>CM055818.1:51463978-51749597 GCA_029582265.1 Zoroaster sp. YZ-2022 | reverse complement strand
TTGATCAAGACAGCACTTAAAAAACCATAGAATTATAGAAAACGGAAGCTGACTGAGTGTAACTTTATATATCTTTACAATATTGGACTCCATGTGAGCTGCAGGATGTCAGCTGAAATCTGAACCGTGAAGTATGGGGATCCATGAATCAACAGCACAGAGAGACAGTGTTCTATTTTACGGGCAAAAATATCATAACTAAAAGTAGTCATTGTTAGACTTATACAAATCGCACCATGCAAGTCAACGTTGCATATTTCGTAGCGGAGATTTTCTTTGCAATCCTAGCAGTGGTAGGCAATAGTCTTGTCCTTGTAGCGTACGCACGATCAACTCGTCTACAGACTGTCACTAACTATTTCATCGTCTCCTTGGCAATAGCTGACTTTCTTGTGGGTCTTCTTGGCGTTCCATTTGCCCTACTGACTGTAGAAGGACAACCTCACAACTTCCATGGATGTCTAATTATGTTGACTTTCTTGTTGTGGTTATGTGCAACTTCAACGTTTAGTTTAATTGGTGTGACTGTAGACCGGTATATTGCCGTGGCCTACCCCTTACAGTACCCGGCAATTATGACCAGTCAGCGAGCGCTTTTTACCATCATTGGGTCGTGGATTCTGGCCGGGGTTGTTGGATTTTTACCGGTATTTGGATGGAACAGAGGAGAGCCGTCTGAACCACGGTGTATCTTCATGGAGGTGATTGACATGAAGTACATGGCATTTAATTGTCTGGTAGTCATATTTCTCCCCTTGGCAGTTATGCTTGTGTTGTACGGATTTATATATAGAGCTATACGAAAACAGGTAAGCTATGACCATTAAACAATGTCATTTAAAAGGCTACTGTGAACATGGGGATGGGTCCAGAGGAGAATTAATATTTGCTTAAAACTATGAGTAACAAAAAAGGGGGCAGATTTTTACAAACTGGGCACGTGACAAAAAACGGGGAACAGTGGCGAAAAGGAGCACATTTTCACATAAGATGTTGGAGGGAATGTCAAAAGGGGGGCTGGGCACACTAGAGCCTGAGTGACACACAGGGCAAAAAGGAGGCACATAAAACAAATAGTATATTTACATGCATTATATAAATGGGCACTTTTTTATCCAATTGCCCCCGGATCTGCCATTGGCGTGTCCAGCCTTATTTGGAAGATACATTAATTGTTTTGGTCATTGTTTCGACATCCTGTCAAAGGTCATCCTGTGCCCATAGACACTAGGTAGCCCATAGTATGAAATAAACTTTGGAACCAAAATCTTCGAAAATCACGATCACTTTCAGCGAATTGTTTGTGTCAAAAACAGCATTAAAACAAAAACCATAAACTTCGTATTTCAAAATTTCTAGAATGTATCGATTGGGGGTCAGGGGAAGGTCATATGTCTTGCTCCCTACTGTCTATCAACCCCACCCCAAGCTTAACAAGAAATCATAGTCATTGGTTGTGATATTTCATTTCCATGGTGGTTTGTTTGGCTGTTTATCACCATTTGTTATACAGAACGGTTAACATTGACTGAAAGGCATTCATTCACAATCAATCCTGAATGCATTGGGTGTCCATACCTGATGATGTTTCGTCAAGCTGTTTATAACTGCTTACTGTGGGGTATTTGGCTGGGAACAAAACACAAAAATAAACACCAACACTTTGAGATGATTGAGTGAAAATCGACTGACTTGACAAGACAAGTATTCACTACAGAAGGCGTGATTGGTAATCTGACATGTTGACTGTATGAGTTTAATAATGTTATTAGTATATCACAGTGATATTAGTATTAGTATATCACGGTCATTCCCTTCTTCGGTATTACTCCATTAACATCAGCTGCAATACCATTATCTTAAAAATAATTTAAACTTCACTGAGCCAAACTGTGCCCAACCTTTTTAACCATTCAATCTCTATCCAATCTCTTTACTCCGTATACTCATAGGTATACTCTTTATGCATATTTAAAGGATGCTACAACGTAGCATGTAATAGTAATAGTAATTTCTCTGAATCAAGACATACATTAAGCAGCTAAGCTGTTTCACCTTTATAATGTTGTGTTGTTTAATTCAATAGGACATGTTGAAAATGCAGACTTTCAACAGGGCATGGAATCGGTGTCCTAGTTTAAGATGAACACATGTGACCGAAAATTACTGACTCATTTATAGTGCTGGGACGGTTAACCGGTTAACCGGTTAACCGACCGAAACTGCACTAACCGTTAAGAAATTTTCTAACCGGCTAACCAAAACCAATATTTAAAAATACAAAAATATTTTGGAAGAATTTGCCGCCCATTTTGTTGTTCTAGACTTACGGTAATATTTTAGCCGCATTGGTCATTAAACAATCATTGCGTGAAGTTTATTTATGCTTTTTGATTGTAAATGTATACACATTCGTATACATTTACAATTGTTCCATTTGCCGACTATAATGTGGCTGTCGGGTACTGACATTCGGTTAACCGGTTAATCGACCGTGAAAGTTTCGGTTAAACGGTTAGCGAACTAACCAGTAACTCCCAGCACTATTCATTGATGCAGCAGCAACGGTAATATAACCTTATCTTGTGGGTTTTATTTTTAGTCACTGAGTTAATCTAATGCCCTGTTGATCGTGACGATATTATCCCTTTGTAAAATTTATAAATGCATAAATGTAGGAAATGCATAATTTTAGGAAATACATAAATTCGAACTGGTTTTAGGTTATTATTTCATTTCTCTTTACAGCACCTCAGACATAATGTAATATCTCTGAATGTTATTTTATCAAATTGCTTATGCAAAAGGAAAAAAATTTCTTGAAACCATAATGCTTAAGTAATTTTGACCTTACTGCCTACATAATTATTACCAATATTAGGTGTTTAAAGGGACAGTATCGTCACGACTTTCATAAGGACATGGAATCGGTGTTTAAGAAGAACACAGTGATTTAAAATTACTGGCTCATTTATGTAGCAGCAATGGTAATATGATCTTATCTTGTGGGTATTATTTTCAGTCACTGAGTTAATCTAATACTAGCACTCTGATTCCATGCCCTGTTGATCGTAACGATATTGCCCCTTTAACACAGTTGTAGTACTCATACTTGTACTCATACTTGTACTCATACTTGTACTCATACTTGTACTCATACTCGACTACATTATTCTGTATTCGTATTCGTACTCGTACTCATGAAATAGTAGTCGTAGTCGACTACAAATATGGACTGTTTAACATTAATTTTTGCTGTGTTGGCATCTATGGATACATGCTTGTGAAAATGTGCACATCATGCGCACATCTGTAATGTCAGTGTCGGAACATAATTTTATGCTTTTTGTAAACCTACGTTATTGCCAACAGCCACAATAATGAACAATTAAACAATTTAAACTTGTAAATATTTTTAATTGTAAGTGCCTTATTCTTTCCCAGTCACTCTACTGCCAACATCAGTCATATAACAGGCTATAATAGTATGAAAAAACAACTTTCAACTGGCAAAGATGAACTTTGACCTGGAATCAATCCAGGTCAATATGTGAAACGCCTGGTGGCGCTATTAAAGAAATGTGGTGTTGGCAAACTACAACATTGTATGGCTGGTTTGTGCAAAAAGTTGTGTGAATTCCTGATTCCTTTTCGTAGTTCACTTGGTGCAGTTCTCTGAAATTTGTTTTCCAGTCAAGAAATTTGTTGAGGTTAGTTGTTGGGTTTGTTTTGTGTACATTGGTGCTGCTGTGACTCTGGGTTTCTTTTGTGATTTGACAAAACAGCGCCCTCATGTGAAGGATGTGTCAATCTTCAGTGTATGTAAAAACAGACTTTCCATTATTTTATATAAAACGTATACATGTAAATAATTTCGTTACATGGACCCTTTATGATGCAGAGAACTTAGCAATCCTAAAACATAAAAACTTCACGTGCGTGACGAGCAGATAACTGATCCAAGCTTGGATAGTCATCACACCTGTGCACAACACCCTGCTCTTATTCTGAACCGCTTCTTGGGATAGCAAGATCGTTAGGTTGTCTTGAGTATTTATTTGTATTTTTTTTTAATTTGCGGACTCTGGCACTATCATTTTTTTATTAGGCAAAAAAAGTCTCCGGTTTCTGGTCTCCGCGCGCGTCGCCTCAGACCCGCGCTTCGGCATTTTTCATTTTCTTAAAAAAAAATGTTTTAATGAAACGATGTCCAATTGCAGCCAAAATTGCTGGATCGATTGGAATTCCGCCGTGCTGTGCTTTAAACGACTTTTTCACATAGGGGATTTATGAGGCCTCTCTCAGCCACCATACTTTGTATATGGGAAATTTGGTCCCCGCGTATACAATGTAGGCCTTTCACGTATTTCCCCGTTGACAAAAAAGATGGCCGAAAAAACGCGTCACCACACCGATTTTGAAGCCGACCGATGACCAGAAACCAGATACTTGTTTGGCCTTATGCCCCAGAGCCCAAATCGACATGCTGTATCTGCAAATGGCAACATTTGCTAGTCTCTGCGTACCGTATGCATGATAAAGCACGATTCAATTATAGTGTGGCCCCGGATGGCACGCGCACTAGTAATTGATCATTTCCACCTAAATGGAACATAAATAATGTATAGGATTCACCAAGTGTTATATTATTACTGATATGTCTGCATGCTGTGTACCAATAATGATTTTGATGGAATCAAATGTTTTACTTTAGCTGGTAATGAAACCAATTTGAAATAAATAGGAAGTGTATGGATTTAAGGCATTTCTCATCACGGTTAAGACCAGTCCGGTTTAAAAATACTAAAGTACACTCTTAATAAATCGCCTTAAGGATCCAAAGCGCGTAGAACAATAGCAATAAGAGAATCATGCGTAACATTCTGAAGAGTAAAGTTCTTCAACTGTTAGCTTGAAACATTTGCCGAATAATAAACACGGGTTCTTTCTGAGGAATTGCCACTTGGACAAGTATTTACAAAGCATTATACAGAAAGGAGAGTTCCCTTGTCCAGCAGGGAGAGGGGACATTTGCACATCCCAGCAACCCCCTCCCCTCCCCAGCCCTTGGGTCTGCATAAAGCTAAGACTATTTTGGAGAGGAATAATTTCTGACCTCTTTATGGTGAGGTTCCTTTCCTCAGGTTTAGTTTTTGGATTGGGTAATAATTATGACGTACCCATGGACTTTCTTTAACAATGTTCATTTAAAGCAATACGCTAAAGCAATATGCCCTGACAACACATGCAGGCATTTTCGAGACAACTGACGCTTTGTAACTGATATATTCAAGATATGTAACATATCTGAAAATAAATCATGGAAAATACAACGAAATGTGTCGCCCAGTAAACAATACATAATTTTGTTAGGTCTATCTGCCTTTCACACGTTCTGTCACTCTGTGACTAATCACAAAGCAAGGACCCCCTAACACATTCGCGGGTTGTAACGACACTTTTGCCGGTCAATATATTGCAAACACACCATAAAATTCAAGGATAGTAATCTACAAGGGAATCGGAACGATATCAGATTCGGCTCGTAAGCCATTACTGGAGGAAATATGAGTCGGAAAGAAACACTTCCACATTTGATGATGTTACAAACTGACTGTGATGACATTTCAGTGGGGAATTGACTGTATAAAATCACTATAAATAGTACATAGGATGTGAAATCGCGGACTTTCACGCGATCAATAAATTTAAGCTTGGAAAAGGTCATTTTTAGAGTACAAAATTGTTATTTTTCAATATCTCACGTCTGTATGAAGAATTAACGGATCAAAAAGGGGAATTTATTTGATGTGAAATTTCTATTAAAGGTAAATTAAAAGCGGATATAACAGTAACTCGGACGTAAAAGCGACACGAATTTGTGGCGTAAACTGTTGATAATTCAACGTTCTCTGCAAATATAATGTCGGTAAAACAAAAGACAAACAAATGCATTCAGAACATTATGATTTAAAAATGTTTTTGCTTCAAACCATTTTAAATTTATTTAATTTTAACATTGGTTATTCCCAGATTATCAGACTAACAAACTATTATCTCAAAACCTACATTGTTTAAAGTTTTCTAAACAAAATCGTCTGGCATGTTTTTGTAAAACATTAAAAAATTGAAAAATATAAAACAATTTTTCGTCGTTTTCTCAAAAACGTGATCAAACTTTCACGGGTTAGTTTTGTGAGACATTTCTTGAAAACCAGAGGGTTGAAATGAGCGTATGTCACCAAATACCAATAGTGCACGTTCCCCTTAAATACAATGAATAATTATATCAATTTATTTGACTTTGCCCAATATACCGACATATGTACGAGTATCTATGAAAAATACTGTAAGGGCAAAATAAAAAAATTGTTTATCACCCGACGCAAGAATTTCATCAGTCTATAAATGAAGATATTTGGCAGGCCTATATCAAATTGCCCACCTTAAAAATGACTAATCATGGCGTTTTTCAGACGATAATTAGACACAATGATTCAACAAATAGGCCTATGTTCATTATTAATTTTTTTCAAAGGTTCGTAAACAGAATCAAGTATACAGCTGAATTATTTGATACCGTTTGTGTAAAACTGCACATGCTATGATAACAATTAGGTTACAACAGAACTAATTCCTTCGGACAAATTTATCACAATTTTGGTTATTAGGTGCAACTCGCGCAGGTAAATGTTTTGAAACAAACTATAAATGAGTTGTGCAGTCATTTCTAGGCATGTAGATGATATCTATGGTAACATAATCATTATAGATCGCACGGCGGCTCGATGCATGATTGTGTTGCCAGTTGCGATTTGCACTTTTGATGTTGTATTTTGTACGTGACCTCAATGCCTGATAGATAGCTGTGTTGTTACTCATGATACTAACAGAAGAGAATAGAAATTTTATGTTGTTGTAGTACAGCACGACCTCTTTAAAGACCCTAAGAACTACTGGTAACATGTCAATAGTTACGTGCATTCATACTTCACGAGGATCAATAAGTATGTACGGATATCAATATGTTTCAGCTCAATCAGTCCTCACGTTTTGGAGAATTAGAAAGCATTCATTTATTTTGTTCACAAGACCAGTCAATAGAGGGCGGTATTATTTCCCAAATTGGACAGTACATTTCGATTAACATGGCTTTTGGAATTTTTTTTACATAATATACGGGACCTATATGGCTCAACATCCTATATCCGAAGGATGCATCACTATATATAATACACAGGCATCTCTTACACCATACGAAGTCTTACAACAAATGGGGTCTTACACCAGACGGGTCTTACACCAGACGGGGTCTTACACCAGAGACGGGGTCTTACACCAGACGGGGTCTTACACCAGACGGTGTCTTACACCAGACGGGGGTTACACCAGACGGGGTCTTCTTACACCAGACGGGGGTCTTCTTATGGAGTGTCGTGGCCGAGCGGTCTAGCTTACCGGATTCAAGTTCTGGTGTTAGCAGCAGAATGTGGGTTCGAATCCCGGCCGTGACACTTGTGTCCTTGAGCAAGACACTTAACCATAATTGCTTCTCTCCACCCAAGGGTTAAATGGGTACCTGTGAGGGCAGAGTTGGTTGATTAGCCCTATATGCGCTGTAATGGCAGCAATTGAGCTGTATACTCCCCAGGGAGCTGAGATGGTTTCAGGAATGATTTATGAGCCTTATGAGCCTGATGAGCAGGGGTAATAATATAATGCGCCTTGAGCACCACTCAGTTGGTGGATACGTGCGCTATATAAGTCCACACATTATTATTATTATTATTATTCTTACACCAGACGGGGTCTTCTTACACCAGACGGAGTCTTACACCAGACGGGGTCTTCTTACACCAGACGGGGTCTTACACCCTGGATTAACGCCGTCCACTCCTGGGGAATAACTAAGTCATGTATTTTGGTTTTAATAATTGGGTTAAAGAAAAAATTAATGCATGGATCTTTAAAATATTCAATATTCACTATAGTCAGGAAAGTTTTGTTTCAGGGAGGGGCCAACCTGTGTAAAATACTAATTGTTAAAAAGCATTAGCAATATCGGTTGGCTTACAAGACATCGGTGGATATGAAATATTCCAGTTAACATTACATAGATCCAGCTTTAACTTTTCAATAAGTTCAGATGTAATTAGGTTTTAGGATCTACCCGTATTACAGTTTATTATGCCATGCAGTAGAGCTATTAAAATATAATTCATTTTTATATTTAACTGAATCAATTACATTAGCTATTCATGTTTTCAGTTTCCTATTAGGGGTGGACTTCTTAACTGGAAAATAATGTTCATGTGAATAAAAAAAATGAGAGTGGAAAGTATTGAGTGCAAGGTTGGATAACATTAGTTAGATGCAGCTTAAACATTTCAATACGTTTAGATGTAATAAGTCTGTAGGATCGACCCGTATTGCAGTTTGTTACGCCACCAGTAGAGCTATTAAAATATAATTTATTTTTATATTCAATTGAATTAATAGCATTAGTCCTTCATGCTTCCTACTAGAGGTGGACTTCTTAACTGAAAATTATTTTCATATAAACCCAAAACACGAGAATGGAATATATTGAGTGGAAAGTATTGAGTTGGATAGAAAACTTTTCTATAGCTTAAACTTTTCAATAAATTCAAATGTAATAAGTCTTTAGGATCGACCCGTATTGCAGTTTATTACGCCTCCAGTAGACCTATTAAAATAAAAAAATTCGTTATATTCAATTGAATTAATAACTTAATGTCTCCATTTTCAGCTTCCAACAAGGGGTGGACTTCTTAACTGGAAAATAATGTCCACATAAATCTAACAAAATACATTGGAAAGTATTGAGTGCAAGATTGGCCACATCAGTAGATAGAAAACGTTTCAGTTATCATTTATCGTCCATGTACGTAATTCGCCGCACTCGTGAAATGACGCACCTACCTTTGGCTTAGCATTTCTCGGAAAATTTACAAAATTATGGCGTATTACTGGTTGCATAAACTTATCTAAGTCGTGCTTGTTACAGAAATAAAAATTACACTGGAAAGTTAGTGCTTGTGAAAGTGGAAAAAGTTGTTTAACCACTGATTTTACTAGATACAAATAGTAAGAGATTTACATGACCTCAATCTTTTTTCACGAACATCTGTGATTTTATTGTTCTATGCCGTCAACAAGCTGTTGTCTGTGGAAACCAAAATATATGAATGCTTTGCATTTGCAATGATTTTTTAAAGAAATACTGATCCTCAGAATGGACACATTCCTTATAGAAGAAGCGAACGAAGACTACTTAATTCATTGGTGTTTATTTTGAGGGTAGTGGGAAATTATTGAGAAAATGAAACATTAATATATTTTATTTGACAAAATGTTAACAGCAATTTTACACATTTCAAAGTTTTAAAGTACTTTTTGCCAAAAATTTAACCACCTTCCATTTTATTGGTCTTTCAAGAATATTGAATTAAAAGTTTTGAGAGCTTCTCCAAATTATACCATTTTATTTTAAAAATCAAAAACAATATTTTTATTTTCAAGTTTAATAACAATTTTACAACCATCTGAAATAAGATGAAACATGATTCAACTGTTTTTCTTCTTGGGTACATTTTCTGTGCCCCCATCAACTTTAACAGTTTGTGGTGAGTCATTATACCAACATAAATTTTCTGATGACCACAATTCTGTGCGTCTCAAAAAACGGCGCTCAAGACGTCCATAAGTATGATCATGCATTGAAATTCAGCATTTTACAAGAGAATCCTTCCCTGAAACAAACTGAAACACCAAACTGCTAATTTCATTTGTAAGTTACCGTCCAGTTGATTTTATATTACCTTAGGTGCGTCATTTAGGGTAAATTGAGGATACATACATCCATCTTAAACCTTTTAATACGTTCATATGTAATAAGTCTTTACGATCGACCCATATTGCAGTTTATTACGCTACCAGCAGATCTATTAAAAATGTAATTTGGAACACTGGTATAAGTGGTGTGATAGATCATAAAATAAAATACCACTCTTGGTAAGTAGGTCATTACCATTTGATAAAATATTGTCAATCAAAGTAGCAGTGGATGAGTTAATATGGGTAGGTTTATTTATAGGCAGGTGGGAATTCCTAAAAATAGAATTAACAAAATTAAGAGTTGGATTATGATTTAAGGAGATCTATGATAAAAGACGTTTAATTCTCCCTATTTATATTGGCAATGAATGTTGTCAAAAGTTTCAACAAAAAATATCAGGTTTATAAATTAGATTCAGCTTAAACTGTTTAATACGTTCAGATGTAATAAGTATGTCATTACCATACGTTTAATTCTCCCCATGAATGTTGTCAAAAGTTTCAACAAAAAATATCAGGAGGTTTATAAATTATACAAATAACAATGTTTTTCTCACGAATGCGAGGAATTTCAATAAACAGTGAATGGCATCACTACGCAAGAAAAAAGACTAGGAAATATGCACAGCCTAACCTATCTTGTCTATTTGTTTTACACAAGAGTAATTGTTAACGCTCAAGACAGTACTATGGTCAGTTAGCCAAGTTTCGCTGAAGCCAATCACATGGAACTGAATGTTCAGAATGGTATTAATCTTCTCTCAAATAGTTTTGTCAGATGTGCTTTCATTTTAAGACAAGTGAAATTATTTCCAGTTTGAGTTTAGGAGTAGGTCCCCTACTCTTTTCTAAATTTCTCTTGAACGTCGAAACTACGTAACAAGCTGAAACTTCCACAGATTTGTTGTTTTATGTACCAGTGGACCTATGTGTTGATTTAAAGAGTAAAAATATTGCCAAAATAATTATAAACACGACGTTGAATCTTCTCTTTAACCCTAAATAATCGACTGCCCCATCCTGGTTTCATGTCATCAACAAAACAGTTCCTTGCCATCAACAAAACAGTTCCTTGCCATCAACTAAACTTAGCTTAGTTTTTGTAAAAAAATAATCACATTAACTGAAATCATATTCTATAGAACGTGTGCCAAGGCCCGTAATGTAGTTAATGTTACCATGAATAGCAACATGATTCAAGGTTCTTCGTCTCATTGAAATTATAATGAAACTTATCATAATTATGTCACGGCATTGCGAGTCACACCGAACATTAAACACGATCACCCTTTGAAACATTACACTTGGAACTGTAAGCTATATAGCTTGGCCATCGGATTCATCTTTAAAGATATTTCAATCAATGCACTATGTGCACTAATTCATCTTGATCCCTGCCCGTCAGTTCTAGCTCAGTTGGAAGAGCCAGGACACGCTATGAATTTAAGCAACGTTAACCTCAGTTAGTACATGGCTGCGAGATGATTCAGGCTGGCTTGGGTATTGTTTACTTCAGCGTTTTCTGACTGAGATGTATGAGCAAGTACGTGCAGCTAATTCCTCTCAGGACTTGATAACAAAAGGGAACAATAGAAACATTAATAATAATAATAATAATGTCTTGCTCAAGGACACAAGCACCATGGTCGCAGTTGGGATTCGAACCCACATTCTGACGACTCGGCCATCAGAACACAAATCCGATGCACTAAACCGCTCGACCATGGCACTCCATTAGTCCCCAGATGAAGTCCTGGAGGTCCTCGGAATTCATTGTGTAGAAATCCTATGGGACATGACCAAGAAAGTCAAGTCAAGTCCAACAACAATAGGAACAATAGGAACAATAGAGGTGAACAAGGAAGGTCTTCAGAATCATAGCAGTATTACGCGCATTCATTTCGCTACTTCCGGTTTCCAAAGCTCACATAACGTTCGTGTGTAATTTATAAACCTAAATTCCTTGATTTTATTGTTCGAAAGCGATTCTTGGGACAGAAATTGACTTTGTTAATAACATTTTGAGTCTTTACAACACATACGTTAAATGCAAGATCCAAGCTTTCTAATTTCTTCTTAAAGAAATAGGTGGTCAATGCATTTCCAATGGGCTTCTAATGATCATTGGAGCCAGTATGTGCGAAGTGGGCGGGATTTATGTTGGAATTATGTCACACTTACCAACAGGATAGGTAACCAATCCTACGTAACCTTTAAACATCAAATATGAACAGCACTCATTGTAAAGAAGTAAATCAAGAAGCGGATAGAAATAATTAGCCACCAAAATCTGGCCGATAGGCTTGGGAATAAGCCCACGCGTTTGCTAAAGTCCACCTTGCCATATGTACCGTTAAAACCATTAAAACCACCTATACCGTGCTAACATCATATAAGGATATGGACATGCAAATAATTCATCCACAAAATGTCAAGGAAATACACTGCTAAGCTTTGTGTTTAATGCATCAGATTATTGAACTCTCATTGTTCAAATTGGAGCAATGACAAGTTTGTTTTAAGGTAGGGGTGATTCCGTATACTGTCCCTAAAAGTGTCCTGTTAACCCACACACACACACACACACACACACACACACCTTACATAATCCAGCTAAGAATGTTTGTCCAAGACTGTGTAACATACCAATACTGGCATCAAATGCTTCATCTGAGACCTACTGGTTTATAGTGCATGTATAAGGAATGACTAAGTATCCACCGGATATTAATGACACTCGCTCAGTTCCTGTATAGTATATGAGTAATTATCAGTAGTGGTAGCTTGTAATGTAATTTTCTATTTAATTCACTCAATTTCCCCCTTGCTAATACACATTCCCTCATGCACACCTTTTGCCATCCCTGCACATTTATTGAGCTTATAACATAAAATATATTCGTGAAAAGTATCGGCTAAATACACCCATTTGGGGATCGGTGAGGAAGTTGTGCCCTCGTTATTGCCATGTGTGTATTGCTAAATTTACTGTATGTTTTATACGTGTACCTGTGGGCTGTGGCCCCCTTTATTTTCACGTGCACCCACATCACAGCTCTAAAACTAAAAGTTCGGTTAGCCAAATACTGAAGGAAGGCTGACCTGCGAGCGTGAAGCCATTTGATGTCCAGGACCACTAAAAATTGTTTGTGCCGAAATCTAGATGCTCTCTGATGCAATATGATCGTTATCATCTTGTGAAGTATTTTTTGTTTCTTTTTTATATTCAGTCAATGTAAGACAAATTATTTTAAAACAATTTATAAAAACATTACAGGTCAATACAAATCGATGCAGAAAAAATTAGTTTATCCCTTCTTTATGCAATATTAAATTCAATTTTCTCTGTTAACTTAAATAAGTTTTTAAAGGAGTTAAATATAGGAGGCTTTTTTCATACTGTTTACCTATAATAATTAAGTGGTTTATCAACAAAACAGGATCATAAATATTGTAGCTAAACATAATGGAAAGTTCTGAAAAGTTCATATTGACCATGACTTTAAATGCCAGAAAATCTTGAAGATTACTCCAAAAGGAGTGAACAAAAGCACAAATGAAAAACAAATATAAGAGACATTCTCTTCTTCTGCTTTACAAAAAGTTCAATTGGGCTAATAACAAGCCCAAACTAATATGCACAAACACGTTGTTCACCTTTAATCTATGGCGAAATATAAACTGGACGATTCTGGGTTTTAATATCTAGGTCTGTAGTATACATTTGTTAGGCAAAGAGAAGATAAAATTCCAATCTTCCTGGTCAATATGATAAGATGTACGTGATAAGATGTAGGCCTAAGTAGTGGACTGACCACAATGGCTGGATTGTATTACTAATCCATTTAGATTTCCATATAGAGGGGTTAGCTTTTAACAAAGGGGTTTTAACAATCCAGAATACTGAATTAAAGTAATTTTTTTAATTTATATTTAAAGCAATTAAAGGTCTCTGTAAGACAAAAATTACCAGTATGACCAATGATATGATTGATTCTACTGACTCCTACTTCAAACCTGTCTGTAAAATAGAGGCTGTCCCTGAAAGAAAAAGAAAATGAGTTAGACCACAGGCTCTGCTTCAAATATTTCTCAGTAGGTGCAGGCATATTATACGTAACGAGGCTCCAAGCAAACAAAATATCATTTTGAGGAGCTCAAATGGAGCGAGTAAACAAATTTAGAAGAAAGATTCACTTCGAAATTGACGAAGATACATAAGAAAAAAGACTTTCCAACTACCTGTATTTTGTCATCAAGGAGCCTCTTTACCCAAGCCGCTTAAAGCATACACATCTTGCTCATAATTGATCATATATTCAAACCTCCTTGATCAGAATTGTTAAATAAAACAGAGTTTAATTTTATCCGGTTTATTGTGCCACAATAAAAGCAAAGAACATAGTGTTTATTTTCTTTAAGAACGGTTTGTTAGGGTTTGGCAACACAGAAGACACAAAAGTTAATTTAGGCATAATTAACGACTTGAGGATAATAATTTTGACCTGCAGTGTCAAGTTTCTCATACTCCAAAGTTTGAGGGAATTCTCAATAGATAAAATAATCGGATCATAAAATAATCTACCCTGAATAAAAACCTGTTTGATCTGAATAAGAGAGGAATATTATTTTTATTTCTACAGGCCACAGCTTTAGCAGCTATTTTATAGTCTGTATTCAGAATTGATGTTGGCCTCCAGTTACTAAGTGACAATGGATTTTTATCTTTCTTTGGAAGTAGGATAATAATACCTCTCCTCTGAGAAACTGACATTTCAAAATTCACCTAATTCAATCATTCATTTGGCCTAGTTCAAAATTAACATAGGCCTAATTCAATAATTCATTTGAAAGAAGAATTAAAAGCATCACTGGGATGTTTACTATCGCTCCACATAACTTTATACCCTCACAAGTGTTCTTAGAGTTCTCAGACAAAACTTTTAAATGAAGCTCTGTAAAGAACTGATTAAAACAAAATATCATCAATCTGGTTCTCGTTAAAGGTGGATTTATATCGATTTAAATATAAGGAACGTTCTTCCACCAGCATTTTTTTTTATCGGTCTCAATCAAATTATCAATTTTCAACTTAGAAATTGATTTGTTTAAATAATTCCGCTTCTATAAGTTAAAAAATATTGGTGCTCTTTTTACCTTCTTCATACCTTCTGGCCTTAGAATGAATTAAAGTATCATTTTTTATGCTCAATAAGCTTGCCCATTTCCTGTTTTTTGTTGTGCAACTTGTTAATACACTGGATATCATTGGGGTTGGCTTGGATATGAGACTAACAAATTAATGTCATTATTAAGAACATGCTCAGTCTTGTTATAGACCTTTCCTTTGCAGAAGAAAATTGAACAGAGAAACGATACGACACGGATACCACGTTTAATCATTCCCCAAGGCAATGCTGGATTACAATCAAGATTATTTTATTATATTATTACGAATTATCTCTTTTGATGCATGACATAATGCAAATTATAAAGCAAGGAGGAATTTAATTTCCAAAAACCAGGGCCACGAGACTCCGAACCCAGAGAAAGAAACAAAGTACTTAAATCTGACATAAATCCATTATCAATGTTTGTTTTATCAAAACGGGAAATATCAACTAAATCAAAGTAAAGCGATAAGCTCTTTTTCAGCAGAAAAATTAGTATGAAGACGACCTTTGAGTTTATCTAAACTGAAATCCTGAATAATATGCAATTCACGTCCCAGAACAATGTTCCCTTCAGCATTCAAATCAATGACATGTGCAACTTCTAAAAAGAACCGTGTGTCATCTTTGTTAGGAGCATAAACGTTAATCAAGGAAACATTTTCACCCTCAACTTTTTAATAACAAAGTACGTCCCCTGGGGTCAAATATTTAAATATTCAAATATTTAACATCTCAACCTGGAAGGTGGCTTTACAAAGAATACAGACCCTAGCACTATTACTAAAAAAATGATCAAAGAATATTTTATATCCCCATTCGCTAGACCATCGACGTTTCAATGTTCGGAGCACTATGAGTTTCTTGAAAAAAAAACTATATCAAACGGCTTATCTCTCAGCCAAGTAAAAAGAAAATTGCCTTCTCTTCGTAAAACTTTGAAAGTGCCAGACATTATACTTGAATACATTATAAGTTATAAAGATGGGCACTGATTAAACAGCAAGCAAGCAAACAAGTAAATTTACATCTCAATAAGCAAACAAAACACAGAGTTATTTTCTTCTTTATGGACCACATATAATCATGACAATCATCAATGTTTCAACAAATATTCCTCGATTCGATTTCAAAGAAATTCACTTCAATATTCAATATTATTGGATGGGGATTTAATATTTCATTTGTTTTGGTATTTTTGTATGCTTACTTTGTGAAAACAAATCCTCTTCACCATGCAAAGCTACAAGATTTACTTACTTTGTAGTTATTTACAATCTTATGACGAATATAAAGTTGTGCATTATGGAAGGTAAGTATACTAAGTTACCGTACATCTTAAATTGTATTTGCGTATGTATCATTGGTTTAAAGAGGGTGATTGCCAGAAAAGAAACTGTGGGGCCTATGAGATAATTATTGTTTAAAAGTTTGGTTGTAAGATGGTGATGGTACCAAACATTCTTTTGTGAGAAAAGATGAATTAAAAGAAACAATTTATATGGATCGGCAGCCGGTGATCCATTTCTGCATTATAATGAATAGGCCTACAAAAAATACACAACGAAATATAAATTTCTCATGTTGAAATATTCTCCGGTTGGTGTTTGTAAATATAGGCCTATCTCTGGATTCGTTAGTATGGATGCATTTACTGGTATTTACAAATAATGTACAGAGCATTCAACTCAACGTTTTGCGGAACGATGCGCTAAAATCGTCTTCATAATTAAAAAAAAAAAAATCACTTGAAATATTTCACAAATCACAATAATTATAATAATTCATCAATCATTATAGTTTACATAATAATAAATCTTAAAATACAAGTATAGGTGTGACGTTCGGACTTTATACGGAGGTTAAATGAATAAATGATTCTAATTTAATACAGGCCTGTATGTAATTTAATTACAGTTCTTTTCCGTGTTTCTACCTCCTATTCATTCCATCAATTTTAATTAGCTGATTTGCCTCCATGAAAGGTAACCACAACTCAATAATTCAATGTTCAGGTTTCTAGGTATCCTCTTAGGACTTTTAGCAATCCACTGTAGTCCTGGCGTCAGATGTTTTATTAATGTTGCGTTTTATTGTGGATCGGTCGGGAGGTTAAATTTAATCATTACTGTACTGATGATAAAACATGCTTTTTCTTTACTGATGGGGACAGATTTAAGGGTAAATATGGCTTGCTGTGTTGGTTTTTGGTATTATTTTTTTGGTTAGCCTAAATAATCATCCGAATCATCTTTTTCGTCATCATAATCATCATATTTATAAATCATTATAAATCATTATTATTTCATCTTTTGACTATAACTAAAGTGATGGATGCCATACTACGCAGTCATACGCTACATATACAACTATTAAATGTGCACCATCTTGAAAAATACTCATTTGGAAAAGCTTTTAAGAAATGTGTTTATATAATATCCTTCCAATATCCTTGTTTCAATAACGCCACTCTACTAGAATACGTTATCTTGAATATCTTGAATAGTATCAATGATCAGACATTGAAGGCACCCCTTGAGTGCCAATTTATCTTGCAACGGAAAGTGTCCGATATCTGGAGAGGGCTGAGTCATCATTATACGCCATGCTATCAACTTGATTTCTGCGCATTATCTTCAAAAGCTGAAAATTTTTGAGATAATAGGCCAGGCATTCAAAATGTGTCCGTCCTCCAAAACATCACAATTAATTACGTATCATAACCTATCAGGGTAGTTCTCTGATTTCGAAAACTCATTAACTTCTTTGAGGAAATGTGTGTAAAGTGAGATCTTTATAATCATGAAGATGACAACGTCAGAAACAAATCATTTAGTTTCCAAGGCTAAATTTTAATTTAAGGGTAGCTTTTCAATGTATTCACTGTACCCTGTCATGTTATGGATACAGCATTGTAATGTAAGTCCAGTAGGTTTACACACATAAATGAATTTGATGAAAGGAACCTTGAAAGTAAAAACAGCTTATATACATATCTACTGTATAGACATATATGTCTCTCTCTATATATATCTATATAGTTAGACAATGCCAGGACAGTCTCTTCTCCATTAAAAGGGGGGTATAATTTCATTTTGAAGGGCATTTGTTCACTGTGCTTCCACTCTTCCCGAGAGCCTTTTTTGTTTACGATATATAATATATGTTATCCTGGTCAATTTCGGCAAATAAGCAGCCAATTTAAACACCGCGTCATTCTGTTTCGCACGAAATTTAATGCTGCTAAAAATTATCATTCAATTTCGTATCATGAGTTGGCAATAATACTCTTGCGTCATGCGATTTAAACAAAATAACCATCCAATTTAACAATCCACTCGAACAGGCATTTGTGGATTTTTTGCAACTTAATTGACGATTATTTTATTAAACTTCGTTTAACTTTAGTTTCCTATAGATTTTTAATGGACAATAAGAAACCAGGATAAAAATTCATAAATACACACTCAAACAATAAAACAAGTTAATGAAACAGTCCAATATAGCATAATGTTTCAAAAACACATTACAGAATTAGGCACAGGTCAGAAAACCAATAAAAATTCTAATCAGAGTCAGAGAATAAACAAAACAAAAAAAATACTGATAGGCCCTATATACAGTGTACGAGAAACGCACATGAATAAAGAAAACAAAATTTAAAAATAGGTTTTCCCGGTCAATTTTGGCAAATAAGCAGCCATTTTAAACACTGTCATTCTGTTGCTCAAAATCATCATTCAATTTCATTTCATGAGTAGGCAATGGTACTCTTGCGTCATGCGACTTAAACAAAATAACCATCCAATTTAACAATCCACTCAAACAGCGTTCAATTTCGCAAGAGCTTTCAAATTCATTATTGGGCATGCATATTTTGTGAAATTTGTGCAACTTAATTGACACTTCATTCAACTTTAGTTTCCGATAGATTTTAAAGGTATAAAAACGGTTCACTAATTAATGAATGGACAATAAGAAACCAGGATAAAAATGATAAAGACACACTCAAACAATAAAACAGGTTATAATGAAACAGTCCAGTATAACATAAATGTTTCAAAAACACATTCATTCATTCATTCATTTATTTTTATTTTTCCCAACACACAGAAAATATATGATATACATTATATTATACATGTACCTTATAGGATAATAATAACGTATATATGAAGAGTATTAGATAATATGTGTGTGGATGGAGGTTTCCAAAAAGCATTAGCTTGTCAAGTGGAGACCCCGCTAGATACAACAAACAAAACAAAAAACAACGAAACAACAATTATGACGACAACAATGCAAATTCAATTACAGATTAGAGATTGGTATAGAATTACAGAATTAGGTCCAGGTCAGAAAACCAATAAAGATTCTAATCAGAGAAATGAACAAAACAAAGTAAGACCGATTGACCCTATATAAAGTGTACGAGAAACGAACATGAATAAAGAAAACAAAATTAAGTTTCAATTAAAGTAAACATATGAAACGTATTCTGTTGTCTTTTTTTTTTTTTTTTTAATTCTCATTTTGCGAAATTGATTGCCGTTTAATATACGAAAATGAAAATAAAATTTTAGTGAAAATCTCCAGTCGAACCAACTCTGCTGAATTGGATGACGAATGTACATTACTAAAAAGAACGACGTATATGCTAAATTGAATATAATGCTAAATGAATTCGCATGCCTGAAAATGAAATTGAATGCTTGAATTCTTAATTCGAAACACAGTAACAACTGCAGAGGCAGAATCGCTTTAATACGAACATATGAAAGTGAAATTGGCTGCTTATTTGCTGAAATTGACCGGGAAAACCTATACCAATGTAAATTAGAGCTAAAGTGTTTGGTTTTAACAAACACTAGGTGTTCGGGTGAACTTCTGGTTCAATGAAAAGATGATTGATGACGTCATAATTATATTTTTGAAATTGTCGGACGTCTTTTATCATGACAATATCAATTTTATCTTCAAAGACCTATACATTTTGTGCTAGAATGTGTTGAATATGAACTCCTTGTTTGGACTGGAAGTAAAGGTCACATCAGATCATTTGAAGGTCATATATCTGACACAATAATATAGGTATAATAATATAGGAAATAGGGCCAATTTCCAATATTTTCTGACCATTTTCATTATCAGCCATTACATTTTGTGTGATTTTTACACATCGGATCATATTAGAGTTTCTTTTTCATTGTTGTTTCTAATGTTCGTTTTCATTAGGAGGAAATTTAATATTTTATTTGTAGCATTCTTACATTAAGTTGTTGACATCTTTTGACGTTTGAAGCTTTCAAATTAGCGAACGTCGGACGGGTGCACTTATGACGTACAACCATGTTTTTCTTTTCTTATTCGTTTCATGGGCAATCATTTTCATCGTTTGGCCGTTTTTCACATTCTTTGCGCCTTTCAAATTTATAATGTAACAAACTAAGAAAAGGGCTAAGGAATGTTCTTTTTCACTGTTGATCTTTCCACTTGTTTAAAAGTTTGAACACCAAAATTTAAATAAATCTATGAGGGCATCTTTATGTTGGTATGTTTCTTAATCCTTCAACTTTGTTTACTGTTCTGTTTCCTTCTGTTTTTGTAAGTTTTTTATTTATCGCCGATTCACTCATCGATCTCTTGACGTGCTAGACATCGGGGCATGTATGTTTGGCAATAGTTATACAATCGGGAACACTTCTCTTGAGTAATTTTTCCAATGTTTTCTTGGGCCACTTCCATCAGACGATCACATCTGCACTCCTGTAGGTTCATTTCTGCTTCTTGCGCAGCTTCTCGGTCCCCTATACTCTTTACTGCTATTCTGGGAGGGTTTTTGTTTGTCGAATGACGATCTGCGTGATCTTTCAATTTCAATCTAAATTGAATGAACCAGACGTTAAATTGAATGGGAACTTGGTGAAATTGGCTGGGAAAACCTATACTTCCTCATGATAACGTTAGTACCTACTGTAATAGTTCAGGAGATATGATTGCTCATAAATAAATTTACATATAATGTGCTATGCTGAACAGCTTAACTTCCAGTTCAGTCACGTTACTAAATTTATACTTCACAAAAGTAATACACTGGATGTCTTTATCATCGTACTATATTTTTACGAAATCTTGTTCGAAAATTTATGAGATGGGAAAATTGTTTTCAGTTTGTGACGTGTTCAATCATCGACGTTTCTCAAAACATACGGTGTAAAAAACAGAACTTACTCGTGAGTGCTAGTAAACTATAAACTATGATTATATTTGTATACGAACAATAATTCCATCATGTTTTTACAAAACTGATCAAACTTCCAAAGCAAAGCTACAAATATTACTTAAAACTTCGATTATTTTTTACAATTCACCATCAAAGCACAACCGAACTCGCGAAAACGCTTAACCAATGACCAAAGCCCAAACATGTTTCTGGTTACAGTCGCAAAAACGCGCCCCAGGTCCATAGGGTCAACCTCGTTCTCACCACTAGGAGAGAAACAGTCGGTACGAGATTGCTCATAAGCCCTGGGAATGAGGATAGATCATGGAGGCTCTTATAATGCTCATAAAGCTCTCTACGCGGTACATGGTTATAATTTGTCTTTAAGATTTTTGCCTCTTCTTGTACAATCCGCGATTTTTCCAGACCTGAAATACGTTGCTAATGAAATGGCTTACGTTCACTGGGTGTTTTAAGGTGTTTTGCAAACATGGGAATTATGGAGGCTTGTTCGTTTTTGAGAAAAAATCATTTTAGACGAAAAAGAACTCGTTTTACAACTTCATTAATACGTATATACCTGGATGTACATTTGTATACTCTATGCACATGTACAGTGAACGAGATATATTAATACACGAAAACAGTAAGACTATGTATGCCTCGTGCTGTGTGTACACAAATGATGTGAAATGTCCGTGCGCACGCGAAATGGGCTGTACATAATACATGTAGGGAATAGTACTTCAGAATATGTTTTTCATTTAAACTTCCGGTTTCGACCGGAATGATAGGTTAGATGAGAGGTTAGATTAGGGTCATGTCTGTGAATAAAATGTGACATTTCATATCCAAAAGAATGTGTTATAACAATTGTTAACAATAAAAGACAAAATGTTGATTGACGTCGAACATTTTATTTTATTATCAATTTAATGTGGATAGTTCAGAAGCCCGTTGAGTTATTTTCATCCCAAAGGAAAGCACTCTCTACGTACACTAGTGAAAACGCCACACACTGGCAAGCATTGTTACACTTGTAATTATTAGGAACACTTTTTCAGGACCTAGTGTATCCAAAATGCTAAAAATTGGAAGTCAAGGACCCCATGTCATGATAGACCATTTTACACAATCAAATGTATGGACCTGAAATCTTTGTTATAGAGAAACAGTTGAGGGCATATAAAAGTCGGCGCATGAATTTGGTCACTATTTAGTGGGATGCATCCTGATAATGGCGTCAGCTTTACATACTCTATGTGGACCTGAGAACACAATATGTCCACACAATGCAGGTTCTTGAGACGTTATGTGGACACAACAATGTCCACACAATGTTTTCACGAATTAGAAAATCTCAATTTTCTCAAAAAGGAAGCATTTTAGTATATGTTGTTATCTGTCGCAAAATGGAGTAGATTATTCAAGGGAAACTGAGACCTAACATAGTTGAATGTCAACAACCTGAACAGCTATTCAATATGGAACTAGCGATTAATGATCTCATAGAATGGTCAGATAACTACAACATGAGATTAATCACTGCGAAATGTGTTAAAATGAAAAAAACATTTATGCATAACCCTCGTATCCAACCACCCATTCTGATTAACGATAGTAATCTTGCCTATTTATAAACAAACTGCATGCAGAAAATTATGCCTTTTCTTTCTGCATTGTGTGCATTATTAAATAGCAAATAAATGCAGACTCTTACGGTTAAGATCTTGTAAACAGTGGACAAAAATGTTGTCATCGCTCCGACCAACATAGTCAGACGTCCTGGGTATCGACGTAGCAAATAGTCAAATCACTCATCACAATAGTCAAAACGTGATATTATAGAGGGGAGGAGAACTGAAGTGAACTCATGCTTCAGTTGTCAACACACTACATCTCAGTCACTTACACTGATGAGAACATTGGTGATTAGTCTCAGCTGTCCCTAGATCTCCTTAGCAGCACGCATGAGCAAAATTATCACATTACAAATAAAATATGCCACATTTTTATTTTGTAGAATTTGTGTCCTATCTTTTGTTACCTTTTGGGGTATTAATAAGAACCACGTGGTAAAAACATGGGACTTGATGCCTTGAATGGTAATTGTTTAAATTTAAAACAAAAAATCCTTTGGAAAGTTTAATAAAAGAAACATAGTTTCACCAACCGAAAGAAAATCCATCTTCAAATTAAACTTGTTTTTATGGATGATAGTTCTACTGGCCTGTTTTGTCATACTAAATTAATTTTAGATATCAATATTTACTTTACGTCAAATTCTCTACGGTGGCTGTCCATGCGATAGATATGCGTCATCAGAAAAGAACAAGTTTGAATATTTATTTACCAGACACTGTAAGTGATTCCAGCTAATGGCACAATTTATTCTGATTCAATTTATCTCAAACGTTAATAAATTTTGAACAGTAATATACATGTACATAGAGGGTTGTTTTAAATACTGCAACCACCTAAATTACTTTGATGTAACCTTTGTCCCTATGTGTACCGATATCAGGCAGCTTGGCGGCAGGTACTGTTTACGCGATATTAAACTGAAGCTTAGTAAAACGTTATGACGTGAGCAATCGTATCACATTATTCTAATTACAATGCAAACACGACATAACTGAAGGCAGCGACTAATGAGTCGTTTTGTGAAGTGAATTCAATTTAAGTGTGACAAAATAATTGTAATTGATCACACGACCATTCGTTCGGTTGTTCGCTGGGAAATACAATTAAAAATTGTCCATGTGACCAAAGTGAAGTGAGTAGAAAAATAGGCTGCCCCTTGTGCTGTATTGACAATGAACTATTAGATAAGTCTTGTGTTCAGGACGTCTAACTTCAATCATAGTCGAAGCGTGCGTCCATTATCCAAACTCAAATGAATCAGTTAAAATATACAGGGCACGTTATGTATAGGCCAATACATTTCTGATGAGTAAAGTCAATTTACATTTTGACAAAATTAAATTATTAGTTTTGTCTCCTTTGTACTTTATAGCTCCGTCGCATCAGTCCATCGGGTGGTATGGTGTCTAACACAACAAGCATCAGTAATATCAACGTAGAAGGGAACGTTAACGCCCGCAGGAGGAAACGTCGCTTTGCGGCCTACAAGCGTGACATCAAAGCTGCCAAGTCAGTTGGTGTCATCATCCTGGTATTCATGCTGTGTTGGTTACCACTTTCAATCATTAACTCTAGAACTGCTCTGTGTCCATCGTGCACTCCACCATCCATTGTGATTTTCAATGTGTTCATCGTATTGTCACACATTAATTCTGCCATTAATCCATTTATTTATGCATATGGGAAGGACTTTAGGGTGGCGTACAAACGGACAATATTTAAACTCTTCCCATGTTGCACTAGGATATGTCCATTTGACACGATGCCTGCAACTACTGTTGCTGGCGTTGCTATGGGCGTGTCTATGAATTATGGCAACGGTGGAGAAGACAGCATTACTGACGTTCATGATGGATTTCCACCTTAAATGTATCGACTATTATTTCTTGACACATCTGGCTGCAGAATTACAAAGCCGTGATTCACCATGGATCCTAGTCTACTCGAATGGGTATCACGAGGAAGTATTACAAGGAAGGAGAAAAACGATAAATTACCATAAAAACAATGACAAAAGGCATTGAGGTCTAGTAATGAAAGCAAAAGTAAATATTTGTCAAGAGTGCTTAAATATATATATATCTTGAAATACTATTTTAATAGATCTTTCCAGCCAGCCATATCTATATTTATCTTGATATATTTGACGGGCGCCGCGCAATAATGCTCAATCGCGCCAAACAAAGACAATGGCGTGTAGGTTGTGTGTATTTCATTCAGTATACGAATTATTTTGTTGATATTATATCCTAAAAGTACATCATAGTTCTTTAAGAAAACTTTCAAGTTAATTGTATTAATATTGCACTGATCAATAAATAGGGCATACTCTGTTTGCGAAAGTATTCAGTCTTAAGTCGACGCATCTGTCCATCACCGTAGTTACGTGTAATGCTGTTTGGATTCAGTCATAATATGTCGATGCATCTGTCCATCACCGTAGCTATGTGTGATGCTGTTTGGATTCAATCCTATGTCGATGCATCTGTCCATCACCGTAGTTATGTGTGATGCTGTTTGGATTCAGTCCTATGTCGATGCATCTGTCCATCACCGTAGTTGTGTGTGATGCTGTTTTGATTCAGTCCTATGTCGATGCATCTGTCCATCACCGTAGTTATGTGTGATGCTGTTTGGATTCAGTCCTATGTCGATGCATCTGTCCATCACCGTAGCTATGTGTGATGCTGTTTGGATTCAGTCATATGTCGATGCATCTGTCCATCACCGTAGTTATGTGTGATGCTGTTTGGATTCAGTCATATGTCGATGCATCTGTCCATCACCGTAGTTATGTGTGATGCTGTTTTGATTCAGTCCTATGTCGATGCATCTGTCCATCACCGTAGTTATGTGTGATGCTGTTTGGATTCAGTCCTATGTCGATGCATCTGTCCATCACCGTAGTTATGTGTGATGCTGTTTGGATTCAGTCCTATGTCGATGCATCTGTCCATCACCGTAGTTATGTGTGATGCTGTTTGGATTCAGTCCTATGTCGATGCATCTGTCCATCACCGTAGTTATGTGTGATGCTGTTTGGATTCAGTCATATGTCGATGCATCTGTCCATCACCGTAGTTATGTGTGATGCTGTTTGGATTCAGTCATATGTCGATGCATCTGTCCATCACCGTAGTTATGTGTGATGCTGTTTGGATTCAGTCAGTGTGGAGTGTCGTGGCCGAGCGGTCTAGCTTACCGGACTCAAGTTCTGGTGTTAGCAGCAGAATGTGGGTTCGAATCCCGGCCGTGACACTTGTGTCCTTGAGCAAGACACTTAACCATAATTGCTTCTCTCCACGCAGGGGTTAAATGGGTACCTGTGAGGGCAGAGTTGGTTGATTAGCTCTATATGCGCTGTAATGGCAGCAATTGAGCTGTATAATCCCCAGGGAGCTGAGATGGTTTCAGGAATGATTGCTTCTCTCCACCCATGGGTTAAATGGGTACCTGTGAGGGCAGAGTTGGTTGATTAGCCCAATATGCGCTGTAATGGCAGCAATTGAGCTGTATACTCCCCAGGGAGCTGAGATAGTTTCAGGAATGATTTATGAGCCTTATGAGCAGGGGTAATGATATAATGCGCCTTGAGCACCACTCAGTTGGTGGATACGTGCGCTATATAAGTCCACACATTATTATTATTATTATTATTATATGTCGATGCATCTGTCCATCACCGTAGTTACGTGTGATGCTGTTTGGATTCAGTCCTATGTCGATGCATCTGTCCATCACCGTAGTTATGTGTGATGCTGTTTGGATTCAGTCATATGTCGATGCATCTGTCCATCACCGTAGTTATGTGTGATGCTGTTTGGATTGCTACTGCTGGTTTTGTTTTTGTTGTACCACTGTTGTTAATATTGCTTCAGCTCTCTATTGTTGTTGCCTTGCTATTATTCCCGTAGTTGTTTCTGCAGCTGCAGCTCTATGTTGTTTTTGCTGCTGGCATTATTCCCGTAGTTGTTTCTGCAGCTGCAGCTCTATGTTGTTGTTGCTACTGGCATTATTCCTGTTGTTAATATTGCTGCAGCTCTCTATTGTTGTTGCCTTGCTATTATTCCCCGTAGTTGTTTCTGCAGCTGCAGCTGCAGCTCTATGTTGTTTTTGCTGCTGGCATTATTCCCACAGTTGTTTCTGCAGCTGCAGCTCTATGTTGTTTTTGCTGCTGGCATTATTCCCGTAGTTGTTTCTGCAGCTCAGCGGCGTAGCCAGGGGGTGGGGGACGTGCCCCCCCAAAATTTCCAGGTGTTCCCCCAGGTGTTCCCCAGGTGTACCCCCACAAAAAATCCTCATAATGCCCCCAAAAACAGAAAAGAAAAGGAAAAAAACCCATACCCCCTGGGCCCCCCCACTGAAAAGCAATGCCCCCACTGAAAAAGTCCTGGCTACGCCGCTGCTGCAGCTGCAGCTCTATGTTGTTTTTGCTGCTGGCATTATTCCCGTAGTTGTTTCTGCAGCTGCAGCTCTATGTTGTTTTTGCTGCTGGCATTATTCCCGTAGTTGTTTCTGCAGCTGCAGTTCTATGTTGTTTTTGCTGCTGGCATTATTCCCGTAGTTGTTTCTGCAGCTGCAGCTCTATGTTGTTTTTGCTGCTGGCATTATTCCCGTAGTTGTTTCTGCAGCTGCAGTTCTGTGTTGTTTTTGCTGCTGGCATTATTCCCGTAGTTGTTTCTGCAGCTGCAGCTCTATGTTGTTTTTGCTACTGGCATTATTCCTGTAGTTGTTTCTGCAGCTGCAACTCTCTAGTGTTGTTGCTGATGGCATTACTTCCCGTAGTTGTTTCTGCAGCTACAGCTCTCTATTATTTTTGCTGCTGGCATTATTCCCGTAGTTGTTTTTGCACCTGCAGCTCTATGTTGTTGCTGCTGGCATTATTCCCGTAGTTGTTTCTGCAGCTGCAGCCCTCTACCTTTGTTTTTGCTCCTGGCATTATTCCCGTAGTTGTTTCTGCACCTGCAGCTCTATGTTGTTGCTGCTGGCATTATTCCCGTAGTTGTTTCTGCAGCTGCAGCCCTATGTTGTTGCTGCTGGAATTATTCCCGTAGTTGTTTCTGCAGCTGCAGCCCTCTACCTTTGTTTTTGCTCCTGGCATTATTCCCGTAGTTGTTTATGCACCAGCAGCTCTATGTTGTTGCTGCTGGCATTATTCCCATAGTTGTTTCTGCAGCTACAGCTCTCTATTGTTGTTGCCTTGCTATTAATCCCGTAGTTGTTTCTGCAGCTACAACTCTATTGTTTTTGTTGCCGGCATTATTCACGTAGTTGTTTCTGCAGCTACAACTCTCTATTGTTGTTGCTGCTGCTGGTATTCCCGTAATTGTTTCTGCAGCTACAACTCTCTATTGTTTTTGCTGCTGAGGCCAATGCATATAATTAAGTTGTCTACTCATTTAGGCCAAAAAAGTCTCCGGTTTCTGGTCATCGGTCGGCTTCAAAATCGGTGCGGTGACGCGCTTGCTTATTGTTTTTTTGTTTGTTTGTTTTTCCAACAGGGAAATACGTTAAGAGAGGCCTCACAAATTGGACAAACGTTCATACCCCTATGTGAAAAAGTCGTTAAAAGCACAGCACGACAGGATTCCAATCGATCCAGCAATTTTGGCTGCAATTGGACATCGTTTCAGAGCAAATAAGAAAATTAAAAATGCCGACGCGTGGGTCTGAGGCGGCGCGCGCGGAGACCAGAAACCGGACACTTCTTTGGCCTAATGGCATATTAGATATTTTTTTAATATCGCCCTCTGCATATTTTCTATGAAGACTATATTTGTCCATTCCATCGACATAAAAATTCTATACTCTACTGAACACAAGAACGAGAGCAAGCACTTACAAACGTAAGTGCTCCCATTTCTACTGTTTTGAAGTGCTTTAACCAAGACTACACTTTCAAATCAAGAGGAGCTCGGTGACTCAATTAGAAATGTCAAACATGTATAGAACGTGCCTTTTAATATCAAGGAGCCATGTTGTTTGTAGGTTGGTTGTTGGGCAATGAAAAGCAACCATACCTTAATATCATTGTATGTGGCTCTAGATTTGGTTTTGTGGCATGATAGAGCGCACGCATTACAGACGAATTTTCAATCATTACATCTAAACTCAAAATTATTTTTTCCACTACAAATACCAGAATGTTACATATTATATTAGTGGTGTTAACATTGGATAAAAGATTTAACACCGGTAGTGTTGATATAACACCGCGTTGTGTGTAACGGATATTTGGTACATTGTTGTTTATTTGATTATTTGTTACATATTATAGCGTAGTGTCCGATGTGTTAGAATAGTGTCATTCGTGTTGTGTATATTAATGCACCGTGAATTGTTAATAATGGACAGGGTTTAGCTAAAAATTAAATAAATAAAAAATCTAAATGAAGACGAACAAATTTTCAGAGGACATACATGAAGTAATAAATTAGGTTAAGTGTCTTGAAAGATGTATCGCCCGTGTTTTTCGCTTTTTAACGGCGATTTCCGGAAATTGTCTTTTTTCATTGAAACATTGCTATTTTAATTAAAGAAAGATAAAACAAATGCGTTTGTCAAAAAATCGTTTTACAGTACATATGTACCGAAATGACTCATGATGGTGGGTACCATCGTAAATTTAAATTTAAATTTAAAAACCAAGGTTCAGGCAATTTTGAAATATCTAGTAAGTAATTTTTAAAAGTTCTTTCCTAAAGGAAATTATCAATGCTCCAATGAAAACTAAACATTTCGGAAATTACCAGTAAAACATTGGCGATACATCGTTAAAGTTGAAGAAAGATTGGCGGTTTTCTCTGGCGTCGATCGATATAAGTGGGTGACCAAATACATGCATAGCCGCGGGCGTCAAATACATGTGAACTGTGGTAAATGTTTATAAGCAACTTGTTGACAAAGGGTGTCTAACTAGGTTGTGATCTATGATATACTTTATTGATGTGATTTTTGGAAACCAACCTTTTACAACAGTCACGCAGTCTTCACAAAACAAATAAGGTTTGGACCCTTGGTTTATCACAAAGTTACCCTCTTAGTGAAAAATTGTCTCCAGCAAAATGGATATCTTCTGATTGTAAGTTTAGCCTCTAATCAAGGCGCACGCGCCAACCTGGACAGTAATATGCAATACGCTTTGATAGCACATGTGTATACTTACACGCACGGAAAATACCACGAGAAGGGCGATTTTCTACGCCGCGTCACAGGATTTACGATGCATCGCAGCCCTACGACTCGTCGTCAATACGACGTCTTCACGAAACACGTCACGTTAAGTATAAAACTCCCCATTTCAACGACTGCTTAATATAAACTAACAATAAACAGTCGTCGGATTTCAGTAAAATGTTCAATTTTCCTCAAAAGCACATGCAGCATAAGAAACAAAATGGCGGACGATCTTCACTGACGTGACAGATAATTTATAGGACTATGCTGTAAAAACGACGAGTAACACGTCGCAAATTTGACTTTACAAATCGTCTTTAATTTGGTGAAATCGTTTATAAGACACGTGTTTAATAAGTTAAAACGTATTACTCGTCTAAACTTGAGTTTCGACGCATCTGTAGCGTTTCGTGAAATCGGTCCAAATGTTGTTTCGTGTGTGGTGTACTTAGTAGGTTGCTTGGTGCGCCTTAATTAATGGCTATGTCTACTTAAGTCATTTTAACCGATCGTTTACTTTAATCTTAATGTTAGGTTATGTAGAACTTCCAAAACTTCAAATGACTACTTCTGTGCTAGTGCGTATTTGTAACTATACAGCTTAATCTAATGTAAGTAGAATAAGTACATATTCGACCCGGGCCGCCTGGAACTGTTTCATCCCATTGAAGAAAATTGGTACAATGACAAACTCTTGTACTGTGGCATAGTGGTCAGTATGTGATAATGGGAGACTTTGAGATGATAGATGACAGCAGACTAACCGGTTCTTTTCTACTGTTCTTAATATCGACATGCACATGCTCATTATAATGTAAGTAACGAGAAAATGACCAGTAAATCTGCTGCCCTCAGCGTCTGAAAAGTTTCCCAAGCGGCGTGAAACCATCACTAGGATATAGACAGGCTCCAGGCGTACCACTCAAAGGATTTCAATGGATACATTAACGCGTTGCGCTAAAGATCTGATGTTACCAACTCGGTCGCTACCAACCAAGGTCAAAGTTCAGCATCGGGAAAATATGGCGGCTGCACGGCCAGGATCTGGCGTAATACACGCGCCTCTATCTAGCTCAAAGCGTGACGTTAGATCTTCAGGCTATGTATATACTATCTTTGCTGGTAACAATCTACAGCAGCAGACTTGATGCTAGGCAGTGTATTATACACTGAGCCAAAAAAGAAACTTATAAAATTTTAACAGATCACCAAATAAAATTCTGTGCATGAAAATGTACCAAATTTGGATACAATATTACTGCAATGTATTGCTTCAAATGGCAGTCAATAACCAATTGTTTGCTTCAATGACACAAGAGAAATGTGCACTGACCCAAAGGACTTGCTGTTCCACATGTCACATTCTTCAGCTGCAGCCCTGTACACACATGCATGTTAGCCTTGGCATATCTGTTTCATTAGCAATACTCAGGACTAGAGCAACCCTGTATGAAGACTTGCAATCATGCAGGTAAGGGGTGCAAATCCCTTTACAAATTCTTTTGTTTCATTCATTGACATGCATGTGTGTACAGGGCTGCAGCTGAAGAATGTGACATGTGGAACAGCAAGTCCTTTGGGTCAGTGCACATTTCTCTTGTGTCATTGAAGCAAACAATTGGTTATTGACTGCCATTTGAAGCAATACATTGCAGTAATATTGTATCCAAATTTGGTACATTTTCATGCACAGAATTTTATTTGGTGATCTGTTAAAATTTTATAAGTTTCTTTTTTGGCTCAGTGTAGTACTAAAATCAGTGGTCTTTCGAGACATCAATTGTGAAAGGGGTGTCGACATTTAATGTATGATGGGGAGTTATTATGACTGAATAAAACACTTATGTTAATTGTATTGAAATGATGGCAAGCCCTTGTTGCAAACCAGTCATTTGAGTTGCTTTGTATTGACGTTAAAGTGGACATAATGTTTTATTATTGGTACCCAGGGCCAGGACGGAAGGCGATGAAAAGTTTGACGCAAAGAGCAGATTCAGAAATCATATTTTGAATAAGACACCAGTGTCCCCTGAAATTTACGTTCTCCAAAATCACTCAATGGGGAAATGGGGAGATAAGAGTAAAACTGGTTTCTCCTTTCATACATACTGACTATACTTTTAGACCATGTTATAGCGAAACAAATGAGAGGCCACGGCAAACACAAGTGAGAAGGTACGACAAAACATTGGGGTGCGACTATTCTCATTTAAATTAACCTCCAGTTTTATCCTGCATACCTCAGTGCATGTGTAAATTCCTAAGGTTAGCGTGAATACAAAAGAAAGGGAAAGCAGTGACTCCTGGACTTATATTCATAAATAAAGTGAACATTAGCATAATAAAAAAAAATTCATGACCTGAATAGAAACATAAATATTCATGTTTCTTAAAGGGGCATTCCAAACCAATATACTGCTGAGAGCTTCTATTACCACTATTATTATAATAAAAATCCTGTTCACTGAGATGAATTCTGAAATTTTTTCCTCTTGTAGTCAGCATTTTTTTCCTCTTGTAGTCAGCATTTTCTTGATTGGTGAACGATGGGAGAGAATCTATCGGAGGGTACAGGGTGACTGGACTGCTAAAGGATGGTCGAATTATTCGAATAATTTGGTAACTGGACATTCGGAATTTGATTTCGATCGAATATTCGATCCACGTGATAAAACGAGCACGCACGATATGGTGTAGGCCTACTAAACATAATGTACTAAACATAATGTCGCCTGGACTATGGATGGACTTGCTAGGTGGCGACCAAATGTAGACGAGAGGATGATTGGGGTATAATGATGGAAGCGCTAATATAACCAAAAAAACAAATATTTCTTCAAATATTCAAACCGGAAAAAACAACCGGATATTCAAAATCGATCAAATATTCGGTTTTTCGGCACAGCCCTAGGTTATTTTGGTTTATTTTCTTGAAAATCTTCGAAATTGTGTCCAATAGGAATGACAAACCTGACCCCAATGTTAAATAATTGTATAGGCCTATGCATGTATGATAATTAAAACAGGAATACGAGGTAGATCCTGAGGCCTAACGAGGTAACACGAAACCTCCGCCCTCACCAAAGAAAAAGAAAAAGAAAAAGAAAAAGAAGAAGACACTATTTTATTTTTGATGTGGAGCCTATCGACCAGAATAGGGAACGGTTGGCATACATGTTATTTTACACGGCTGAAATAGTGTACTTCAAATAAATTATTCTTCTATTTACCCTCTACATACCACCTCTCGGTCAAGTTTCAAGACAACGTGATTTATAATCCCATGCAGATGACACACAATATTATTATACACAACATTTAGTCCTAACATCGAAAGTAATGACGACGACACGTTACATTCACTCACCAGCTGCCTCCGTGACTTCCAAAATGTTCTGAAATTCAATCCTCACAAGACAAAGTTTATAATTATCTCTTCTGTACAACTCAGGTACGAAATATAATAGACAAACAATACTCATGTTATACTAAGCACACATGCGCGTATTCTTGGTGTGCTGTTAGATCAATGCATGAACGTGGAGAAATACCGTATTGAGCATTTGCTAGACATTATATGCATTATAGGCGCTCAGCAAAAATAGCAAATGCTCGTTGGTCTTACTTAGAGAAACACTGCGTCGTTTATAATACAAAACGCTGCAATGCGTCACTTGTCAAGTATCAGAATATCGAATCATATAACTCCCACCATGTACAAACTTCACTGGCTACCAATCAAGCAGCGTATTCAATTAAAAAACATCCTTAATTGTAACATTCAAGGCACTGGTTCTGCTCCAATCTATATCCAGAACTTGCTGAGGTCCCTCACTGTCAAACCAGGTTTAAGGTCAACCAACAACATGCTCTTTGTTCCCTGTTTTTGTCAGTTACGGGGACAGGGCATTTTCCTGTATCGCACCTAGGCTGTGGAACTCCCTACCAGAAGACCTTAGGGAAATGCACGACATCTCTCACTTCCAGCAGTAACTCTATTTGCACTTGCTTTACATAATATATTATATCATCATATACATCACATATATTCGAGAATTTTCTTGTTTACATCTAGAATGGGCGCCTTTGAATGTTTTATAGAATAAGCGCCTTACAAATTATGGGTGTAAATCCCACAGGTATGGGAGAAAATTCCCTGGGTATGGGTATGGGTATGGGTATGGGTATGGGTATGGGTATGGGTATGGGTATGGGTATGGGTATGGGGGATACCCTATCATTATGCCCAGGGGTGGTGAGGTATGTTAAACCACAAATCTTTTGCACATCACACAAATCTTTTGGGTGAGATTTCATATTACATTTAAAGATGGACTTCAACGAGAGCTCGTACACTAAATCGTCTCCTGAGTCTTGTTTATGTTGTGTTTAGTTATTTCATTATCAGTACGATGGTTTTATTCCCCGTTATTTTGTTTAATTTTGATTGTAAAAAATAGCCCCCCTTCTTAGATTTCTGAGCGAGTGGTTTTTTTCTCGCCGTTGGCTGCGCGCTTTCATGGTTCCCAGCAAAGGCCCATAGAAATACAATACGAAATGAACGGTGAAATACCAGCGGCCACGTAAACCAGCGTAAGTGTGACGTACTATCTGGGGCATAAATAAAGGAAGCCGTTTTTGTCTTTGTGTTTGGCAATGGGGATTTTACTTGCTCGAAGCTTATACACATGATTTTTTCCCCGTTTTGACGATTTTGTGTAAGACGGCATAATGCCTAGCACATGTGCTGTTGGTGGATGTACAAGAAGTGCCACCAAGAATCCAGAGGTTAGTTTTTTCCGATTTCCGCCGGCTTCCAAGGAGTGGGTGAAGTTCGTGAACAATACACAAAAGGATTTCACGTTGACAAAATGGTCGTTGATTTGTACAGCCCATTTTACGGGCGACTGTAGAGATTCTTCCAGTCAAGTGAAAGAAAGTTTTGGTTTGGATACCAAATATCGTTTGAAGCAAGGCTCTGTTCCAACTTTGAAAGCGTCAAATATCGAGAGAAGGCAAGTGAGTACGACTGGGAGTTCGTCGGCCGAGTCCTCGTTTCGTACACGTCGCTTTTTAATGCACTTTGCTGGGGAACACTCATGACATGTGGGCATAAGCAGCGAATGCCAGTCCTTGATTGTACGTCACAACTACGATATGAATTATTCATGAGTTCGGGCTTTTTGCGAAACACGACTTTTCTAGATAGTGAAATGCTGATCAAAATGAATTTTTTTTTACATTAAGAAATTACTTTATTTGAATTTTAATCATATAGAAGTAATCATTACACACTTCTTGTAAGCCTAACAGCATCAAAACACTGTAATATATTCCGTTGACGTCCTGCTTTAAGATATGATTTAGGGCTACCTTGTTTTCACGAAATATTAAAAATCAAATAAAAACCAAATATTGTTCACAATAATTAATAACATGTTTCTCGAAATAATAACAAGTATGAATAAGTCAGGATGTATCAAATTGTTAAATTGTTGTATTTGGTGGTTGGGGAATCTGGCAGGATGAACTTGAGCGGCGGTCATTGGAATTTCGAATCAATCCCATCCCCCAACATTTTTCAATTTTGACAGCAAATCTGCACCACTGCACCTCTGTTATTGCAGGCTCACTGGCAATCTGTATATCGTAGCCATAAGAGATTAATGCCCTAGCCAAGAACTTGTGACTATTCTACCGAGAAGACTTCCTAATAATATTACATGTACCTCGCAGGGTGCAAGTGATGAAATGTTCATCCGTGAACATTTCAAAATGTGAACAGTTGTGTATAAGATTCCGAATGCTACCTAAATGCTAGAAGTGACAACTTTCTATTTATTAAGTTCGAATTATCAGATGGTTGTTCGATAATTGCGTCCTGAAAGCTCTGGGCGAATGCTTTCTCATATAACAAGGTTCGATCACTGCCCTTGGTGACATAGAAATTAAATAAAATGCATCCGTTTGTTTGTTTCAACCAGTGTGTGCAAAGGTATGACACAGGTTCACTCATTTTGTGTAAAGTTAAAGCATTTATTATATTATAACTTGAGCCTTAAGCACCATGTGGATGGCTTTGTCCTGGTCGAGGGGTTACAAGAAGTGTCCATTTTTAAAAATTCTCCTGAGGACGATCAGAGCATACTGATCGAAACGTCGAATTGTAACCTCCAGTTCTTTCAGAACTAATTACTACTCAACAGAGAATTTCACATGGTGTCACCGCAATTAATCTTACTCATCTTTAAAATTGTTGATTGTGTACATACAGTACAGGAGGCAGAGACAGGTGGTAGTAATATTTGTTGAAAAATACTTCTTCTGGAGGCTGGGGTGTTGTCTTGAAAAAAAATAGTTATCTCTCTTGAAAATGTGGATAACTTTGGACGGCCCTTATATAGTCTAAGCTTATTTTAGGGCTGTGCGTTTTCGAATAATTTGGTAACTGGATATTCGGATTTTGGTGTCGATCAAATATTCGATCCACGTGATAAAACGAGCACGCACGATATGGTGTACTAAAAAATGTACTAAACATAATGTCGCCCGGACTAGGATGGACTTGCTAGGTGGCGACCAAATGTAGACAAGAGGATGATTGGGGGATAATGATGGAAGCGACAATATAACCACAAAAAAAACATTTCTTCGAATATTCAAACCGGAAAAAACTGGATATTCGAACCATCGATCGAATATTCGGTTATTCAGCACAGCACTAGCTTATTTTGGTTTATTTTCTTGAAAACCTTCGAAATTGTGTCCAATAGGAATGACAAACCTGATTCTAAATCTCAATACACATAAAAGGGGGCAGCTTATTTATATGGCGTCGCGTGCCCAGTAAAGGACTTAAGCGCGCACACTTTACATAATCTGTCTTAAGCCCTTCTTCCGGGCCGCAATGATGAAGTGTACCACTGGTAATCACCTGAAAGAGTTTTTAATTGTTATTAAAGAGCTTACTTGGTTTTGAAATGGTTTGGCGCCAAACATCCTGAAAAGTAATTTATATGTTTAACATATTCCACTTTAAGAGATTATGAAAAAAATGGATCATAAGCTGATTGGCCCATGTCCACAAATCAGACTGAACTGTCGACTGACAATTTTATTTTCAACGAAACACTAAAAAACACTAAAAAACACTAAAATGATGTGGGTCCCGTCATTCATTTGGGGGCATTTAGCTCCTGACAACTATTTTGTGAATGATATTACTTCCAAGTATTTTTCATCCCATTTAGAAGGATAGATTAAAATGTTCTGATGGTAAAAGAACAAAAAAAAGCGGGCGATAATTTTTAATATGGCAAATATGTGTATGCACCGTGTTTTGTTTTTGTTTTTGTTTTGTTTTGTTTTGTTTTTGTCAGCAATCACTTCAACTATAAATTCATAACTATGGAAGATTGCAGTTTTCTTCAACTATACAAATTACTAAATATTTTTTAAACTGATAGGCTGTCCTTTAAAATGGTCAAAATGAAGATTGTTTATTATCATAAAGGAGGTGGAATTAAAACGGAAGCATTTTTTCTAAATATAGGAATAAGTTTTTTGTTCCGGTGACTAGTTATCCTACATATATGAATCATTTCCTGAGTACTGTTGACCCTAGCTCCCTCTAGTTCTCTGAAGAGAAATTAAACGAGCGTTCTCCATTTCTTAAGCACTTTTCAGTTAAGAGTATGCTCTAGGTGAACTACCGTGCCTAGATTATTGTAGCCCATCTTAAGAATAGATATTATCTAATAATTAAATCTAGCAACCATGTTGCAGTGGAGAGCTTTTGTTTTGCTCCTTCTTGGAACTTTATTTTTTGGTGAGTTTCTTCTTGTCACATCGCAAGGGTTGAATTATTACCCGGGTACGAATCTCGGCAATGGGGCTGGTTTGCGACCAGGGCAGGGCCCGGTTAACGTCCCAGGACAACAACGCCCATCATCCCCGGCACAACACCCGGCACAACACCCGGCACAAGGCCCGGCACAAGGCCCGGCACAAGGCCCGGCACAAGGCCCGGCTCCCCCAGCAGCAGGTCCATCTCAACCGATCAATGTAAAATATCTTATCCTGGGTGCTGGAGCAGCAGGTCTACAGGCTGCAGAAACCCTTATTTCTAAGGGAGAAAGAGACTTTCTTGTGTTGGAGGCTGCCGAGACCTACGGAGGGCGTATCTGCGATATAAAGTTCGCAGGAGTGCGTGTGGAGTCGGGAGCCGATACCCCAAGACCCAAATCAGAATCTTTGGACAGTGCAGTGCGAGGACTGGGAGCTCGGATGAGAATTCATAAACCAAACTGGCAATCTCTGGCTATCATCAGCGAGCAAGGACAGGCCAACTTGACACGGATTGCTATGAGGACACATGTTTGGCCGAGGGTATAATTCATTATTTATTCATGCATTGAAGATTTTGTCTGCCTATTGCGTTATAAAGCTGAGCATGCCCCCTCCTCAATATCTTTGACGAGGTGATGATAATGAAAATGCCCCCCCCCCCAAAAAAAATTAAATAAAATAAAAATCACTAATTATTATACAGTTCCATTTTATTTTGGTTATAATCCTATTACCAACATTTATGCCTGTTCAAGAACAAATTGCATGCTCATTATATACCGTACCTAGCCTACACCTAGTAATGTAGCACAAAAATACTTCGATTTTATTTGGCTTACTGTGTTAAAAAGTATACGAACAGTTACCCTAAACCCGTTATTTCATATATGGGGGTAAGTTGATGAGGTCAGTCGAACGGCAGAAGGTCAAGTTCTGAGGTCCTGCTCTCTACCGTCATGAAATATCGCACCACTATTCTTAAACACCGGTAATAGGTATCATACACATTAACAATCACTATATCAATTATTATCAGTGAACTAATCGCCTACGGAGGCCGAACCAATCAGAATGCACATTTTCTATCTGTCGTCACGATACACGTCGATTAAAAATTGTGTCTATTTATTTTGGGTAAAAAACAAGCAGATACATGGTTATATGTGAGTAAATTTTGTAATCATAAAGTGAGGGAAGTTCCCCAGTCTTTGTGCATTATGGAATTATAAGCTCGCGATACGCAAATAAATTCTTTTTGAAGATAATTTTGAAATCATTTGTTTTTTCTAACAAATTACTGCACCCAATTGCAGACACAAACATTAAAGGAAATTTAAGACCGTTTTTACATTTGCAACAAAACATTTAAAACAATAAAGCCTGCCTATTGCAAAAACGTTTTTGGTACAATTGTCTGTTTGTTATTTATTCAAATACATGCACATTATTAGTCTAAACACCAATGGGCGCATCCATATTACCTCATTTAAGGCATTCTACATGTAACTAAATACAGGAACTCACTGACAACCCGCAACATAATCCATGTATGTCTGCAAGGTATGATTCAGTTTCCTGCTGAATTATTAATAGCCAAGGTAAAGCAGAACTGTCTCACATAATAACAGGTGCCGAGCTTGCCTACTGAACATTTTTTGGTGCTTAATTACCCGTTAAGAAACTATTATCTAAAACGTTTACTTTGTTTTAAGATGGTAATGGTACCAAACATCCTGAGAAGTTATTCCATCTGACATGTTTTTATTTCTCGAGAAACCTGAATAAAAAATCAAATCTGAATCATCAGGTGATGATCAATGTTTACATAAGAATAAATTCAAATGATATGCATGTTCACTTTTCTATCCTTAACGGCAACGGTGGCGATTTCTTGTTGCGATTGTGGGATGGTAAGGATTAAGGCAATTTACTTTCCCTCTCCTGCAACTAACCACACCCCCACCCCCACCACCGATAAATCCCAACCTATTTATTTTAAGCCTGAATATCATTATTATTATTTTTATTTGCAAAAAATAAATGGGAATTCCAATTTTGGTTTGGTTCAATTTTAAAATAATTGTTATTGGCCTTACGTTTCGAACCTGTTTTAATTTTACTTTATTATCGGGGTATGGTCTAATATAAAAAAAAATAATGGATTCTTATATAGATAGTGCCAACTCCATCTAGATTGGGGAAACGATAATTATTGGGGGCATTGTCATTACCATCCACCCCACGCCCCCCCCCCCCCCCCGTCACAATATTGGCTTAAAAAAGGCTTTAAAAAGGGCTAAAACTTGAACAGGTTTGTTTCTGTACATTGTATCTTGATGTATGGGGAATGTAGACCTACAAAATTGTTTTCCAAAAGTGTGTATTGCACGCCTTGTTTTCAGCACGGGCAAGGTGATACATAATCAGACGAACTTCAAAGGGTAAACAATTACGGCCAGGTTATCCCGAGACACGTGAGGAAAGGGTCATGGCAGAGAATAAATGGTGACTTTATAATCAAATAAAATGGGACGGAAACATAATTTACAGCACTGTGTGTGAACCACACTATTTAATTACAAGCCACGGAATTCAACGTCCACTTCTAAATCATGTTGTTGTATATTGTCCTTAATAAATGGTCCTCTGGGACGGTTGACAATCTTTCAGTTTAACGTTCGACGTAATTCGGGAAAGCAAATTCAACTGTTGGATAATTCATCTCATGGAAATTTCCTGCCAAAAGTTAGGTATACAAGGGAAAGTTCGTCCCTTGAATCGTGATAATATAATATTAAACAAGCAGCCTGTGAAAACTTCAGTTTAATACCGGAAATTATGTCACTTTTCTTAAAAATTACAGCTCTTCGGACAAAATCATTTCTATGGAAGATTAAAACTATGATCAGCTTAACACTAGGTTTCACATTGAATTAAATTATTTAAGTTTAAGTACCAATCTATACTTACACTAGGTTCTATATTGTATAGGGGAGTCAGAGGTTGATATATGGCCCCTTTTTGATGCACGTAAATTTTAAATTGTTATTTTTGTTTGTTAATTTTACCAGAAACTTACGGAAGCGTAGTACCGCCACATGAATAACAAAAAATCTCGCTCTTATCGTGTACGTGTACGTACACGATAGTTATCGTGTACATACACGATAACTATCGTGTATGTACACGATAAGTCTAAAGTTATCGTGTATCAACGTACACGATAACTATCGTGTACATACACGATAATTTATCATGTACATACCAGTGATGTAGTGCCTTGATACTGAGCCTTGGCCTTAAGGCTGCCTTAAGGCTTGATTTTAGGGCCTTGGCCTTAGCCTTAAGGGTCAAAGCCTTGCAACTTTAGGGCCTTGCTCTTCAAGGCCCATCGATTTTTGAGTTTCAGGTAAATTTGTTTGAAATTTTGCTTTTCTACAAACATACAACTTGGAGTCAGCCGTCTGCAAAGTCTGCAGTATCTAATTTAATCATGTTTTACCATGGAGGAGGGAAAACGCCCTAGATTTGTGTGTTGACACACTTTCACTTTTACAGCATCACATTTTGTTACCATGATAGTACATTTTGATGCTTCCCCAAAACAAAGCTATAATAATTTTGTGTATACTTGTACTTGTGGGGCCAGGGAGATATAATTATACTTAACTTGCATACAGTTATATGGGGTAGATAGAACATCATCTGATTCGTGCTGTGGACTGCTTTATTTATTTATTTATCGTATGGTTCATACAAAGTTAACATGACAAGGTTAGGTTATGGATCCAGTTTAATACAGACTGGTCGAGTTCAGTTAAATTTCCATCACATCTGTAAATAATATACAGTCATGAACGATGTGATGTACAGTCTGGTCATCATGACCACAGGTACATTTAGCGTTGTCACTTAGTCCCATGCGGAGCATGTTATGTCCAAATCGGCCATGGCCAGTTCTTAGTCTGTTAAGTTTGACCCAACAGTGGCAAAATGTAGTTAAATATCCACGTCCTGGATTCTGATTCTTGCCACATATTCCGCCACGTGGTTAGTGCCCAAGTCTTTGGGTGCGATCCAATGCTAATTTCTAGCAGTTTGTGGGCTTGTCGATGGTAACGATTTCTTGATGGCAGTAGCAGTTGTGGTGGAGGTTTTTGATTGGTGTTTGTCAACAGTTGATGAAGCAGATAGGAGTCACACCCAGCGGCACGTCGCGCAAGAGCAAGGTATTGGTGCTGACGTCTCACTTCATAAGGAGCAATTCCACTGACTACTGGAAGGTATTGAGTGGTAGTTGATCTGATACATCCTGAGATGATGCGCATGGTGTTGTTAAGGGCTACGTCAATCTTGCTGGTGTGGGTGCTCCTTGCCTATACCGGTGCACAGTACTCTGCAACAGAGTATACTAAAGCTATTGCTGAGATTCGAAGAACGTTGTAGTCTGCGCCCCAGGAAAGGCCTGCTAGTTGTCTAATGAGACAGTTGCGAGTGTTGGCTTTCTGTGCGAGCTGGCTGAGATGGCTTTTGTATGTTAGAGATCTGTCCAAAGTAACACCAAGATACTTGGGGAAATCATCATACGGGATGGTTGTGCCATTGCAAACGACTTTGATTTTGTAGTTAGCCAGTCTAGTTGCTAAACAGTTTTGGTGATGTTAAGTCGGAGTCTCCAGTTTTTGAAGTAACGGCTTAAGGATTCCATATCGGTGCCAAGTGTTGTTTCAAGCTTGTTAAAGTTTTTGGCAGAGGTTAGGAGTGCTTTGTCATCTGCGTAGATATATTTCTTTGAGACAGTGGTTGGTAAGTCAGCAGTGTAAATGTTGAATTAAATCGGTGCGAGCACTGAGCCCTGCGGGATCCCGTTTTTCAGGAAGCATTTTTTTACTGGTTTCTTCGCCAACCGTCATTGTAAAGCTTCTGCAGGTGATCATTGTCATGAGAAAGTTTACTAAGGTATTATCAGGTATGATTTTGTGTAGTTTTAGGGCAAGACCTTTATGCCATACCGTGTCATATGCTGCTGATAGATCGACCAGTACAGCACCGTTCTTGAGACCTTTTTGGAAGTTGTCTTCTGTGAGGAGTGTTACTTGGTCTGTTGTACAGCGTCCTGTACGGAAGACGGCCTGCTCAGGTGGGAGTTGAGGATCCACAATGGGTTGGATACGATTGTATATTAGTCTCTCCATCACTTTGTAGATTATGCACAGTAGGCTTATTGGACGGTAGCTGCCCGGGTCTTCGGCGGCCTTGTCCGGTTTTAGAATTCCCATTACTTTAGCATGTCTCCATATTTTTGGGATTTTCTTAACTTTGATACAGGTGCTGAAGTAATCTCAAAGCCATTCAGTGGATTCAGTTTGGTCCATGATTTTTGACAAATTCTGGGTGATATAGTCTGGTCTGTTTTAGGTAATGCTAATATTTCTAACCATGATGGCCCAGAAAATAAAATTACTTCCATGTTACATAATAACGAGGTAACATCAGTTAAAAACAGCCGTTCTTAGATCCCCAGCTTTTGTTATACTCGGTTTAGAATAATATGTGCATCAGTATGGAAGCAAACCATTCTTTTTGTTATATTTAAATGGTATCCACGAAGACCTGAACTTCTACTCAGTCATAAATGTGTACGTGAAGTTTTTATTCTTACTATAAGCGATTCGTTATGATGTGACATGTTTTATATTAGTAGTAATTTTATACTAGAGGGCCTGGGCCTTGGCCTTGAGGGTTAAGCCTTGGCCTTAGCCTTAAGGCTTGAGGGTCAACGCCTTGGCCTTGAGGTTCAAAGCCTTGGCCTTGATGGTGATGGTTAAGCCTTGGCCTTGACCTTGAGGATCAAAGCCTTTGCTCCAACACTGGTACATACACGATAAATTATCGTGCACGTACACGATAGTTATCGTGTACGTACACGATAATAATCGTGTAGGCTAAATACACGATAATTATCGTGTACATACACGATAGTTTATCGTGTACGTACACGATAAATTATCGTGTATGTACACGATAGTTATCGTGTACGTACACGATAACTTTGGTTTTATCGTGTACGTACACGATAAGTTTAAAGTTATCGTGTACGTACACGATAGTTATCGTGTATGTACACGATAGTTATCGTGTACGTACACGATAAGAGCGAGATTTTTTTATTCATGTGGCGGTACTACGCTTCCGTAGAAACTAGCCCTCACTAGTTTAAAAATAACTTTTAACAGCAAAATATGGCTCCGTAATCATTGAAATGGGAAATTATTAAAGGCCTTACCATGTGTGTAAAACAAAAATTACGGTCAGTGCATGTAAATAATATTTTGGACAGTGGCCCAGGCGCACATGAAGTGGACATGTTGGAATGTAACTTTTCATTTATTTGTAATTTATTTTAAATTTCACAGACAGCACATGCTGTGACACAAGGATTAAACTTGGCAGAGGAATTATGGGAGTCACATGACACTGATATGTCGGTGAGAGCGGCATTTCAAAGTATCGGCTGGTTTCCTAACAACGCATTGGAAAGAGCGATGGAGTGGCTGCACTTCGACTACCAGTTAGGAGATGTTCCACGTGTGAGTACGACTAATCAAGTTTGTATACCAAGGGGGATATGAGGGGGGATATGAGGGGAGAAACAATTGGTGGCGCTCTTCATATTCATATTCCAAAACATTTCACTCAGTTACTGAGTTTAACAGGCTCACAGTGCTCATAAAATTCCAGTTTCCCTTAAATTGTATCAGTTATTAAAAGAAAACAAGAAAAATTGTAATTGCCGGTCGTCTTCAAAAGTAACTTAATTATTTTGGAATGATGTCTATTTCTAGGTTGCCTCCGTGAAGTCACATGCTTTTGATGCCCCAGAATTGATTGTACAACGAGGGCCTAATGCAGATCCACCCAGAGTAGTAACTGAGCAGAGAGGATTTAAGTCTTACTTTGATGAAAAACTACTCTTTATGCAAGACCCAGTATTAAGGTCGGTTTTTCAGTTTTTCTTTTCATTTCAGCAATGTTGCATTATTGCTTTAGGTTCAATGGCATCTTTCATATTCAGATTTTTATGTTAATTTTTATTGTCTTATTTTTTATTATATTTTAGAATTTCATATGAATTACATTTTAAAATGAGTGTTTCTATTAATATGAAATAACTTTTTTTTTACATTTCCACTGACGTTTGCAATATTTGGCAAAGTAATGAAGTGATACTGACAAATAATTATATTGACTGATTTAAGACTGAATTAATCCAAAAAAAAATTTAACCAATATTTTGGCCAATAAGAACTGTGCAGCAAAGGCAAACGTTTGAAATAAACTTTTGAAATAACGGTTTGCTATACAAAACTGCAATGGTCGTGTTTTGGGGGGTTTTCTTTTAAGCCAAAACAACATTAAGTTTGAAAATTTAAACTTGTTTTTCGAAATTTAACTTGACGTTTTGCAATACTTGGCAATATAAAGTGATGCGGCCTGATGATCGCGAAGAAAAAATTGATCACTTTTCAAGAAACACAATGTCAATGGAAAGTCTAGTCAATTTGATAAAAACATTAAGCCCATGTAGACCGAGTTAAGACCGAAATAATCCTATATTTTTCTGTGACGAATATTTTGGCCAATAAGAATTGTGCAACAAAAGCAACGGTTTGAAAAACACATTAAGGTACGGTTTGCAAAATACCAAACTGCAATGGTCTTGTTTTTTCTAATGAAACCAATTATAACATTAATTTTGAAAATGCGGATAATTATATCGATGGAAAAACCTGTTTTAGTTCTTTCTGCAATATCACTAACATTAAAACTTTTTACAATTCCGTATAAATGGATCAAACTGTTTATTCAGAAATTGCTTACCTTTCCATGGAGTTATGACCTAAAGAATGCCAGAAGTGAAAATCTTTAAAATCTTTTCCGACTCTGCAGGAATAATATCCTCTTCAACAAGGAAATAACTCATATTGACTACGGTAGTCCAGATCGTGTTACGGTTACATGCAAAGATGGTTCCATATATTTGGCCGACTGGGCCATCTGCACGTTCAGTCTAGGTGTCCTTCAGAACCAAGTGGTCAAATTTACACCGGAATTCCCAGGATGGAAGACCCGTGAGTTGAATCGCTACATCATGGGTGCACACACCAAGATATTCATAGAGTTTCCTTACAAATTCTGGGGAATTAGGGAGTTTGTACTGCGGGTTGACGAAAGACGAGGACACTTTCCTCTGTTCACTGACCTTGGAACCAGAAGTAAGTTGTCATTCTTCATCAAGGTTTTATCCAGAATTTGCTAAGTAATAGTAAAAACTACGGAGCCCCTAAAGGAACATATGATGAAAACAAATTTATGTGCGAAGAAATTATTTGAGTTCTTTATTTCGTGCGCTCGAAATCATTTCGTGCTCACGAAATCATTTCGTGCACTCGAAAGTTATTTCGTGCGCTCGAAATCATTTCGTGCACTCGAAATAAATTATTTCGTGCGCTCGAAATCATTTCGTGCGCTCGAAATACTTTATTTCGTGCGCTCGAAATAAAGTATTTTGAGCGCTCGAAATCATTTCGTGCGCTCGAAATAAAGTACTTCGAGCGCTCGAAATCATTTCGTGCACTCGAAATAAATTATTTCGTGCGCTCGAAATAATTTATTTCGAGCGCACGAAATAATTTATTTCGAGTGCACGAAATGATTTCGAGCGCACGAAATGATTTCGAGAGCACGAAATGATTTCGTGAGCACGAAATGATTTCGAGCGCACGAAATAAAGAACTCAAATTATTTCTTCGCACATACATTTATGTTCATCATATGTCCCTTTAGGGGCTCCGTAAAAAACACCACGTGTCAATCTATTATGAAACAACGCTGTATGGGTATATCGTCTTTCAAATAAAAATGTTCTAACATACCTTTTCGTAATACATTTACATTATGACGCATATTCGCATAAGCGATAGCCATTTTAGGCATTCGGAAAAGAGGGATTTTATTTTGTAGTGGTTTCCCTTTCAGCGTCATATTCGCTGCTTTATTGAGAATTTTGACCTATAACAATGAAGTATAGCCATTAATTATCCGTTGTTCGAACACTTTGTTTCAAAAACCAGAATAATACGTTTACTTTTAAAGTCAATCATACAAAATCCATGGAGTACACCCTGTTTTAATAATGGTCCTGTTAGCGTAATAATTTGCATAACAATAAACGCGCAGGTGTTCAGGGGAACATGCTGTACGTTAAGTTCTGCAATTCACAACCGTCTGCATATGGAACAATTAGGATCAATATTCTTAAATATTTTCACCAAACCAAACTTGCAAACAATCTTTTCTTCATGAAACAACGCAGTAAATGTAAAACGGGTATAATATAAAGTTGAAGAGCGCCTCCTATTGTCATATTCAATTTATTTTACCAAGTTCAATGAAACTCGTTCAAGGTTTTTGTAATTTTCTTTAGTTTAAATTTTATCAAGTTGTAGGCTATATTGGTAACATTTATTTGACGAAAACTTTTTCACTCATTTTCAAACGGATAATTATGAATGAAGCACATGGATATATACGCTTTCTATTGAGACCATTATGCAAAACATTCACTTCTGTTTCTTTTTTTTCTTTTTTTCATCGTTGTATATTTGTTGTCTTTGTTCGTTTTTTTTTGTATTATCTGTAATCTGGGTTTGTTTCTTTAAAATGATCAGTTCCAGAACTTCGCCGTGCGGAGAGGCATGTCCTCTTAGCAGAAATCAGCGGCAATGAAGCACGTAGGATCGACAGTCAGACGGTGGCAAGGACTCGCCAAGAACTCATGCAGGCACTCCGGAGAATGTACACTTTCAACATCCCCAACCCATTATCCATCCACGTGTCAGGATGGAACTCTAACCCTCGAACCATGGGCTCACATAGCCTGTGGTCCCCCGCTGTTGAGCCCAAATGTTTCTCTAAGATCCAATCACGACTCGGCAAACTCCTCTTTGGCGGGGAACATACTAGTCTGCGTTTTAGCGGCCATGTGCAGGGTGCAATAGAGAGCGGTGCGAGAGAAGGGGACAAGGCATATCTATGCAGCACTGGGGGAACTTGCCCACAGTGGTCAGAAGGGTTACAATGTGCATGCATGGGAACAACGCCCACACAGCTGAGTAGTGCCACTAGTGCATGGACCAACACTACAAAATGGGTGTTAGTTATTGCTTTGATAACGTCCACCATCATCAGAAACATTTAATAATTGCTACATTTTTGGTGTCTCCGTTTTCCAGTGGCGTAGCTACAGCCTTAGGCCCATTGACCCCTCTGCATGCTCAAGGATGTGTCCCTAATGAGTTTCCCTAATGAAAGACACTGTTTTCTAATAACAAAAAATGACAAGGACTTTCATTGTATTTTCACTAAGGGGCCCAAAAATTATCCATGTGCCCCTGTGAAACCCTACTAAATATACCTGCTATTTCCCCCATTGTTTACTTCATCTTACTCCCCTACCCATCCCCTGCTCTTTGTTCTCTCTACCCTCCATGTATGTCCATCCCCTTCCTTAATTCTCTACTTTTCTCGTCTTGTCTCTAGTTATATACCGTATCGTATCCAGATTATATAAAAAAATTATGTAATATGTGTATGTAATATTATTTTCAATAATCAAGTTGTATATAAAATTGAATTATAAAATGTATTATAAAGGAAGGACTTTTGAAGTCTCCACACTTTTCATCATGATTTGTCAAGAGACATTAATATAACCTTTCATCCCTACTAAAGCAAATTTGTTTCAATGTTATGAATTGCAAACCATTTTTGAGAAGATCATAAAAACTAAAGACATTCTTTCAAGCTGATAGACTGGGGTTTGCAGAATAAATACAGTTCATTGTCACAGCCAGGCATGGGAAGATGAGGCAGTTGATGTGACCTTAAAGAAATTTAATTATTAAAAGGAGTGCATCTTGCTTTAGCTTTTTATTCCCATTTTCATGAGCATGGGACTGTATACCATTGGTAAAATATGTATAATGCATCCATACTATAAAATCATTCATAATAAAAAATATTGAAGTGAATATTTATTAGGATGGTTGTATGCAATCCTAATGTGGAAAATGGAACACGGATGTGATTCATTTTAAAATTGCCTCAGTTCACGTTTTATCAAAAATTACATTGGGCCAAAAAAGTCTCCGGTTTCTGGCTTTAAAATCATTCTTTCTTTGGTTATGTTTTATATTTTTGCCAACCATTGAAATACGTGATACATTGTTTACGCGGTTATTGTAAGCAGATCAAATTTCCCATAGGCCTACACAAATTATGGTGGCTAAGAGATGCCTCACTAACATTACATTTACCTGAGCTGAGAAAGTTTTTGAAAAAACGACCATAAATTGTATATGATTTTTATGTTAAGTTGCCGGAGTGCGACATTTGTACATTATTTATGTTTTCTCTAAGATGAAAGCTCTTCATATGTAACATCTCTAAGATGAAAGCTCTTCATATGTAACAATTTCTCAGAATGATTGATAATTTGATAATCTCGTATTAATGTTGTGCATTCATTTTTTAATATCAAGACGAAATATACACAAACAAATCTGTGAAAATGTCAGATAAATTGATCTAACTACTGAGATTTCCGTGTTCATTTTAATCAAGAGCGGGCAATATCGCTGATCTGATCAATATAGCGTTGAAAAATAACTTGTACTGTACCTTTGATTACGTTTGCACTTTATATTTAGATAATTGATTTATCATGTCATATATCAATTTTAATTTATCGGAATAAAACATGTTAGTGTAACCAAGCAGAAGAAAGGTGACAAAACTCTTTTTCTTTACAGGTCTGGTTAACGTTAAGTTGTTTATTAATTTAGGACTATAAAATAACAAATTAATATCCAACATACAAGTTTTCTACTAAACTGGGGTGAACGTCCACTATACACTCAAATTTCACGATGTGAGAGGAATTTCATGGCAAAAACGTTCAGTGTAAGGATTAACAAGGCTAAACAAGACTATAGCAATACTACAAGGCTAAACAAGACTATAGCAATACTACAAGGCTACCAGAAAGGGGCCTGGAAGAAATAGAAATACAAAAATATTAATTATTAAACGCATACCTTCCCATTTGGATAACTTTTAAATTAAAGATTACCTGGGACTTACTTCGTTTGAGTAAATTTAGACCATGTCAATGCAAAATTTACTATTAGTAATGCAAATATTCAAGTTAAACTTGGAAATGAAAAATACAAAATCACATGTGGAAATTACACTTCACAGTAAAGATAATTCCCACCTACGGAACTCACCCAGACACTCTTCTGCACCCGAAAGGTTACTGCCTGATGGATGAAAATGAAGTTGTACCATACAATTGTCATTTAACGGAAGGAAAACTAATGATGGCTGAACTTAAGAAACGAAAATAACTAAGAAGAACAGCTCTCTACTGTAGACCCTTCCTCTACAGCGGCAAGTGCAGGAATGGTTCCTTAACATTGCACTGTGCAGCTCACTGTAACGCTTGATTGAACATTGGCATCCTAATTGTTTGATGACAATGCTCACAACCATTCCAAGACTTCCAACATAGAAGAGTTCCAAAAGAAGGACACTGGGCATTTTATACATTCCAAAAGGGTTTTAAAAATCACTAAAGGTAAGTATGCAAGCAATGAATTTGCAGAATGCAAAGTCAGCTGGTTACACCGGGTAGTAAAAGTCATTAAAGGTAAGTAAGCAATGAATCTGCAGAATGCAAAGTCAGCTGGTTACATTAGTAAAACCGTTGTTTCATTCGTGTGATTATTTATATTTATTGATCCAACCTTAAAGGGGAGATTCGGCATTTGTTAACGTACATTTATTTCAACCCTCTAGTTTAAAATAAATTGATAAAGAAAAAACAAAAAACTGTTACATGTTTTGTATGCTTTTATGTTTGAACTAATTTGCCAAACGGCAACATTATGTATGTAAATTCAACATTACGATTCCCGTTTTCTCCAAGATAAAATAATTTTTCAGGATGATTGATATTTGCACCAATTTAATATTTAAAAAAATTTAATTTGATAATCTGGTATTTACCAACCTTGTACCTTCCATTTATGTTGATATCATTTTCAGTCACTGAAATTATTTTATGTTCTTTTTTCGTCAACTATAGAGGGTGTCCTTGCAGTCGACTGTAAAAGCTCGATGGAGCTCACGGATCGTCATGTTTACAAAATTTTAGTTAGAGATAAGTCATAAAACGGCAGTATATGTACATGTATATTACAGGTGTGTTTGTCATGTCTTTACTCACAGCAATTAAACACCTTCCATAAGTTCCATATAGGCCTAAGCACAGGGGCTGATTTAGTATTTTTGAAGGGGGTTCTACATGACTTTTAGAATAAAATAATCTTATGGTCTCTTCAGGAACTTTACAAAAGGGGCCTGGCCCCCACTGGGTCCTCGCATGAAGCCACGGTTTATAAAGGTCAACACTTCAATGGCACCAGATTATTAGACACTAGCCTCTTTATGATTCTCGTGTGTATGAACACTGATATGTCCACAGCGTAATCATTAAGGAGTTATGGGGTATGGTTTACTTTTAGTGATGAAGAAATGGAGATATTACAGAAGGAAAACCTGAACAAACGTTCGTCTTTGCAAGCAACATAATTTGCAAGTTTCGAGGAAACAAAAATATTTCCAGGTGTTTCACCATTGCGACGGTGCTTTCGTCATAAAAAAAACAAAAGCGTTTTGGAGATTAAAAAATACATTTCAGGCTCTGATGATTCAACTTTTCTGTGATTAAATCCACCTCATCAGTAAAACAGTGGAATTCCTTGAAACAAACACGTTACAATTGTGGGCAGAATGGTGGATGACCTAATTATGTTTGCCCTTATAAAGGATGAACCATTATGCTTTTCATAACCAAAACACGAGGTTTAACCTTTCAATATTTGTGCGCCAAAATGATTCATTTCTTGAATCATTTCAACGCAGCAAACAGCCCACATGTACCCACGAACGAACAAGCGTGTCACCATGTATTCAGAGGTTCATTTTGTAATTTTTGTAGTGGAGCGCTTTTGAATGTGACGTGGTATCCTGGGCCCCTTGGATAGGGTCCAAGGGGCTAAGCCTCCGGAAGCTGTGCAGGCGATTTCAGCGAAAAATAGAGAACAAAAACATCTTTAATGTGGAAATGCATTTAGATTTCTTGCATCAATTTCAGATTTGATTTTTGTTTTTCACGTACAGTTCATGTCAGATGGAATAATTACAATACCATTGTCATCTTAAAACCAATAATCAAGCTCTTTGATAATTTATTTCTGGGTACACCAATAAACCAATATTGATATAGGCCTATACACAATGACACACCACTTTAATTAAAGAGATGCTGAAGAATGGTAAGCAAAGTCTTGATAAAATGACAAAAACATCCCCTTTATGGTCAATTACACTGAAGTAAGAGGTCACTAAAGAGATCATAGACGGAATTAATCCACCCTTAATATTCGTCTGTATAAAACTCTCTTTTATTCAATCTTTGGTGGTAGATTATTAAAGATCAGCGATCGGAATGAATTGACAATTCCACCCCATTGCATTGCATCTCCCAAATTAGCATTACGAATTTAGCCGATAGACCAGTTAATTCTCATCCTCAATAGTATAGGATTTATTTTGTAGTGTAACGAATACTTTTGAGGGAACCTGTGCATTCATGTTTCCTTCCTCTATAGGTTTAGCTAGGCAATGCATACAGATCAAATGTAATCAAAATACCTCTTTGTATATATAACCTGTCTCTTATTCCCACTCATTCGAAGAAATTGAGTGAACCCGTTTTTTTGTTACGGCCCTATGCCTGTGTGCTTGTCATTGTGTTTAGACAGCAATTGAACTAGTTTTAAATCTTTGTAAATGTTGTTCATTTATATTCTGTGATGAAATTGACAGCAGTCAAAGCATGCTCATTACCACTGCAAATACTAAATTGATACTGCGTGCATACAAAACACTGTGCTGGAATAGTACACTGAACTTAGAATTTTTAAGTAGAAAACATATCAACATGTACTTTTTGATGAGAAGATAACAACAGGTGTCTACAGAATAAACACTATTAGTTTTTTCTTTCAGCTGAGTGCGTTAAACATTGATCGATCATCGAGTGCCGCATCACGAATCAATGATATTCACCAGTCATCAGTGATGGATAAATATTAATGTTGACGGATAGGTCTTCCTGATGGAGTATTATTAGTTGCTAGAATTGTTACTGAGACAAACTTCACATGAGATTTAGTCGATAAGACGTCCACAGACGTATACTACTACAGTTCACTACTATGACTTTGATTGAAGGACCTCTGCAATAACAGAATGGCGTTACGTGGATGTACTTTTGTGTCGATGATAAAACTGTAACCTCAATCTATTGTCAATGTTGATTCTATTTTTCTTATCGCCATGGCAATCTCATCATTGCAGTCCAAAAGCCGATGATTCCAGGCACGCAACGAAATGTCATCAGAAGGGTGTCATCAGGAAAGAGTGTCATTACACCAGTATAGATTCTTCAGTTCTTGCGAGGGACTTTCACTGGAAGTCTGTCAGTATAAAAAAGAATGAGGTGATTAATTCACACGTTTTCGTTTCAGCCTCACCGACTTTTACTTCAAGTGTCATTAAAGTAATACGATCGCAGCTGATGACTCGCCAGTTTGTTTTGGTTACGGAAACATGAAACACAATGGACTTGACGTCATTGCATTGCCATTTAAGAAGTGTGTAAGATTGACCACTTTCAAAATAGTCACCTTACAGACATCCAGTATCTTACACAGATATCAACAATGATTAAACCCTATGATTAAACCAAGGACATTCAACCCTCTAGTATCTCGATGATTCGTTGTTAACCCATACATTGGCGGTTAGTCTTTTGCGCACCCAAGGATTTATACGGTTGGATAACATTGAGATAATTATTTCCGGGGCGGGATGGATCGTCACGCAGAGGCAGTATACAAAAAGAGAGTGTATTTGACCTATGAAGGGCATCTAACTTGAGTTGTTCGAAGAACAAGTTCCAACTCTTTCACGTTATGACAGACTACGGGGTGACGATGAACATCGTGAACTGCTCGTTAGACGATACCGTCAACTGTTCTAATCTTACTGATGTGAACTCGACCACAGCTACGCCACCTGTGGTGGGACCGCGATGCCGTTGGCCAGCACCCACTCCTGACTGGCCAGTGGCGTTTAAGGAATGGCAGTGGGCATGGCATCTACACATATACACATTCCCAACTTTTTACCTCTGTCTTGCCATCTACATAATCGTGTGGTTCATAACCAGTTGCTTTAAAGTTGGGGCAGATGGCGAAGGAGGGTACCGAGGAAACAAGAAGACACCCCGTCTGAATGCCTCGCTTCACGGGTTGCTCCTTGTATCTTGTCTCTCAAGATGCATCTTCCTCTACTCAGACCCTTATGGAACTCGTAAATTCCTTCCTTGTCCATTAGGTCCCATCTTGTGGTCAATGGGCTGGCCTTTCATCACGTCATCAATCAGTGTTCTCCTACTTGTTCTTCTTGAGACTACGAAGATGTCCCTGGCTCCTCCTAAGTTCCAGCGACCATCTGTCCTTGCCTGCATCATCGTCCCCTCCCTATGCTTTGTTCTGGTTGCAGACTTCCTCGTAGCGTACGACAACTCCACCAAGTATGCTCTTCTCGTCTGTCAAGTGATGTTCGTCATCTGGGGATCTTTACTGGGAACTGGTTTTCTCTTTGTGTCTTGGAAAATGCGCCACATCGTCGCCAACTCCAGTGGTTGTTACACCAGTGAGGATGTTGGGGTAAGAGAGACTGGTCGCCTCAAGCGTCTCAATAACATCGTCTTGTCCTGCTCTGTCATTGGACTGGCACTTACTTGCACCAATCTCTACGCTATAGTCTCTATTTATATAGCCTCATTTCGTTCTGGTTATACCAGTTCATGGAGGTGGATTACCTTCCAAACTTGTCAGCGACTCCTTGAAGTGTCCATTATCATTGTCGTGTTACTGGCTGTCACTGGAACTGGTAAGTGGAGCAGGAAGACAGTAGCACCTTCTTCGGCTGCCACGAGGGGTGGGTCGGCATCACCTACAAACGTCCCAGTTTAAACAACTAACCTGTGAAAGGTCCAGCTTATTACGTTTATACATATCATTAACAAGAAATCGTGAAAATCCATTCAGATTTTTGGTATTCATTGTAATGCAGAATTTAGGAAAGATATCCTTTCCTAAATTAAAACTTTCTAAATTAAATAACTTCACATTTCTTAATGAGAGCATCATCAGCATTGGGCCTACACCAAGTAAGTTTCAAACTATAATTATTTTATAATATCCAATCCCATTCCTCGCCTTTAAAGTCCCTGTATACTTTTGGTAATCCTGAGAAGGAAACCCACATCAAACTTACTTGATCCTGAGAGGGAAACCCACATCAAACTTACTTAATCCTGAGAGGGAAACCCACATCAAACTTACTTAATCCTGAGAGGGAAACCCACATCAAACTTACTTAATCCTGAGAGGGAAACCCACATCAAACTTACTTAATCCTGAGAGGGAAACCCACATCAAACTTACTTAATCCTGAGAGGGAAACCCACATCAAACTTACTTAATCCTGAGAGGGAAACCCACATCAAACTTACTTGGTGTAAAGTTGATGATGGTATCAAATATCCCTTGAAAATCTTTGTGTCTGAGATGCCATCATGTTCACAAGTTGGTTGTTCAATGTATTTCTTGATTCAAAGTAAGTACGGATACTTTTACTAAAGCACTTTTGTCAGAAGTATAATCGTTTTAATGTTTCGCCCTGCCGGTGACATAATCTATTATTTTTTTGTTTAAATGATTTGGCACATCGAGCAAAAAACCATACCGGTACAATAAAGATGAATCACCCGTGGTTTTGCTTTTCTTCCAAAAGTTGTTGTTTTCATCGGAAAATTGATTATATCATTTTAGAAAGAAAACATTTGTTTAATAATAATAATAATAATGTGTGGACTTATATAGCGCACGTATCCACCAACTAAGTGGTGCTCAAGGCGCATTCTTTTTTACGTGCATTACACAACACACGTAGTGACATAATTATTTCACCAAAAAATAATTGTCAGTAATAATGTGCTCATCATATGAATTTTTGACGGGACCCACAATCAAATAATTTTATGAAATATTTACTGTAAAACCGTGCTTCTGGTGATTATTTTGAGAAAGCGTTTAAACGATTATCTTTCCTCAAAAGCAAAGAAACAATGCTTCGATGAAAAAGAAATTAAAAAAATTGCCGGTAAAATTAGTGAAAACACGGGCGATACATCTTAGGAGTTGTGTCTTTAATGAATAATATCCGAGAGCAATGGAAACCTATCATAGTCATGACTAACTATTCTAATTAATAACCGAATAAATATACGTACACACAATCAGTTGATTTTGGCGAATACATACAATACAATCATCCTTGATCAAATGTTAATTACACAGTTAAGTTTGACTCTAGTAGGTTAAATTATTAATTGATTTAATGTATATCTTGATTCATTGAAAGTAAGCATACTCATAGAAGCAGTTTGATGCGATAAAGGATGCCTTTAACACGGTAAGAAATCTCTCAGGCAATGTTAAAATATAACAAATGAAAATAATTAAATTGGGGCATCTCACTATTTGTAATTGTGGATACACGTTTGGCACTGCAGGATATCTTTATGACACATTTATAACACTGTATGGCACCTTATTGTACATCGTCAAATATCGTGGACTTGTGAAAAACTGTGAAGTAAACATGTTTTGTCGCAATTCAGTTCGAATGTTCACGTAAATTATCTGCGTTTTAGCAGTTCAAGTACGGCTAATTGTATATTAGGCTAGATTGACTGACCTTAGAGTGGTCAGCGAATAGACGTATGTTCCGGACCATAATGTCCGCAAGTACCATTATGTCCGCGAACCGATTTGGGCCCATTACGTCCGATCCATTACGTCCGCGGAACCATTACGTCCGACCCATTACGTCCGCGGGCCCATAAATCAAATAATGTTTGAACACGTAACGTTGGGGAAGTTAAAACCAATTACTTAGAACAATTTCATGTCACAGCGCTCTACTGCAAAATTGGGTTGTTAAAAACCATTGGTGTTAATTTAAGTGTTTTTGCACTGTAAGTACAGTGCAAAAACTGGTATGTTAAATAGTACACCAGTGGTGCTCATATGAAGAACGATAATTCAGACACTTTATTAAATTAACACCAGTGGTTTTTAACAACCCAATTTTGCAGTAGAGCGCTGTGCCATGAAATTGTTCTAAGTAATTGGTTTTAACTTCCCCAACGTTACGTGTTCAAACATTATTTGAGTTATGGGCCCGTGGACGTAATGGGTCGGACATAATGGGTCCGTGGACGTAATGGATCGGACATAATGGACCCGCGGACGTAATGGGTCGGACGTAATGGTTCCGCGGACGTAATGGGTCGGACGTAATGGTTCCGCGGACGTAATGGGTCGGACGTAATGGTTCCACGAACGTAATGGGTCGGACGTAATGGTTCCGCGGACGTAATGGGTCGGACGTAATGGTTCCGCGGACGTAATGGGTCGGTCATAATGGACCCGCGGACGTAATGGGTCGGACGTAATGGTTCCGCGAACGTAATGGGTCGGACATAATGGACCCACGGACGTAATGGGTCGGACATAATGGGCCCAAATCGGTTCGCGGACATAAAGGTACTTGCGGACATTATGGTCCGGAACAAATGTACGTACTTCATACACACAATAATTAGTGTTAATATCATACCGTATAATGACGCACTTTATTCTTCATCCATATACCTCCTGAACACGATCAAAATGCGAGTTGTAACCAACCGGTTCTCTTCAGAACTATTTACATCTCAAAAGGGAATTTCTACATGGTGTCAACGCAAACAATCTTTACTTACTATATACCTGTATAATTATCACAGTAAAGTAACCATGCCAACACATCGATTGCCATGTAATATAAATTCAACAATCATGCACTTAAAAATGTAGGCCTATATAAATACTCAATTAAAAAAGACGGGGAATTATTGCAATTTTGACTATTTTATGTTGTAAATAGCATAATGAATGCAAACAATATTTATTAAATGTTTATATTAGTATTGTTTAGACTTATTTGCTCTTCACTTTGAGAAAACATGAGCAGTGAAAATATGGTTTTGTACAGTACATAAATACAAATGTTGAAAAACAAGAAAACACTAATTCTCCGTCGTTAGGTGTATATACAGTAATCTAGGGTTCAAATACTGGGGATTATACACCCAATGATTTTACGGAGATGACCAATGCAATCATCCCCAAAAATACTGACACCTTTTTTTCAAAAATCTGCTATATTTTCACATCAATTTTCCGTACCTCTAAAATAGAATATATTTTATGTTAACAAAATTTGCCCCAGTCTGATCACGGTACGTGTAGAACCCTAGTTTCCAGTGAGCTAAATTGTACGTTACTCCAGACCCCACCGCGTTTTAGATCCCCCCACGTTTATATTTTCACTGATAGCTGCCGTCCGTATTAGTTGTATGATATATTTCTTGAAAACTAGAGGTTTGAAATGAATGTACGTTACCAAATACCAATGTTGTAACCTCCCTTGAAATAAAACTCGGGTTACAAGGGAATGACACTTTTGGTAAATGTTATGTAGTCTACACTGTAAAAATGATGTTTAGAATTTAAACACATTTCTAACCGCTTAATTGTACCCATATTTTTCACATGTTTAGCATAAAACATGTTTAGATTGTGTTTTTTCTGTGATGTGTGTTTGAATGCTAAAAACCATATGAACGGGTGTCAAAAAGCTAAGCACGTTTAGCTTTGTGACATGTACAGAGAATGGCCGTTTAGCTTTGTGACATGTACAGAGGATGGCCGTTTAGCTTTGTGACATGTACAGAGGATGGCCGTTTAGCTTTGTGACATGTACAGAGGATGGCCGTTTAGCTTTGTGACATGCAGAGGATGGCCGTTTAGCTTTGTGACATGTACAGAGGATGGCCGTTTAGCATTTAAACGCATTCCTAAACGCGTTTATTTTGTGCGTGTTGAAATTCTAAACACCATATTTACAGTATATAGTCAGAGATATCAAGATATACGTATACGAATTAACCTGCGAAAGTTTCAGTAATTTTCACTGTATCGTTAACGAGCAAACAGTTAAAATGTACCAATTCCAGATGGAATTTATGTCTCGGGAAAACAACAATTAATTTGCAAAGATAAATTGATTCACTGTACTAGAATTATAACCTGAGACAGAAATCATTCAAGGGATGTTTTATCATCCCCCCCCCCTTTGAGCCCCCCCCCCTTGAGCCCCCCCCCTTACTGAATATACCGATATCGAGAATACCAATATAGTGTATATAGTTGCTTTAACGTTGTCATTGGTCCACACGTTTCTTCTGAGAACATTGTGTGCATTTCAATTATAATTGTAGACAAAAGCGTATTGTGTAATTACGTACATCGCAGTGATAAATAATAAATATTCGATAGTTTATACAGAAAGAATGTTTTTGCTGTACATTTTGTGTTACAACAACTATTCTTGTACTTTTTATGAGTACGAGTACAGAATATGTAATCATTGTTCTTGTTTCAGGAAAAGATTTTGAGCACAGAAAAATGTATTGTAGAGAAAACTACAATAATGCCGGCTACACATCCATCTCGTATTTTGATAATTGTAAATTTAAGCAATTATCAAGTTTAATTTCCTTTCAATCTACAATGGTGCGCAAAACTATTGGCACACCTTGACACAGTAACATATCTTATTGAAAAGTCTTAATAAGAAATGTTGAGCGTTTTGAATTCGCGCTGCCAAATGTTTAAAAATTCATTTAACTTAGTATTGAATGGTTGCGTGGGGTGTGCCAACATGTTTTTCACACTCTTGATTCGCAAATAATTCCAAGTGCTGTTGAGTTAGAACAGCAACGGTTATCTAGTTTTAATCTAGTCTGAAGAGCCAGTGGATCTAGAATGGAGTGGTCTGATCGAATATTCAATTACTCATCCAGGTTATATAAACGTAAAATATCTCTGTCGGTTAAATCAGCAAGTTAATATAAACAGTCCTGCAGTTAATTCACACCTCTCTTTTATTCGTTTCAACACTGTGTTTTAATTATTATCCTTTGACAGTTTGCCAATAGCAGTTAAACAGTATCAATATTGATTTGGTTTAAGTTGAAATACGCATGTTCTTTGCAATCGACTTTCAATTAATTCAACATCTATATCTGAAATGATTGAGAGGTTGTCTAAAAAAGCCTTGTTTCTGGTCTCCACGCGCGTCGCCTCAGACCCACACGATTTGTGAGACCTCTCTTAGCCATCATACTTTGTGTATGGGAAATTTAGTCTTGTTCCAATAACCGAGTACACGTGTATCACTTATTTCACTGGTTGGGGGGAAAAGATTACCGAAAACCGGAAACTTTTTTCCTAAGAGAATCGTTATTAAGTTGGGCACACATGCAAACTAAATAAATACAGACACGTAACGTGCTAAATCAATCACTTTCAGTATCCGTGTAGGTTTTTGGATGTTCTGAGGTTACCGTGCATGCCCGTAGGTAGGGGGTGAGTGTAAACACCATCAGGACAGAATCAACGTAACCGTAAACCAATGGCGTTATTTTTAACTCCCCTGTTTTTACAGGATTGGTTTACATCAAGATGAAGTTCAAAGGTGTATGCATCAAAGATGAAGGTTGCCCGAGAAAGTAACCTGAAATGAACTCCATGAGTTAATTTTATAATAAAACTCAAACATCACGTGCAATTAACCGCTCGGCTAAAATCACTACCCCCTAAACAATTATGTATCTTACTATCTCGATAGGCATATCTATTATTTGATCACGCCCCAGTAATATTTGTTTAGTTACATTATAAGCTTAATATTAATGCAAACGACTATGTTTGCAGTGACACAATGTGAATGAATACAATTGTATTAGTGGTTTTATAACTCGATGTTTTGACCCGTCTGTGTTCAACTCATTGGGTTCGTTTCAGGACCCCACAACTCAGAAGAAATGTTATAACGATTTATAGTCCAAACCTTCAGTCTAGTAATATATTTAGTTAACCCTACCCGACCTCATCTAGACCACTTACCGCTGACTAAATATTAAAATAATCAAATATACCATAAGTGACTTGATAGTTAAACTTTTGCATCAGTAACCAATACGAAAATTGTTTTCAGTTTGCGACGTGTTCAATCATCAACGTTTTTCAAAATTTACGGTGTAATTCCAATTTTTGAAAAATAGTAATAAACTTGAAAGATATACTGGTATACGAACAATCATTTCATCATGTTTTAACACATAATTAACCAAACTTTCGTTACTTTTTAAAATCCGCCATCTTGAAACCAAGCGTAACCGATCACAAACTTCGGTTCACTTTTGGTCAGAACAATGACGTCATCACAGCACAACCGAACTCGCGAAAACGCTTAACCAATGACCAAAGCCCAAACATGTTTCTGGTTACAGCCGCGAAAACGCGCCCCAGGTCCCTCTAAGGATGTTATAATTATTGAAAGTATTGAGCCGACAATGCCTTATAGTACTGAGACGATCAGGTCTCTCTAAGGATGTTATATTTAAAGTATTGAGCCGACAATGCCATTTGTTGTCTGGTGAGGCATTTTTACATCCGATGACACTATAAGCGTGCCAGGGGCAAATGAATCCACTTAATTGAATATAAAACAACGTTCATTATGAACGCGTCTTTGTGTTAATTTAAAACATTTTATTGAAAATAACCGTGTTTGGTGATAATAAGCGTGTTTTTTTTATAAGTTTGTGACGCCGTAACGTGTTTTTGTGCCTAATTCATTAACGCCCAAACGTGTTTTGGTAAATACAATAAATACCACACCGCTAGGATTCGAACCCATATGTTGACTACTCATTCTGACGACGTAAGTCTGATTAGCTGAAGGCCTGACGTGGGAGTGAGACAAGAACATAAGTGTAGCGGTGGGGGGGGGGGGGCGCTTGGGTTGAAGCGGCCCCAGTTATTTTTGTTAATAAATAAACAAATTTGTGGGTGTTGAAAATATAGAAAGAAATAAAACACGATGTGTGTTATAATTAACACCACAGTTTGTGCAGTGTAAGGTTTATGTAACATATGGATCATTTACTGATATTGAAATTACCTATGCAGTGAGGGATCGGCTGAGCGAATGTTGATCGGTTCCATCTCCAGGAACAACTTAGCGCCCCCCCCCCCCTTTCAAATCGTATTTCTGGGTCCGGCCCTTATATCATTGCTGTACAAGTGAACATGAGATTGGCCTAAGAAGCAGTCATGTATACAAACATATATTGTACGTGTAAATGGATCGAAACAAATGAGCCTCTTATATTAAAATCAATCGCTGTTCCGTTGTCGCTCTTGTAAACGTATGGGAGAGGCCATTTTGTTTTCCCCAATGTTTTGATTTTGAGATAAAAGGGGTTTGGACAATACTTTTTACAATATTTTACCTAAAAAACTGATGTTGTAAAGTTTCCTTATGACAAAAGCTCTGGGAAAAGTCAATGGTTGATATTTACTTAGAGCCTGTCTTCAATATTATAATCTTCAAATGTCAAGACCGATTTAAAATCTTTGATAGTTCTTATTTTCTCAATCATAAAAATCCCACTTGAAACAGAATAGCTGATGTGACAGCAGAATGCATTTAAACCAACTCGAACGATCAAACGAACAGGCCATGGGAAGCGATACTACCTACACCAAGGATTCCACTTTGATTACATCTTCAAAATTGTAGTCAATGTCCTTAGGTTTCAATCTAGCAGGATCTTTATCAAAGCCAAGAAGACAGAGACACTAAACACAAACATTATACTTTTATACAGGAGAGAAAGAAGTTGGCACAAGTTAGTCCAAGGGAACGCAACAATAATGGGACAAGAAGGGTGGCGATTCTTGGCCAATTGAGAGGATGAAAAGAGGGGTTTGGGATGAAGGCGACTGGGAAGGTATATAGAGGAAATTCGAGGTGGGTATTTAGGCAAGACTTAAAGCTGAGGCTGTTAGAAAAGGGAAAATAGTAAGAGGAAAGAATTGGTTTATGAAGAAAAAAGGCTGGGCCAGCTGGCGAATAAATGAAAGAAAAAAGTAAAAGTGGGAGATTAAGTGAGGAAAGACATCTGAAAAAGGGGAATGGACAAGCAAACTACCAAAACAAAAACCCAGAAAAACAAATAGATTGCATCAACACAATTGCAATTTCCATTGCTCAACGGAGCATTATTCAGGAAGATATTTCTTCTCTCTTTGCCCAGGAGTAAATTAGTTTCTGTAAGAGCAGAGTTAGTAGTTGTGTTTGATTAGCACTATGCGCCAAAACGGCTGTAACTGAGCTGTATATTCCCCCTGAGCATATTATGAAGGACTGAGGAAGCTGAGATGGATTCAGGAATGATTTATGAGTATGGGGGTTATAACAATAATAAGCGCCTAGTGCGCATAATACGTCCAAATTACCATTGTAAGAAAAGGTTCAAAGGAAGGCAGAAGGCAAAGCATTGGTATTTGTATACGTTTATTTCAACCCTCTAGTTTTCAAAAAATTTATGATTTATGTTTCTTTAAAAACAAATAGACAGCGCGGATGGGGCAAGACGTCCAAAAGACATTAAACCTTTTCCCCCAGGGTATGGAACTTCAATTGTAGGCCTTTACACTCCACTTGTATGAAAACTACTCGCCCGGAAGGCATACCTGCTGTATTCCACCCTTGTGATTACGCTGATTTCTTTATTACGTCAAAAACGGACTTGCACAGGAAGAAATTTAACGCTCGAAATATATCCCACATCATGCGATACATTGACCGGTGTCCAACCACCCCTGAAATGAGAAGGTGCAGCACATTGTTGGTTTCCAACAGAAGAAATAGATAAACCCTCAGGGCGTACAAGACGATTGCTCTTACAAACATAAAGAAAGGAACGCACGTAAACACGACATGTAGGCTGTTGGGCCGATGGAGGACACCTTTTTATATCCAATAATACAGGGACACATAATGTTTGTTTGTTTGTGTGTTTGGTTTTTTTTATTTTTTTTTGGGGGGGGGGGGGTTTGGGGGGGGGGATTGGTGCCCTGAATGTGCAACTTTCATTTTTGATTTCAAACCCTGATACCGGTAAGCAAGAGATCGTGGGTTTGAGTCCCGCCAGAGTCATCTGAGTGTGATGTTTTTGCCGCAGACACACGAAATAATTGAGTATACAGCATGGTTGTCGCACCCTACCTGGGGGTGAGGTAGGGGAGAGAGGCAATTATCCCCAATTCGTTGGCATGCCGTGTCAAAAGTATAGTAGTCAATTTTTGTCAATCCACCCACTTTATTAACCATGCCATTTAAAACAATCGATTCCAATCAGTTTCCAACGGACAAATATAATATGGTATTCATAATGTATGAACCATATACATCAGAATTATTGGAGCATTTTACCCAATGACTTTTATTATACATTTGAATACATGTAGGCTATACAAATTTCATTGGGGCTGCAGTTGCTGTGTTTGGGAGACATGAGAGTCATGCAGTTGCTGTGTTTGGGAGACATAAGAGTCATGACAATATCATTGGGGCTGCAGTTGCTGTGTTTGGGAGACATGAGAGTCATGACAATATTTTCACGTGTATACAGGTGTATGTAATTACATATCTATAAATAGTGTGGTTTTTTTTTGGGGGGGGGGTTTACATTTTAAAAAAATAAATAAATAAACAAATATAAATAAATTGCTTAAAAACGTTTATCATACAAAGATATTTACATTATATTTATATAATATACATGCACAATTAATATACAAAAATACCAAAGACTCAACCGTTGCTTGCCTAAAACCAAACGTTTCGAATAAACAAACGCCAATAAAACAATAATTCAATCATTCTAATTCAGCAAATCAAAGGAGCGTATCCGTTATCTTCAGAGACAGTAATATTAATAATAATTATTAAACTCCCTAGTTGTCATTAACAGTAATACGATGGTCCGATCCTGTGTAACATACATGCATTCACCTGGCTGTCACCCAACTGACTCAAATTAATTTCTGTTTCATAAGCAATCCATCTTTATTGAAAACAAATAACTCGTAATCCCCGGCGTTCTATCAATATTTATGAAAATAAAAGAACATTATATTTTCTGCTAATCAGGTATTATTAGAGGTCAACTTGCCGTATTCGTATGGCACCACTGAGACAAAGCAATCAAGACTATAGCCACAGTATTTTAATTTTTGAGACTACTAGTACTAGTTAGATACCACTCTCCTAAGGCCTCCTTGTTAAGTTCCCTAGTGGAAGATTCAGGAGGACACCAACCAAGTACCAAGTACCAAGTACTAAAAAGTGATTGTTGCTAAATGTTCTTTTACTGAGAACCTGATATATGTAATCACTGAATCATCCATGAAGCTATAGCATACATAGTATAATGACACATGAGTGCTTGAATGGGATTTGACAAATTGATAAGGGACCCTCGCCAAGCGCCTGCGAAAACTACAGGGCCATTCTCCCAGTATTATTGTGAGACTCACCCGGAAAAAGCAGCGATGAAGGTGCAGTCCTCAAAAAATTCCATCGTTAACACCCTCATCCATTGACAAAAGAGTATTTCTGAGGTTATAAGGGCCGTCTGGCTGCGTCAGCTAGTCCTTTATTAACAAATTTAACGCTTTTAAATTGCCATGTTTGAATGTGAACTGTGAAGTACATGTATGTTTCCAGTACGAGTGTAAATTTACACCGCCGTACACGAAACAGAAAGTTTTCCAAATTTTTCAGTTGTTTGAATAAAATAAATATTACCGTGACGTTTAATGCGATGAATTAAATTTGTCAAATGCAGTTTTATACTCATAGGAGAAATTAACGTTATCAAACTCTTCACATAAGGGAAATCTGAACGGTAATCAATGTATAGCTATATATTAAGAGGCAACCCGCGCGAATATTTACTGCAGTTTATTTTATACCAGATAGTTAAACATGGTATGGGTGTTTCCCCTGGCATTTATGGTAAAACGTTAGAATGACGATTTGAAAAGACAGAATTGTATTAATACCACAGAACCAATGCCGGAGGGGATCAACTAAAATTATGGCTCCCAACCTTTTCCATCTCCTTCATGAGCTAGGGTATCAGACTAGTAGTATCAGACTAGTAGTATCAGACTACTGTATAAGGCGAGTATATGTATAAGGCGAGTACAAAGCTCTTAGTCTAATACCCCAACCCCACAGACGAACGCGAATGCACTCGTCAAAAATATTTTCACAATATAAAAGAAGGGCTTCCAATCAATAACAGCACGGCCTTAGTGCAATACAGGCAATTTCGCAACCTTTTCCTAATAATAAAATTATATGTGATATTCGCCACACTAGTATCATCAGTATTAAAAATCAAAATAATAATGTTATATTTGAATGGATTCCTGGTCACTGCGGAATAAAAGGCAATGAAAAAGCTGACCAAATCGCAAAAAAAGCTACACAAAAATGTAACATTGACATTAAATTACCACTTACTACCACAGAAATTAAACATGAGCTTAAAAATAATCTTAAAGAACAATGGCAATTAGAATGGAAGGAATCTAAATCTTCAGGACTTCAATTGATCCAACCTTCTGTTTCATTTCACTTGAACAGTTGGAACCTTCCACGCTGGCAGGAAACTATCATCCATAGACTTAGACTAGACATGTACAATAAACTTAACAACTTTAAACATAAAATAGGACACCATCCTAACGGAATGTGTGATACGTGTAATGTTTATGATAATGTTAATCACCTGTTTACTTCATGTATAAAATATACCAATAATAGACATAAATTACAAAGGGCTCTAAAATATACTAATAATCAAATGACAATACATGACATATTTGGATCCAAAAATAACATAACCTATATACTGCAATTTATTAAAGAGAGTTTAGGAAAATATTAAAATATTACATAGTTCTTCTATACACAAGCTATTTTTTTTTCAGAGGACTGGGTGTCTTGGTGATTGGCTGGACAGGATGCCGCCTTATCATCATCTGAAGTGTTGCGGCCCTGCAAATTTTACCTAGCGGAGCACGGGCTCTTAAATTGCAAGGGAAACGGACCGGCTTGCAGAAACACACGCGGCGCTCTATGTCTGGAGGATCACCGGCACCCAGCCCCTCTTTTTTTTCTAGACCATGCTATAGTAACCTGGGTTTGACTTTTGGGTTTGGGTTTATCTCTTTTCTTTTTAATTCTTTATTCTCTTTTAGCTTTGTACCGGTCCATCAAGATTACTTCTAGTTTAGCTCACAATAAAATATAGAAGGAAAATTTTAAGCAGTCTCATATCATTCGCATCTCTGCGCGCATGCGCTGTTCAATCCGTACAGCAACTGGCACAAAGGGCACATAGATTGCCAGAAGTGCCATTAACAACAACAACAATAACAGCACGTTGGCTTGACTGGGGTATCTCGGTCACACTAATTGTACACAGAATGTACATGTACATGCACTGATTCCACGTGTTGTTGGCATGTGGTGAAGTAGCGTCTGCGTTGTAGCTGGACAAGCGTTCATAAACTCTGAAAGAAGCCAAGGCATTTTTAGAGCCAAAATTACCACATCAGCAAGAGTGATTACAAGCTCAGAAAATAATGTAAAAAATGAGCAATTTTTTTATGTTTATTTATTTACTATTTTTTACATTTTACTTTCGGGACATTTTTCATCAGAGGAAGAAAAAAAGGGGAAAAAAAGAAAAAAAAACAAAAAAAAAGTTTTGTCTTTTAATGTTTGCAAGAATCCGTAAAACAATACAATGTAAGTAACTTTAAGAAAAGCTTGTTAAAAAAGTCCTGACCTGGGCCTACGGTCCGTACCAGGGAAAACGTTTGCAGTGCGTTGACCTGCCAATTAAGCCTTTTCATTGTTGTTCCTTACTCCATGGATTAACATTTGGCCAGCCGGGCGCGCCCAACCAGGCAAAGCGGTTACATCATATGGTTACATCAAACTAGTGTGGTCCGGTTTTTTCTAAAGGTCTTGTGGGAGACTTGGAGGAAAAAAAAAAATGAGGACAAGAATTTTTGCGGGTGAGAATTTAGATTGTTCCGGGTGGAGTTAGTGGGCGAGATTGGTCCCTAAATGGATAAAGAATGTCTTGCAAAATAAAACTCATTACCTTTAAATGTATTTCACGTGACACTATTCGGACCAGTTGGTGAAAATCAAGCAATTTAATCAAACCCATCTTTGCAAAAATGTCAAATGAGAAGATAGTGTTGTGAAATGAATAATTTCAACAAAATCAAAAAGTAAAGATGATAATATCTCAATTTCTTTCTTAATCAAGGAAACGCAAGGCAGCTACATAATGTTGATACATGGGGACAGGGGACAGTATTATCAGCAGCTTATTGTGGGTTGACAAGGCCGAGCGGTTTATTGCCTCGGATTTGTGTCGTAAAGTCATCAGAATGTGTGTTCAAATCCTGGCTGCGACCATGGTGCTTGTGTCCTTGTGTAACATATTGTAAGTTGCTTCAATTTACTCAGGATTATAAAGGGGAACCTGTGAGGGTAGAGGTTGATATTATGTTTGAAAAAGCCTCCGAAGCGCTACGGGATGTATACTCCACAGGGAGCTGAGAAAGATTACAGGAATGAGAATTAAATAAAAACGCACTTTATAAGAATTAAATATTTATATGGCATTGTATACCATTAGTAAGATGTCTATAAATACATCCGTCCTCGATAAGAACGAAGAGATGTAGAAACCAACCTGAGAAAGTTTCAGCTTATTAGCGTTCTCGAGAAAATGCATTATATTTTGTAAGCCTATGTATTCTAAAGAGGAAAATGGAGGAAGTGTCATACATTTCACTTTTTTCTTTAAACAAATTACATGTCAGACAGAATAATTTCACCAATTTCACAGAATTTAAGTTTGTTAGATTATAATTCAGTTACTTTTGTCACCAGATAATAAGGAATGTTGTTCCCTCTCTTTAATCTCAATCGTTTCATATGTTTCATAATAATACTAAAGACATGTTACATTCGCGACTATTTTCAAGTAATTTATGTATTTTATTTATTTATTGTATTCAAAACAATTTAAAAAAATATGTACATTTTTACAAACATCAATATCCAAAGATAAATAAATCGGCAGTAAACAAATGTAGAAAAAACTAATTGGAGGGGATACTGTGATTCAGTATGTCTGTTTAAAGGAGAAGTACATGTACATAAAGGATACACATTTAACAACCAACCCATGAAAGTCTCCATCATCAACCTTACGTCAAGATAGTGTCAGGTGAAACTTTCATCATTGATTAAATGCCGATGTTATACCTTCCCTTGAATGCAAGAGTAAATCCATAACTAAAATTAGCTAAATAAGAGGTGAATGGCATATCCATCCGGCCCTAGGGATTCCAACAGTCTGTATTGACCACAGATCATGTGTGCTTAAATGGACATACTGTAAAGATCACTATGGTTCACTGGGTTGGATGATAAGAAGACAACGACACTAAGATGCTCATCTTTCCTTTCTCTTCTTTCCTTTCATTTCTAGCTGATGTCATTTTGATTATGAATAGAAATTCCCTAAAGCCCATCATTGGTAATCTTGAAAGACATAAATTAACAGTTTTACATGGAACTTACTTGGTGTAAAGTTGATGATGGTATCAAATATCACATGAAATCTTTCTGTCTCTGGTGCTATCCTTATCTTTAGTCAAATTTGTAAAACTGAATTGATTTCCCTCTGGCGACAAAAAATCAAAATTGATGATGGCATATCAATCTTCCCAAAATAATGTCCGAGTAATAGTCTGAGGTGCTGTCACTTTAAAGCCAAGTGAAATAATTTCCTGATTGAATTTAGGAAAGAGTACTACAAGTGTAGCTCTTTCCTAAATTCTGCACGAATACAAACAATCTGAATGTATTTTCACAATTTACTCGTTAGCGACACAACCTAACCAGTTGAAATTTTCACAACTTAGTTGTTAAAGGTAAATCTTGATTCAAAGAAAGTGTGGACACTTTTTGAAGCATTTTTGCCAACATTACCAATAATATATGATGGTATACAGATGCTTTTGAAATTTAAAGGATTACCATTATAAATCATAGCTAAATGAATGTCTTTCGGAAATAAAAGCACTTTCCGGCACCTCAGTTTGTGAAGACACAACAGATTCAAAATAGTAACGTTTTATAGAAATGAAGATTTCTCATTTCACACAAAAACTGAAGAATTTCCACATGAGAAGTGTAAGTTGTTCTTCTGATAACTGAATCTGACAGAATTTTATGTGTGGCAAAATGAGTGACCATTATTTGTTGTCACAAGGTTTTTTCACAATTTAAAGTTTTGCCACAAAAACCTCACCAGTATAAGATGGACAGCAGGTGAAATGTACAGACCACAAACTTTGAATTCTCTTTGACGAAATGAAGATTATGTTATCTTGACGATGATTGGAGGGTACAATCTTTTGACCCTTGACCCTATTAGACAGATTCTGCCTATGGATTAGACTTTTTCTGTTTAAAACGATTTCTTTCTCATTTTCATTTCCTAATGTGGAACTCCTCTGTGAGGTTTTCATTATCTCTTTCATTATTCCATTATTAATCTCTTAAATGTCAACCACTCAGCTTTCTGTAATTAATTGGAATCTAAATCTACTGCTGCCTATGATTGTCCGTTCATCTTTATAGTCACATTGCTTTATCTCTTTCTTCGGTTTTCTTTACTTCAATTGACCGAGTTATTCTCCTTTTACTTCATGTATTTCATCTGATTATCCTTCCACAACTGGGTTCCTGCTTTCCATACATACAAATGGGTGCAACAAAAGAGTCATACAGAAATACAGAACATCTGCCCTTTGCAGTTTGGCTAAAGAGACGATGTCAACAACATTGTAAAACAATTTTGCAGTGAATTATAGCTCTATGTGGAATTAATCCAAGTGGTGAAAAGCAATAAACTGAGATGACTAGAACACACTTATCAAAAGTTGGAGATTTTGTGTCCATTTAGTCAGTCAAGCTTTCCGGTGTCACGGTCTCAGTTATCCGGCGTGCTCAGCTATCCGGATGACGTAGCCGGGCATTTCAGCACGCTGTAGTCACGGTCTCAGCTATCCGGCGTGCTCAGCTATCCGGATGACGTAAGCAGGGCATATCAGCACGCTGTAGTCACTGCTCGTGGAGGCCGCCATGACAGTTCCAGCAAGTGTGTGTACGTACGTACACGTACACGTACACGACTCAGCACGGCACTAAAATGGACTACTTTCGTACGCTGTGCGCAGACATAGCATGACGTAATTTTACCATATTTGGTCATCCGGATAGCTGAGCACGCCGGATAGCTGAGACCGTGACAGGGGTTATGTCAAGGGCTTAAAACCACAACTGGGTATGTCCACTTTTGCCTAAAATGTGTTATGGGGGGTTTCTGATTTTTCAGAAAGATTCAAACTTTTAAGCAAATTTTTTTCTTCAAAATGCCGATTTTGGACATTTTTAAGCCCTCAATGTGGTCTTATAGTATCCACTTCTGGGCTGAATAAAATCATATTTATTGTGAAACCATTCCTCCATGTTATAATGCTGTTCTTGCAACGCTTGTTCATCCAACACTCTATATACACTGTATCCAGTTTGGAGAAAGTCATTTTATTTTTCTATCATCGCCAGTCTGGTAATGTTAAGAAAGAAGTTGAACCTGAAGGCCTTGAGCCCACTTATGTGTTCACATCATACTGTACCCGCAAACTGTGTGCATTGCAAATAGATTTCCCATAAATGTCTTGGTATAAGACTAGATGTGTCCCAGTTTTTAAGTGGGCAGGATTGCCAAATCTGGATTGGTATCACAGACCTACTGAAGATTTCTTCTCCTCTTTCACATCATCATTACAGAACTGCTTTATGCCAATCAATTTAAATTGGATTCAACAAATTTAAGCACCAGAAGAAAAACTTTATACAAAACTTGATACAACTATGATGATTTTATAGATAAATCAAATTATAATTTGCATCTAATTCAGTCTAATTTGTCCTATACATGGCAAAAATAAGTTAGAATAATTGATAAATGATTAGAAACTAAGCAGATATGAATTTGGTAAGATTTTAAATGGTTCAAAATGGAAGGAAAAAAGATTTGCTGAAATGAGTTTGAATTGTTGGACCAAACTTTGAATAAATTTACATATGTGTAATTTACATATGTGTAATTTACATATGTGTAATTTACATATATGAAATATTAAACAGCTATCCATAGCTTAGCTGGATGTAGCAGCAGTTGATGTTCCTACAGCCTCAGCTCTTTTAATCTCGGTTGTTATCTGTGTCAAGTCCATTATAAACATTTGAATCTGTGAACAAAAAATACAAAATAAGAACAATAATATATTTGAATAGTCCAGAATAATAGCAAATAGTAAGAATGAAGAATAATAGTACACATGTAGTAACAATGAAAGGATCCCTGAATCAATCAACATTTTCTAGTAACTACTTCCCCCAAATTGATAGGCCGAGCGGTTTAGTGCATCGCATTTGTGTTCCGACTCGTCAGAATGTGGGTTCGATTCCTGGTTGCAACCATGGCACAAGTGTCCTTGAGTAAGACCCTTGAGTGAGACATTACTGTAATAGTGCAATTACTTCTCTTCATTCATGAGTATAAACGGATACATTGTACCTGTGAGGGTAGAGATTGATATTGTGTTTGAAAAAGCCTTCAAAGACCTACAGTTGCTTGGGGCTGTATACTCCCCAGGGTGCTGAGAAAGATTACAGGAATGATAATGGCCTAATTACAAGAGGTACATGTATTAATATGTGCATTGAGACAAGAATGAAATAAGTATATTGACTTATTGTAATAACAGTGTATGGGAAATTCCTAATGACTAGGCCGGTATTATTTTTAAAGTGCATTGAGACATTTTATTATGGGTCATTCGAGCCAACTCACCTAAAATTTTGAAAATTTGACAGTGACCGACTCAGATTTTTTGGAATTTTTTTTAAACAATCCACTGTGGGTGCAATGAACACCCACAAAATTTTGGCTCCCAAATCCTTGTCGTTCTTAAGATATGACCCCTTAAACATTTTAGCCCCGCCCCCTTTTTTCACCCCCTATATTGGGTTGGTGAGTTTATGGCAATTTCAGAGGCCTATATCTCAAATTCCGGAAAAGATATTCCCCTGATAATTGATATTTATAATGACTGGCACCCAAATTATCAGAATCTATTGTCAAAAGTGGTATACAACATTTAGTTTTTTATATTACAGGTCCTCAAAAAACTACATTTTTCCTGACGTGAGGGACTTTTTGTCATTTTTGTGGTCCCCCCCCCCTTGTGCCCAGATGAAATGTCAGTTTGCTTTAATATTATACATGAGTAATGTCTAGGTACATATGAGTTCCCCAAAGCAAGGAAAGACCAATCATTCCTTCACTGGGTGTTTGGCATGGGTGGGAATATGGGTCCAGCGGTGAAAACGTCCAAAAAAACCTTCATTCTATTGGATTTTTGGAGATATGGGACATTACTCAGGGATTTGACAATTTTTATCTGGAAACATTGTATCTAGGCTATGTCTATAACAAAATTCAGCTTGGCGTCTCTTGACTCCTGTATGGTGAAATAAATTATTTTGTGAAATTGGTATTTTGCCTTATTTGTAGTGGGTCATTCCATGCCAAATCACCTAAATGTTTCAAATTTTGTCAGTGACCCACTCAGATTTTGCTGATTTTTATTTTCAACATACAATGTACCTCTATGGGAGTAATGAACACACAACAAATATTTGCTCCCAACTCCAAGTCGTTTGCGAGATATGGGCCCCTGAAAAATACAGCCACACCCCCTTTTTCTCCTTCCAAGTTGCGTCGGTGATTTTTTTGAATTTTTAGAGGCCTATATCTCAAAATGTGGTGAAGATATTTTGCTGCAAATTATTACACAGAGTGAATGACACCCAATCTGCTAGAATCTACTGTCAAAGGTAGTATATAAGATCTCCTTTTCAAATTAGGGGTCCTTCAAAACCCACAATTGAGCCTGGTCTCCCTTTGGTCTACAGGAAAAAGCCCCTGAACCTCCTGGATGTTTAATTTTGGAGGGTTTACAGACTCTCCACATCCCCACAAACAAGAAACTAGAGATAATTTGGACACAATACAGACTTCTTTCACGAACACTTTTAGGCAAAGGGAGATTTGTAACAAATCTTGGAATCAGGAAAAATCCTGAGAAATCACAAGCCTGAATTAAGGAATGAGTACAATAGTATTGTTTCCTTAATTCTCATTAACAACAAAATGTAATGAACTGGAACTTTCACAGGTTGGTTGTTTATTCTTTAAATTTTTACAAGCATACAAGTAAAAGTAGTTTCATGTCAACATTACCAATGTTGTACCTTCCCTTTAACAACATCTACAGATTTCAGTACTGGGCAAAATACTTTCAGAAAAATCAAATTTCAAATAATGTTATTAGATATTGCACTTACATGTATGCAACTTTAAAATGTCATTCCGGCAGATTTTTTATGTTGAGAATAATTTATTTGATTTGTGCCCCTCACTTCTCACTGAATACAACAAGCAAATGGTCACAAATTGAAAATTTGAATTTAAATTTGAATGATAATCAAATTATAATTTTCTGTAATTCTCTGCAGAACAAAGAATTGCCAAGACAAAGAATAGACAAAAGTAACTGTTTGTGTACAAGACAAAGATCATGATTTTGGCTATTCTGTTTATGACAAAACAAGATGTATTTGTGAACAAGTCATGGCACTCTTTCCGTCACAAAATCAAATAGAAATTTTAATAAAATTGTGCTCATGCTTCTTCGGTGGAATTTGGGCTACCACAACAATTCTTTAAAGTAAGTGTATGGAATTGGCAATTCAAACATAACAAAATAATGATCAAACTAAAATGTGAATGGTATAATGTAGGCCTATAGTGTGATGTGATGATGGATCTCTCTAGAAATAATTTTTTCGGAGGTGCTGTCACTTTTAAGAAAAGTTAAATAATTTAGAGTTTGAATTTAGGAAAGAGTGCCCTTCTCAAAATTCCATGATGGAATGAATATGAACAATTAAAATGTATTTTTTTCAGTCATGACACGTCATAAACGCAAACTTTCACAGGTTGATTGTTTATAGATTTCAAGACAGTAAACATACTCGGACACCCCCCTCCCCCACCCCACCCACACACACACACACACATTACGGATCGGGTTTGTGGGGTACCACCATTGTCCTCCTAAATAAAGACCGACTTGTGGGGTACCATTGTCCCCATTCAGAAAGTACCACACAAGTCACTATGAACAACTTCACCCTGAAAATTCATGGCGCTGAAAATTAATGAGCTGCCCCAAAACTGCCACAGGAAGTTCATGGCGTTTTCACAGCGAAGGATTACCAAGAGTATTTCAAGGCATTTTCACGGTGTTGTGTCATTGTGAAATTGCCGTGAACTATTTATTACATAGTAAAAAGGATTTTCAGGGCATTTTCAGGGTAAATTTATTCATAGTGAGTGGCCTCCTGTGCGCGCGCACACACACACACACACACACACACACAAGCAGAGTCACATTGACGTTAAATTTGTTTATTTATTAATCTATTATTATTTATTTATTGTTTATTCAAATTGAGGAACATTTCAGGGTTTTGGGTTAGTTTGGACCTGAATAACCATCTGTACATGAATGATTTTTAACATATCTTAAGGTACAGTATTGTCACGATCAGAGCAGACTTTCAAGAGGGCATGGAATTGGTGTCCTAGTTTAATATAAACTCAGTGACATAGTATTAGCCAGAGGGGTGTCCTGGGTGTCTTTTAGACATCCTGTTTAATATTTGGACACCCTATTTTATCTGTCATTGACATGTACAGTAAACGTATTGTACATATGTAAGTGAATAATTTGGACACCCTGTTTTGAAATTACCAGCAAATTTGGACATCCTATTTCTTAATCAAGGCTAACACCTTGCTCAATGACTAAACATTACTGGCTCATTTATGCAGCAGCATTGGTAATATGAACTTGTCTTTATTTTCAGTCACTAACTTAATCTAAAACTACATGTAACACTCTGATTTCATGCTCTGTTGATCGTGACTATATTGTCCAGATTATTGTGGATAACTATGTTGATTGTGCATTTAGCATGTTCTCATCAAACTCATGACAGCTATTGGATGGGTTAACTCATGACAGCTATTGGATGGGTTAACTCATGACAGCTATTGGATGGGTTAACTCATGACAGCTATTGGATGGGTTAACTCATGACAGCTATTGGATGGGTTAACTCATGACAGCTATTGGATGGGTTAACTCATGACAGCTATTGGATGGGCTAACTCTCGACAGCTATTGGATGGGTTAACTCATGACAGCTATTGGATGGGTTAACTCATGACAGCTATTGGATGGGTTAACTCATGACAGCTATTGGATGGGTTAACTCATGACAGCTATTGGATGGGTTAACTCATGACAGCTATTGGATGGGTTAACTCATGACAGCTATTGGATGGGTTAACTCATGACAGCTATTGGATGGGTTAACTCATGACAGCTATTGGATGGGTTAACTCATGACAGCTATTGGATGGGTTAACTCATGACACTAATGAAAGTTACTGTAATGAAATTAAACTTGTCTAAAGCTAACTATTGCCCTCAAATATCCAGCTGCTTTGACATGTTTGCCAATACAAATACCTCAGCCATCCATTGAGTCATAAAAACTTTCTCTCAGGAAGGACAATTACTGACAGTAACGTGACAAACATGTCTAAGCAATCAATACTATGTGTCGCAACAACCTTTGTATCTTCACAAATATCCAGCTGCTTTGACATGTTTGCCAATACAAACACCTCAGCCATCCAGTGAGTCATAAAAACTCTCTCTCTCAGGAAGAAGAATATGACAAACATGTTAGCAGTCAATGCTATATGTATCGTCACAACAACCATTTCCTCAATCTTAGTTGGGCGTAAACAAGGAATACCAGATTACAATTGTTTGCTCACAGGATTATAGCACAGAATGTCCTCACTAACTGTGTAAGTGTTTGTTTGTTTGTTTATTCTATCTTTATTCTGGATATCTCTTTCAATACAAAGTACTGGTCTCCCAAGAGGTCCAGATTAAAACATTATTGTATTCAACACTACATGTATTTAAAATGTACAAAAGTATATACAAGATATATTTACAGTATGTGTACATAATATACACAGTCATAACTTAGTATTAAGTTTAAAAGTGTAAACATATAAATGTACATTAGGCCTATATATCAATATACATGAAATCATAATATGTCAGCATTAATGAGTACTGATGGCATTTTTAAAAATATGTGTAGTCATGGTACTAAAGTTGAGCCGAATGTCATTTGACAACTTATTCCAGCGATTTACAGCTCTAAAGTGGAATGACCGTCTACCTGGATTAGTTTTCCATGGTGGAAGAAGTAAACATTTAAATGTTTGACTCCGTGTACCCTTGGAATGTGCAGAATCACTGAATAAGAAATTTGACGATAAATATGAAGGTGCGTTGCCTTGTAAACATTTAAATGTTGTGATAAGAAGTTGGTCATTCCATCTTTGTTCTAATTTATTCCAGCTAAGTTTAGTCATTAGATCGTTAACTGAAGTACGACTGTCAGCAGAGAGCAATATTTTGGCAAGCCTATTATGAAGAATTTGAAGAGAATTAGAATATTGAGCATTACAATTAGACCAAACAGAACTACAATAATCAAAAAGAGGCATAACAAGAGCATTGCCAAGCAAATTCAGAGTAGACGAAGGAAGATAATATTTGATTCTTCGAATTATACCAATACGTTTGGATACATTAGAAGTTAATTGATCAATATGATTACTCCATGTTAGTTGTGGGTCAAAAACAACACCCAAGTATTTAAAATTGTCCACTCTTTCAATTATATCTGTATCATATGTAAGGGAAATATTCTTGAAGTTTTGTAATGTGTGATTAGTTCCAAATATCATGAGCTTTGTTTTATTAATGTTAAGACTTAGTTTGTTTACATTAAACCACTTCGAAATGCTATTTAAGTTTGCATTAAGCTCAGATTGTAAGGTAAGAGAATCTTTTGAACTGCACAAAAGAGTTGTGTCATCAGCATACATTACGCACTTGCAAGATACACAGTCAGCAAGTGAATTAACAAAGATTATAAACAATAATGGTCCAAGAATAGAACCCTGGGGAACCCCTATGTCAATACATTTTAAATCAGAGAGTGAGGAATTAATACTAACAACTTGAGATCTATTTGAGAGATAAGAAATAAACCAGTTCAATGTGTTGTCTTTAATACCTATATGTTTAAGCTTCTCAATAAGCAGACGGTGGTTAACAGTGTCAAATGCCTTTTTTAGGTCAAGAAAAATAGCAGCTGTAGCTTTACCATCATTCATGTTCTTAAGAATATGATCAGAAACATCTAAAAGTGTAGTATTTGTAGAATGTTTACTTCTGAAACCAGATTGACAAGGATTTAAAATATTGCGTTCATTTAAATACATATACAGTTGGTTATGAACTGCTCGTTCAATTATTTTTGAAACAACAGGTAATACAGAAATTGGTCTATAATTATAAACATCCGATTTGTCTCCAGATTTAAAAATAGGAGTGACTCTTGCTTGTTTCCAGTCGGAAGGAAATTTTGAAGTTTGCAAGGATAAATTGCATATATAAGCAAGTGAAGTACAAATTATAGGAGCTGCCAGCTTTATAAATCGAATTTGTAAACCATCAATTCCAGGTGATTTTTGTTTGAGAAATTTGATATTTGTTTGAAAACAAAGTCAGGTGATATAATATCAAACTCGAAGTTATCCATAATATTAATAGCTGTGGTAGTGCCACATGTTTTACTGGCATTATTAAGAGATAAGTTGGTATTCCCAATATTAGTAATGCCATTAGCCAAAGAATTACCAATGGAAGTGAAATGCAGATTAAACTGGTTAGCAGTGTCTTTGTCACAGGTAGTGTGACCTGAGTCGGTGCTAACTTGATTAACAGATGACTTATTCTTTGGAATTAATTTCTTTACAACATCCCATAGTTTTTAGAGTTATTTACATTTTCTTTAATGGCATCAGTACAATATTTCTTTTTTAATGATCTATTTAAGTTATTTACAGTGTTTCTTAATGATTTAGCTCTTTCCCAGTCTTTGGGATTATTTGTCTTATGTGCTTTTGAAAAAAGAAATCTCTGTCTTTAGATAGTCTTATGTAGTCTCCATTGATCCATTCAGGAAGTGAACCTTTAATTCGTTTTTCTTTGTATGGTGCATGCATGTTACAAGTCTTTAGAAATAGATTTTCCAGGTCGCCCAGGCGATATCGACATCTGAACAGTGTAAAATGTTATCCCAATTTATATTTTTAATGGTGTCTAAAAATCCCTGTCATTAAAATGTTTAAGTGAGCGTGACTTAATTGTTCTTGATGGAGCTTTAATTTTTTTGTTTTTACGAATTAAATAGATTAAAGAATGATCACTAAGTCCTAGACTATGAACACCTGATGCTGAAATTTTATCCGGTTTTGTTACAAAAATAAGATCTAAAATTGATTGACTAACATTAGTTATCCTTGTGTTGTCCTTAATTAACTGGTGCAAGTTATTTTGTTTTGCAATTTTATTAATTTTACCCGAGTTAACCCTTTTTTTCAAATCAAGGTTGAAGTCTCCGAGAATAATAACATCATCATACAAGGTTGTAATGTTTTGAAATATTGAATCTAGTTTACACAAGTGATCTGTATGGGCGCTAGGAGGTCTATAAACGGTTCCTACAAGAATAGGTTTAGTGTGTGGTAAGTTAATCTCAACCCAAAGAGCTTCAATGTCATCAGCAATTAAATGTGATATCTCTTTATATACAATAGTACTTTTTATATAACATAAAACACCTCCACCTTGTGTACCTTTCCTATCAAGTCTACAAATATCATAACCGTTTATATACACTTCGTTATTATCAATGTTACTAGTTAGCCATGTCTCAGATAAGCACAGAATATCAAAATCATTGTAGTGAAGAAATAATCTTAACTGGTCAACCTTATTTCTAACACTTAGAATATTTAAGTGAGCAATTTTAAAACCTTTCCCCAAAAGACAATTATGATCAACAAAGCCGTCACTGAAGGGAAGCTCAGTCAAACATGTTTTGAAAAAGCATGAGTCGCACCACCAGGTTTTCGAAGGATTTGAATTGACACATTTAACATGGAAATAAAGGTTACAAATATTACAAGGAATGTATGATTCATATGATTTGAAAAAAGAAAAACATTTTCCACATTTATGTTTGGCATTATTAGAGATTGTGTTTAAATTAGCATGAGAAGTATTAAGGTCAATATTTACATCATTTGCATGTATTTCTTTATTGGGTTTTGAATTCACCGGTAATCTATTCATACTATTGTGCTCATCTATAGTATACTTTTCATTTTGGTCTAGTTTATGATTTGTTTCTGAGCAATTATTTATTTGATTTATTTGATATCTTGAGGACCGTACCCATGAGGAAAAGCTCCTAATTGCGTTATAGATCTTTGGAAATTAGTGACAAGAATATGCAATCCATGTTGGTTCAGATGAACTGCATCCCAATACAGATCCTCTTGAAGTATACCATTTCTCATGAAGCTTGGGGGCTGTTCGATATAGGAGACACGTTCACTCAGTTGGCATTTCCTTCGGAAGATAGAGTTCAGTTGAGCCGAGACGCGATTTGCACGATCATGCCAAAATCTTGGGAGCACACCAGATATAAAGATGTTGGCGTGTGGGAATTTGTTCAGAGTCGCCTCAATAAGAACCGTGGCTTGTTTTTCACAGGTTTCCACCGATTCGTGTGCTGTTGAGTTTGTCCAAGCTTGGAGAATGATACAAGTAGCATTTGTATCACCATTGTAGTCGTGCACTAGGCGTTCAATGTCGGGAATTTTTGCACCGCTCTTTGCTATTATTTTAGTTGACTTTCCTCTGTAGAAATTATCTGGATTGATGCGTTTGCATATGGAGTTGCTGAAGATGATGATGTCCACAGAGGATGTCTTGGAGGTTGAACTTAGAGTGGATGCAGGGGCCGTCTTGGGCATTTGACTTGAGGATGGTGGAGTGGTGTTTGATGCCCTGCGCTTTTGTTTACTGCTATGTGATTTATCATTGGTGTGTCTTGCTGTACAACTAGAATGGGCCGATTCTGTTGTTGATCCTGGTTCAGAGGATAGTTGATCAGAAGACAATTTGTGCTCCGAAAGTATGCTGAAAGAGTTTGACACAGATGTCACAGGGGCTCTGCATGTTGTCTCTTGCTGACAGTTTATAACAGGGAGTGCTGGCTTAGAAAACTGATATTCATCAATAATTGATTTCAAGCTGTTGTTCTCAGCCTGAAGTGTAGCATTTCTGTTGCAGAGTTCACTGAATGCTTGTGCAAGCTGAGCATGGGTCTGTCTGAGATTCTGAATTTCGTTGGCATCATCTTTGATTCTTTTGGAGAGATCTGACTTGGCTTGTTGAAGACTTTTGATTTCTTGGAGTGAGTTTTGGAATTTGTGAAGTGACGAATTTGTGAAGTGACGAATCCTACATGTAAGTTACACAGTACCCTGTATCTAAACCCTGAAATTCGCTTACAAGCATAATTTCTCCTGTAGTAAATTTAATTAAAAAGTCCTTACATAACATGTTACTGATGTTTTTTTCACTATATAATCAGAGGGCAATACAAATCTACTATTTTTATCTACTATATTTATTCCACTGTTGCTTATTAATTTGTATGAATAAAAAATAAATTCGATTTTTTTTTTTTAAAGAAAAATAAACCACGGTTCGTCATATTACGGTATTCCACTGGCTTAGCCAAATGTCAGTTAAAATGGCAGTGGACGGGTTAAAACGCCTTTCAAAGTTGTCTGGCGGGCAAGTCAAAATCGTAAAGACTGTACTAAAATGTAGTTATTTTTACTTTGTATTTACAAATCTTATTCCAATGCGCCATAATTTTTTAATACTAGCGTTGGGAAATTCAACTCATGAAGATTTATAAACACAAAAAAACGAAAGGGAATTCCCCACGTGAACGCAACACAGTACACAATATACTGTAAATACTGTACATTATATACATGTACATACTTACATACCCCATGCGACCATGGTGTGACCGAGTAGTGCTGATGGCTGTGTGAACAATGTGCACAGGTAGTATTTGAGGATCACATGCCTGTTTCTGCGCATCATGATTGGATAGATTTGCATAGTAGCAAATTTATATTGTTCTTATTGTGGAGTGCCATGGTCGAGCGGTTTAGTGCATCGGATTTGTGTTCTGATGGCTGAGTCATCAGAATGTGGGTTCGAATCCCAACCGCGACTGTGGTACTTGTGTCCTTGAGCAAGACACTTTACCATAAATGCTTCTCTCCACCCAGGAGTAAATGGGTACCTGTGAGGGCAGAGTTGGTTGTTGTGTTTGATTAGCCCATATGCGCTGTAATGGCAGCAATTGAGCTGTATACTCCCCAGGGAGCTGAGATGGTTTCTGGAATGATTTATGCGCCTGATGAGCAGGGGTAATAATGTACAGCGCTTTGATACCTTGTTTAAAAGTGCTTTAAAATGCCCGACATTATTATTATTATTATTGGCTGTTCGATTATTCATGAATATATTCATGTTGCATATGACATAAAACACAATAAAGGGGGCCACTTTGCATCCGTCACGTTAGCAGTTTTTCTAATGGTTGTTATTTATGTTTAAGTACCTGAAACGGACCAAAAAGTGTTTCAACATGTGAATGGACATGCAGGCTTATACTAGAACTAATTTGAGTTGATTTATTTTATTTATTTTTTTATTTATTAATTTTTTTAGCCTCAAATTTCCATAAAAATTGGACGGAAAAAGTTACTGCACTTTTCCGTCCATTTGTTGATAGAAATTTTAGGGTAATTAAAAAAATAATAGTAATAATCAACTCAAATTATCTTTAGGATAAGCATGCATGTCTATTCAAATGTTGAAATTCTCTTTTGGTGCTTTCAGATATTAAAAAGAAAATTACAACCATTAGAAAAACTGCTAAAGTGACGGTAGGAAAGTGGCCCCCTTTATTGTGTTTTATGTCATATTCATTTTTATATCTTGCCTAGGTACGAACGTAGACGCTCTGTAAACTACAAAAACGGACTGTTTTGCATTGACTGTGCCGAACAGAGATCGGGCTAAACGGGTGCTAAAAAATAGGATTTTAAATAACAATTTATCCATCAGGGTTCCTCATGATCACGGGAAATGCGTTGTTTTAATAACCATGGCCAAAGAACAAGGATACAGTGAGGACCAGTAAAAGTAAGCCTTGACTATCGGGATAAATTGGCCCGCTCTGGGGCCCAAAAACGGATGATTTTATAAAACCACGGTTATATTTTTGAAAACCTATTTGGTTTTACTGAAAAACCGCCCAAGCCTAACGTGTAGATGTTTAAATTTGGAGGATTTACAAACTCTCCACATCCCCACAAACAAGAAACTAGAGGTTTGGACACAACACAGAATACTTCTTTCTTTCCTTGGTGGCTACTTCTCTTCTTTCAAGAAAATTTTGAGGCAAAGGGAGATACATTTAATACTCCTGAGTGGGTTAAGAGAAGCAGTGTACAGTTTTGTCGGTTTTATTTTGATAAGCTCTTCTAGGTTTGCAATTTCCTATCTGATTTCCCAGAGGATTGAAATGGTCTATATATTGAACTAATGTTATTTTGTCTTTCATTGTATGTTTTCTACTCTGTATACTTGTACATCCACTTAAATATATCACTGAGTATGCTATTTCTCGCAATAATCAACAGATTGTAATAACAACCTCAGTCACAGTTGACACAATTAATCTCCCAATGCTTAGAATCAGAGACATGTATACAATGTATGCACAGAAATTATGGCCACTGAGTTATGCCTTACCTACATGAAGGCATACATTTACATGTAGCTCAACCCTGTGGCTAATGATCTTACTTTGAAAATAATAATTATTTAAAAAAAAAATTGTGTACGACCCAATTTTCCTACTTTGAGACTATGAAAAATTATGTTATTTATAATATTGCAAACAAATAAAAAATTACAAAGAAATATCTATCTATATGTGTATATACACGTATATCTTTAAAATTTACTTTTAGTTTTAATATAGAATTCAAGAAAAATCAGGAAGACTTAGATCCCTGTTAAGAGGGTTATATGTCATCTCACACTACTCCACACCTTAAGTCTCATGTAAGAAAAGATAAGATGTACTTACTCTGCTCAGCTGGTCTGCTGTATCCTCAGCGACTGTTTGCTGTTTTAGATGTTTGTTGACAAGTTGGAACAGATTGTGTGTTGCCCTGTTAAATAAAACAAAATCAATTACTTTGGTGTTTTAAACTCAGAATGACAGTAAAATGGCATCTTTGCTTTAAGACTTGTACTCATATGAAACAATCTCAGACAAGCTACTTCAAAACAGAAGGCTGTTTTATAGAACATCATTATCGAAGCATAAATAAATGACTAAGACGGTGTAAATTGTAAAGATCATGTCGGGGGGGGGGGGCTTAATCCAAATCCAAACAGTGTGTCACATGACAGCTGTTACATGAAGCCATCATGCAATTCACAATGCTAAAATGAACCAATCAGTGTTACTTTGTTTTGTGTCACGGTGACTTACGCACTAAGTTGTTTACGTTATTTCATCTTTATACAGTAATTTTGAATTTGTCAGTTACCATCAGTGGTATGGTAATCTGAAGGTCTCAGGTTCAAATCCCATTTCAGTTAATTTATGAAAATTATAATCTTTGAAAGCGGCCACATCCAACATCCACTGATTGAAACCATTATATTTCTAGTGATTCTCACATTTTGATTCTTCCTAGTAATAGTGTCTTCTTGGCTGCTGTGTTCTTGATATGAGTCCATTGTGATTCCCTACAAGAAAAACAAAAATATACAGCACCAAAAACATAGACAAATTAGAGATAGATCTGGATATGGGAATTAGAAATCTGACTAAAAGGGAATGTATACGATTGGTAAACCTCAATTATGAAAAAATAGTGAAAATGCATTCAGAAGTTACGATTGGCAGACACAACTTCGTATTCATTCTAACACAAATTTTCACACAGTTTGTTATCAAAATTCTGATAGGACAAACATTAGACTGTTCATATAAATAATAGCACCTCGGACAGAAAGATATCAAGGGATGTTTGATACTATTAACAATTTTAAGCCAAGTAATTTTTTTTGTCAAACTGTGATCCTTTGTGCTTTTTGAGAATGCCTTTGAAAGAAATGAAAGAAATGCAAACCAACTGATATAATATTTTTGGTGGAAATGCATAGATCACTACCACCTTAACATTAAAACAAATATTCATGTTATATTTAAACTATGAAATTTTAGGAAATTAACAAAATGAATTAAGATCCATCTAACAGAATAAGTGGATCATGAAAATGATTTTTGGTTGACTAATACAATATTTAGGTCTATTGATGCCTGTAATAGTTTAAAAGTTTGGTTTCAACCTGCACTATTCTTATTGACAGTAATTGTTTGAACGTACCATTTGACAGCTTCACTCTGTGCTTTATCTAGTCTCGTCTGTTGAAGAGCCAACTTGTTATTATAATGAAGAATCTCATTGTTCTTCTCTTCAGTAAACTTCACTAGAGCTCCTTTCTCTCTCTCCACAGCATCTTGTGTCTTGTGAGACTTGTCTAGAAGATCCTTTACAAACAAACATTTTCAGGATTAGGTCATGCATAGCATGTTCAAAATAATTTAGAATTTTTTTTTAAAGGGACAATATCAACACGATCAGAGCAGATTTTCAATAGGGCATGGAATTGGTGCCCTAGTTTAAAATAAACAAAGTGACTGAAACTTACTGGTTCAATTATGCAGCAGCAACAGTAATATGACCTTATCATGTGGGGTATTATTTTCAGTCACTTACATGTAGTTAATCTAAAACTAGCACTCTGATTCCAATGCCCTGTTGATTGTGACAATACTGTCTCTATAAATAACCAAGCATTCTTTTTCAACCTAGAAATGATCTAAAAAGATATTTTGTTAACCCAATTCTAAAAATTCTAAACAGTAACCTGGTCGTCTAAATTCTAAACGGGCCTTACATAACTATGGCAGCAAACAGCTTGGACCTGACAAGATCACTTTTAGGGCTTTTTAGATCTGACCCGATATTATATAGTTCAATTTTGTTCTCATAGATAGAAGGATATATCCCTTAGTATCAGTGAGAGAAATAAAACAAACATCAGATATTTAATATAAAAATTAGCCAATTTATGAATATTAATTATCCAGCAAGCAAAGTGGAACATATGCCACAAGGCTGAAGAGCATGCAAGGATAACTAACATATCCTCCAGCAAACTTGATCATCGAAGACAAGCAAAATATAGTAAATGTACAAATAAAGTCCACTAAAACTCCCCAATGATTCCCACATTATTGACATGACAAAATTACCAGAAAAAAGCAGGAGACATCAATATATAATTTATTTTGTTTCCTTTGAAACCATTCACTATACGTGATATAGAAATGCAATTTTTAATTAAACAGCTAATAGCAAACGCAATACACAGAGCGTGGACGGATTCTAGCTGTGGGGTATGGGCATAAATCACACGACTGTTGAGCAACCAGAATCAAGGATTCAAGTATATTCATAAGGATAAATATACTATGATACTCACTGTATGTGTCGCTACCAATGTCTCATATCGAGCAATTATCTCTCGGATTTCATGAAACTCTTCTGCCGCCTCTAGCGTTCGTTCCAAGTAACGATGATAGATTTTATGTTTGTTGAGACGACCAAGAAGTTTGTCCTTTGATCCCTGCAGATCTTTCTTTTCATCGAGTAATCTAGAAGAAAAAAATTAAATTTAAACTTAGGAGCAGGGTCATGGTGGTTGAAAGGGGAGGGGGAATGCCCAAAAAGACAGAAAGTACACATAAAACAGTATGGTAAATATATATGTATGATGATAAGGAGGGAGCACTGCTCTGCCCCCACTACACCCCCCCTCCCCCACCCTACAAAGGGAAGAGATATACAGCAATGTGATTCGACAAAAGTAAAAAAATCCTGAAAAATTAACAGCGGGCCTTGGTCTCCCTTTGGTCGAGAGGACAAAGCCCCCTGAACCTCCTGGATGTTTAATTTTGGAGGATTTTAATACAGACTCTCCACATCCCCACAAACAAGAAACTAGAGGTTTGGTGGCTACTTCTCTTCTTTCAAGAAAATTTTGAGGCAAAGGGAGATTTGTAAAAAATCCTGAAATCAGGAAAAATCCTGAGAAATCACAGGCCTGGATATAACCAAACGAAAAGGTAAGAGATGTTCATCTCTAACCTACATGTAAATGTATTAACTGTGGTATAGTGACTAAGCACAGTACTAGTCTTGCGCGATTCCAGAAATCTTTAAGTCAGGTACCACTTCTCAAAGGAATCCTGATTCTAATAGCTATTGATTCCACATTTTGTGCACAAAATGGCCATTGAAAAACTAGCGCACCGAACTCAAGTTCTGGTGTTGCCAGCAGCAGGGTGTGGGTTCGAGCCCCGGTCGTGACACTTGTATCCTTGAGCAAGGTACTTAACCATAATTGCTTCGTCCTTCGGATGGGACGTAAAGCCGTATGTCCCGTGTGTTGTATAATGCACGTAAAGTGGATTGTCGTGGTCTAGCGCACTGAACTCAAGTTCTGGTGTTGCCAGCAGCAGAGTGTGGGTTCGAGCCCCAGCCGTGACACCTGTGTCCTTGAGCAAGACACTTAACCATAATTGCTTCTCTCCACCCAGGGGTTAAATGGGTACCTGTGAAGGCAGAGATGGTTTGCTCTCTATGCGCTAGAAATGGCAGCAATTGAGCTGTATACTCCCCAGGGAGCTGAGATGGTTTCAGGAATGATTTATGAGCCTTATGAGCCTTATGAGCAGGGATAATAATATAATGCGCCTTGAACGCCACTTAGTTGGTGGATACGTGCGCTATATAAATCTATACATTATTATTATTATTATTATAATATAGTGTATGAGGGTGCTCTCTTTTAAAAATATCCTGGCAGAAATAAAGTCCAAAACACAAGATGACTTACTTTCATATATCTGTAAACCACAGTTAACAGTAACTTCAAAGCCACCACTAAGCATTAAGAATTAATTGAGAATCATTTTTCCACAAGCCACAATCGCCTATTGCTGGACCTCAAAAAATGGAATCGCTGATCTGATTCTCACATTGGAATCGATTCAAACCCGGCATTGTCTAAGCCTAATGCTCAATGTTTATTTATTATTTCTAAAATATTTCTTATCAAAACCTAGGAGACTTTTCGTACCTGAAGATTTCTTTTTCTTTAGATTTTCTCAGTTCTCTCTCATCAAATGCTTTCTTGACAGCTCTTGCTCGCTTGGAATCATTCTCCTATACATTGCAAAAAATTAATTAAGTCAATAACAATTCATATTCTGCCTCCTAGATGATAGAATAAACAATCAATTGGTGTTTATATCTACAATCATCAGTGTAAGTAAAAGATAAATGTGTGCATCATACAAATGATTTTAAATTGCAATCTGTTGATCTCAACATAATCAACTTATCAAAAATTTAAATGCCTTTTGTTAAATGAAGCAAAGACATAACATATGGATCCATAAAATTAACATTTATAAATAATTTATAAATAAACAAAGGATTTTACACTATACACACTATACAAATATTACACTAAAATATACACAAATAAATATAAGTCAAATTAAATGAAAACATACATAGCTAAACTATCAAAAATATCTGCTTAAAAATAAACATTTTTAAACACAGACAATTTACACAAAAGAAGACAAAATGTGATAAGTTGGACATAAATGTAAACATAAAAAAGTAACAAGCAATTCATTTATGACTGAATGAAATAACATTTCTTAGACATTTGGGTTAAAGCCAATAGCCATGATGTAAAATACAATACAAAACATCTGTATTTACTGATGAGGACCGTAGACTGAAGGGGGGGGGGGGGGGGTCGGAGTGGGGTGGACAAATATCAATGACAGTATTGTACAACAACAAAAATAGCTACATCTTGAGCCAAAAACGTCCTCTAAAGATCTGTTCATATAGGTATATAACCCACACAGGCTAAGTATATCACACATCAATCTTAATAAGTATCAGCAAATCATGTAAATTACATCATTAACCAGTTCGCGTCGGGAATAAAAAAGTTTTTCTGGGCCCCTGTGCGGGTTTCTTTTTCCCGCACACACGTTAATGGAAGCTTCCACAGCGCGTGGCCACATCTTCCGAGCATGTCACCGTACACGCGTGGCTCAACCGAGCATGCATACAAATATTCCGGAGTTTCTTATGGCGTGTTTAGACGATCCGATCCGGTGTGCAAAAAAAAATTGCATGTATACACGGCCTCCGACGCGAACTGGTTAACAAAATCAAAATCAAGAAGAAAAAAAATCACGATTGTTAGAGATCAAATTCAACATTTGAAATGCAAAAAAATTGACAAAGGGTTTTCTGATTGCAGGCAATGAAATCCTCACTGGGTTAATAATATTTCAGTTAGGATCAAATTGTGACAGTATGATTGACCCTGTGAGAGTCAATGAGTGATATCATGTTCCATCCCTTCTTATAAAGAAACTGCTAGTGTCTAAACATGAGCACACATGAGCACTACCACTGATGACTACCAGTTCTTTTAGTTGGTAAGCAGTTAGAAACCATTATATAACACCCTAGTAAATCCTTGTCATTTGATTGAAGGATTGTAGGTCACACGACATTCATTAATCAAGCCATTACATGGCTACGTCATAAACCGTGCAATTTGGTTCCATTCACCGTGCATTTTTGTTCCATCCCATTTGATCTATTGCACGCTAGACCACATTATGCGTTACATACAGCTCAGTACAAAACACCGTCTTTTGACAAGACACAACCATTCGAGCAAACTGTGCATCATAAGCCAAAAAATTAAGTAGTGGATGCCAGAATACAATCTAGTTTTATCACTCTTTATAGTTCTTTATAGTTTTATATCATTATCAAATGACAAAAACCTACTTGGATGTTATATAAAAAAAATAATGAATGTTTTGCTCTTTCAACTCATGAATATATTCTCACCATTGCACTCATAAACATTCATTATTTGTATAATAATTCTTCATTTAACATTCAATCTTTAACATTAAGCTATTGTTCAAAGGACCTGAAACTTCTCCCTTCTCACTGCCTTTGAAACCATTGTTGGAACAATGCAAATGCCATGCTTTCTTGTCTTTATTATCTTACCAAAGCAAAGAAAAAATCAGACCTTGAGGAATTTGTCAAATTTGAGAAGTGACTCTTTGAGTTGATACTCTTTCCTGTCTAGTTCCTCTCGTCTTTGCTGAAGGCTTTCCATCTTCATCTGAAACTCCTACGAAGCAAGAAAAACAAAAACACAAAAGTGAATATGACGAGAAGTTTGAATAAGCTAGTAGGATGCGTGACTTTTTGGCTGATATTGACTCAAATCTCATAAATAATCCAACCACAAGGTCAAATCTTAATAATTAGAAGCAGCACTTGGGAATAAAATCAAGTGGAGTGTCGTGGCCGAGCGGTCTAGCGCACCGAACTCAAGTTCTGGTGTTGCCAGCAGCAGGGTGTGGGTTCGAGCCCCGGTCGTGACACTTGTGTCCTTGAGCAAGATACTTAACCATAATTGCTTCGTCCTTCGGATGGGACGTTAAGCCATAGGTCCCGTGTACTAGATTAAGTAATGCACGTAAAAGAACCCAGAACACTTTCGTGGAAGAGTAGGGGTTTACCCCGGTGTTTCTGGTTCACATTGCAAGCGCCCTTGTTTACAGGTTCCCTCAGGCTTTCGAGCTTACAGTGCTTAAGTGCGCTTTTCTGAGGCTTCCTTGGTTTCATTACCAAAAAAAAATATAAAAAAATAAAAAAATATAAAGTAGACAGCAAAATGACCGTATACATGTAGCATTACAAGTGGTAAAATCCAGCAATGATAGTGTTAGTTGCAATATTACCAATTTCCTTTGATAAAGGAAAACAAATACTTTAAAATAAAATACTTCAGAAAATAATTGTCAGAAGCTTATTTCGTTCAACATAAGAATTTAATCAAATTAATTTCAAGGACTTGTTTACTGTAAACCATGCTTCTGAAAAATATTTTGTGAAATATATAATTTCAAAGTATTTATTAAATCCTTAGTCCTCAAGAAAATAGCACTGTTTCCTGGAAAAAGAACCTTTTTTGAAATAACCGATTAAAAAAATACAGGCAATACATAAATCTTCAAGAGAAAAAATCCTGAGCTGAAAAAATGTTATTTTTGCACTTTTAATAAACTTGTCAATTCCTAATCCTACCTCTTTTTGAGCTGCTAGAGCCTGTTCAACCTCCGACATCTCTCTGCGTTTCTCAAGAAGTCTTGTGGCTGGGGTAAGGTGGTCATCTTCTCGTTCCGGCATTTTACTATTCAATAAAAGATACGGAACAAGAATAGAAATCAGAGTCTTAATAATAATAATAATGTGTGGATTTATATAGCGCACGTATCCACCAACTAAGTGGTGCTCAAGGCGCATTATATTATTATCCCTGCTCATAAGGCTCATAAGGCTCATAAATCATTCCTGAAACCATCTCAGCTCCCTGGGGAGTATACAGCTTAATTGCTGCCATTTCTAGCGCATATAGAGCAAACCAACTCTGCCTTCACAGGTACCCATTTAACCCCTGGGTGGAGAGAAGCAATTATGATTAAGTGTCTTGCTCAAGGACACAAGTGTCACGGCCGTGATTCGAACCCACATTATGTTGCTAACACCAGAACTTGAATCCGGTAAGCTAGACCTTTTTTTTTTGTAACAACAAATGAGACCAGCTCCATGATAAATTACATTTTTCACTTTTTTAACGTGGGGCTGTTACTCATTTTAAAATTAATTACTCTCCCAGCTCCAAGCAATATGACCTTAACCCTCCTACAATCAGTGCAATTTTTGAAACAACCCATTCAGACCACTCCAAGCCATTAGCTGTTGCCAGTGGCCTCCTATGGTTACCTTTCTGTGCAGTGTGCACTGTCACACCACTGAGATTGCAGGGTAAAGTGGTCTCCCATTGATGCATTGTATGCCATACAAATATGTTCAAACATTTACAGTGACCTTGGGTGGCACACAGTTGATTTTGTAAGATTACTTGGAAATGACAGCAGGCTTGTACACTACATGTATGGACTGAAGGTTGCTAAAGAACAGAATTTTGTGGATCTGAGTGGCCTCCATGTGTAGGAGGGTTAATAATCAGAATGGATAAATCAAGGTAAAACAATATAACGTCTGCCAACTTATTGCTGATCTGCTAGCTGTCATGGCTGTGTAGTGATAGAAACAATGAAAATGTAAGAAATGAATGAAACAAATTAATTAATGATGCAAATCAATTTATTATTCATCCTTTTTGTCAATATTATTAATCCCATCAACCCATTCAATGATTCATGTGATTATCATGCTCAAAAAGTAAAGTAGGCTAAACAATATTTAACGTTAATTAATGTTAGGCCTAACTTAACTTATAATGTACAAATTACGTTCATGACGTAATTTAATTAATTTATTTATTTATTTACCTTTTTTGGTGAGACGGCTAGGACTACATAACATTTAAATTATTATTCAATTCAATTCAACTTCACATTTATTTCCACGTTGGAACATACAAAATAAATTATGGAAAAATAATTTGGAAATTTGTAACGTTAACGTAAAGACAGTTAACTTACAAAAGTAGGAACACTAACTACAACAATTAAACAGAGCGTGAGTCATGTGAGTTGTCGTGAGTTGTCGGTTTTTAGTAGGACCCAAACAGAGTAACAACTAACATTAACTTAGAAAAACCCAAATTATATAAACTTACACGAGGAGCTTGTCCTCAAATGTCGTCCTGAAGTACTCTTCTAAACTCACAGTCATTTTGAATTGTAGTTTTGCTCGTTAAATCTCTGGAAAACGGCAAATATGCGATTATTTTCACAACAGTAAAATGAAGACACGAAACTTGTACCGATATAGATCACTTAGCAACAACATGAATTGATTGACAAAAGTCAAACACTTGGTGGCGCTTTCCATAATTCTTCTTTAAAAAATCTACAAAAATGGCGACGAATGGAAAACTTTTGTTACTTCGTTCTTCACAGTTTCTGAGAAATGCAGGAGTTATTAAACATGCACAGGCCTTACAAAGGTATATGGTATAGCAATAATTTTAAAATAATATTTCTATCATTAACAATGTTATAACATTAAACTTAACTGAGAATTCGGGCTACAAATTAAACTTTTTTCTATCGTATTCGTATCGTCTACAGTATGTACGTAATTCGCCGCACTCGTGAAATGACGCACCTACTTTTGGCTTAGCATTTCTCGGAAAACTTACAAAACTATGGCGTATTACTAGTTGCATAAACTTATCTAAGTCGTGCTTGTTACAGAAATAAAAATTATAGTGAAATTGTATGATTTACTGGAAAGTTAGTGCTTGTGAAAGTGGAAAAAGTTGTTTAGCCTCTGATTTTACTAGATAGATAGGGCCTAGATACAAATGCTTTCCATTTGCAATGATTTTTTAAAAGAAATACTGATCCTCAAAATGGACACATTCCTAGAAGCGAACGAAGACTAGGCCTACTTAATTCGTTGGTGTTTATTTCGACGGTAGTGGAAAATTATTGAGAAAATGAAACATTAATATCATGGTTATGAAAAGAAATCTTTTATTTGACAAAATGTTAACAGCATTTTTACACATTTCAAAGTTTTAAAGTACTTTTTGCAAAAATTTTAACTACCTTCCATTTTATTGGTCTTTCAAGAATATTGGTTAAAAGTTTTCAGAGCTTCTCCAAATTATACCATTTTATTTAAAAAATCGAAAACAATATTTTTATTTTCAAGATTAAAAACAATTTTACAACCATCTGGAATAAGATGAAGCATGATTCAACTGTTTTTCTTATTGGGTACTTTTCCTGTGCCCCCATAAACTTTAACAGTTTGGGGGTGAGTCATTATACCAACATCAATTTTCTGATGACTACAATTCTGTGCGTCTCAAAAAGCGGCGCTCAACACGTCCACGCGTATGATCATGCATTGAAATTCCGCATTTTACAAGAGAATCCTTCACAGAAACAAACTGAAACACCAAATTGCTAATTTCATTTGTAAGTTACCGTCCAGTTGATTATATAACCTTAGGTGCGTCATTTAGGGTAAATTGAGGATACGTACTTTTTGTCTTAAGTCTATTTGCCTAACGTAACGTTAGGCCTAACGTTAATAATAATGAAATTGGACCTTAAATTTCTGTTTGACCATGAGAGGGCGCTTTATATTGGCAGTGATTTTTTTTTGGGGTATTAATGCTATCCAACACGGCAACAGAATGCTTAAAATTTTTAATCCCATGACCAATGCAGAAATACCACTGAATATTCGCTTACAAATCCTACAAAGTGTTTGGTGAATTTAGTGTGTGCAGGGCAAAAAATCAATTGTTTCAATCACTCAATACAAGCATCATTCCATCAATTAATGCGAAATTGCAGTACCTGCTGCTACATAAGCCTTATCGCTAATAGCAGCTGCAAGGAATTGCGGGATGTCTGTGGGCGCAACAGCGCCACTGCATGCCGTGCGGACAAACAAAATATTATTGACGTCACAAAAGCTGCGCCAAACAGATGCCCCTTTTTGTATCCCTGTAGGCTTTGCGGCAGTTGTTTCAGTGCTATTATTAGCGATAAGGCTTATAAGATCCTATCGTCATCGGTGGTTCAGAGGTTAAGACGTCTGCAATAGTAAGCAGGAGTTTATGGGTTTGAATCCTGTGTGAGTCGCCTGTGATTTATCTGCAGAACGCACAAGTATATAGTGCTTCATACATACGTCAGTGTAGGGCAAAAATAAAATCAAGAATTTAATCAATTAATGACCAATGTTGTACATTACCTTGAATTAATTGCAGGCCTTACTCATCTAAAGATGGGTCCAGCGAGGGCTGGTTAAAAAACCTTCTACATGTGAAGAAAGTAGAACCAGCAAAGGCAGCACATTCTGAAGCCCTCACCAATAAAGAAGTAGTCTATGAAATGCAGAGTAAGTCATACACGTCTGGTGTTACTGCTAGCCAGGATTTAGAAATAGGGTGTCTAAATTTGCTGGAACTTCCAAAACAGGGTGTCCAAATTGTTCACTTACAATACTTTTACATGTAAATGACGATGAAATAGGGTGTCCAACTTTGAAATACGGTGTCCAAAAGACACCCAGACAACCCTCTGGTTAACACTATAGTTACACGTCTGGCCTTTATGGATTAGACACATTTTTGGTATTTGTCATGGCTAGCATGACAAGAATTGATTGACTTGAATAAATAGATAATGCCAATGGCATGAAAAGAGGGTTGCTGGCCCCACACCCCACTATATATGCTATTCAGTCAGTATATTAAAACCCTAACCCCACAGCTATTTTAACTAAGAACCTTCCTGAATCCACCAAAATTCAACACCATGCACCCAACTGTTGGACTTAGCTGGAATTGGGGCACACTGCCCCATGTAGCCCCATTCTAGGGCCAATACACTGGACTCCCTCCGTATCCTTGGCCATAGCACCACATGTACAAAAATGGAGTGATTTTTTTTTCTTCAACTTTTGATCTGCTAATTATTACAACCTAAAACTTAGTAAAATCCATTATTCTGGGATATCTCACTTTCATGAAATTTTTGAAACATTTAAAAAATCAAATTTATATTGTTGTGCTTGAGAGTCCAGATTCACAATCACCGATTGTAGTCAAGAATAAGTTAAAAAAACAGAAATGTAAAAATTACTTAAATGTAGTTAGTAATAGTAACCATTGTACAGCAATAATTCTGGGTGTCTTGTAGCGAAGTCCCCTATCTTGGCTATCATGTTTGAACACTATATTTTTCTATCAATAGCTTATAAACAATTATTATAATTCAGTCCTTTCAGTTTTAAATCTTCTGTATCTTTTCATAAGTTCCTTCTATTTTCTTTCAGTACATAATATAAAGCCAGATAGGATGAGAGAATACATCCAAGCATCGTAAGTAGTTATTGAGACATTTGTAAAGTAAAGCAGTTAATAAATATACAATTAACCCTCCTACAATCAGTGCAATTTATGAAACAACCCATTCAGGCCACTCCAAGCCATTAGATGTTGCCAGTGTCCTCCTATGGTTACCCTTCTGTGCACTGTCACACCACTGATAGATTCAAACATTTACAGTGGCCTTGGGTGGCACACAGTTGATTTTGTAAGATTACTTGGAAAGGACAGCAGGCTTGTACATGTATGTACTGAAGGTTGCTAAAGAACAGAATTTTGTGGATCGGAGTGGCCTCCATGTGTAGAAGGGTTAATATCAATCAATTTGTGCAATACTTTTTATCATGATAGATAGGATCAGAGAAATCTCCTTGTGCAATTTCTTTAGAAACAAACTTGGGATATTATGCCAACAAAATGATAAATTTACCCATTTTGATCAACAAATTCAGAGGTGTGGCCCCTTTGGCTGTGCCTTTGGTAATAACCCAATAAACAAACTATATTCTAGTTGGCAAAGCTACCAATCCTGGTGAAAATTTTTTCCCCTTTTAAAGCGCTTTCCTTTCAGAGAAGAACAGGAAAACTTTTTAAAAAGTAATTTTTTTGTAACTTTTTGTTACATTTACAGTCATGTAGTGTTGTAGTATAATGTTTTTGTCAAGAATGCTTTCCTTTTAAATGGCATCTCCCGATGTAGGCTATTCTGAATTTTTTTGTTACAGATTGATTAAAATACATTTTCCTTGATCCATACTTCATTCATGAAGTATGGATGCTTATAGATCAGTTATGTTGCATCAGGATATATCCACTTTAATGTGTCCTTTCCTTTATTTCCAGAGAACATTGTTTGAAGAGAATTCATGAGAATCCAGATTTCCCTTGTAAATTGTTTGGGAGTTGGAGTACGGCTTTTGGCCATCAAGATCAAGCAGGTAATCATCTACTAGCACAACAATGACATCACATGTTTACTTCAAACAGTGCCCTCTGTTGAAAATTGGCAGATAGAACAAGTATTGTTGCTAGTAGAGATCATTAGAAAAATCTAAAATGTTATTCATTATTCATTATTCATTATTATAGTATTTGATGTTTTATGGATGTCACATTTCAAGGAGTAAAACCTGAACATATCAACAAACACAATTTCCCTGCCATGAAATTCACAGTACATAAACAGATCATAAAGAAGTACATCATGTTTGGTAGAAAGACAAGGTAACAAGTACATCATGTTTAGTAGAAACACAAGGTAACAAGTACATCATGTTTGGTAGAAAGACAATGTACTAACAGTAGCACCATGTGGAATTATCAATATTGGAGATATGTGGTCATGTGATGTCAAACAAAACATTACAGTTTTATGTATTCTAGCTTTGGTTGCATCTCACTATAGTGTTTGATCATTGTATCATTGTATCAGATCATGATATTTTACCTTTGCGAAAGAACCTACTAGGTTTAAAACGTAAGGCTAATAACTATTATTTTACATTTATACTACACGTCCTTTAGGCCAAAAAAAAAGTCTCCATTTTCTGGTCATAGGTCGGCTTCAAAATCAGTGTAGTGAGTGCATTTTTTATTATTTTTTTCAGCCATCTTATTTTTTTGCTAACAAGGAAATACGTGATACATTGTATACGCGGGGACCAAATTTCCCATATACAAAGTATGGTGGCTAAGAGAGGCCTCACAAATCGGGCAAACGTTCATACCCCTATGTGAAAAAGATGTTTAAAACACAGCACGGCAGAATTCCAATCGATCCAGCAATTTTGCCTGCAATTGGACATCGTTTCATAGCAAAAAACAAAAGAAAATTAAAAATGCCGACACGCGGGTCTGAGGCAATAAGCAGTTTGCAACAGCTAATTCTGTATTTAAATCATGATGTCGTTTATCTTTTTATTTCAGTTCACATCTGGTTCTATGAGACTGGTTATCATGGTGTTAAGACTATGTCAGAGAAACTATGGGTAGACAAGGTATGTGTACATTCATATTAAATATCACTTATTTTTTTATCCCCTGGAATTTTAATGATTTTTTACATAAAAGAAGTGAATTCGAAGTTGCAACCAGCTACAATGCACGACACAAACATGTAGATTTAAAAATGCACTGAAAACATACTGGAATATAAATAACAAATAATTGGTAATCTGTGTTCTTTTATTCTTCCTTTCTCCAAGGAATATAATGACTACAAGAAGCTCCGTGGTGAAATGTTGATGGACAGAAGCAATTCTCTTCTTCTTCCGTTTAGTTTCTGGGGAGAACCACAGCCAAGGGATCCAGGAAATCTATATGAGCTTAGGAGCTATCATCTTAGGGTAATGCTTCTGTTATATAACTAGGGGCCACAGAGTTTCTAAATAGTTCTGTTTTCAAACATTTCTTGAATTTGATCGGTGACTCAGACTGACGGATTTCTGGTGGGGAGCTTATTCCGTAGATGGGGGTGTATAGTTTAGCTGTAAAACCAGCTTAATTAGTTTATTATTTTGCCAAATATTGGACATGGGGTAATTCTTGTTTTATAGCAGTACTTTTGTTTCTGTACACATTCTGTACAACAGTCTTTACTGGTTGAAGTCATACATTTATGGCATTGTTTGGATTATATTTTCAAAGAGATTAAGACATATTAAAACAAATAATATTGATATTTTTTATTAAATTTCTTACTCTGTTGTAGCCCGGCACGTTGATAGAGTGGGCCAATAACTGGTAAGTGTTGATTTGTTCTCTTCATACTAAATGTTTTGAAATAATAGATTGTTGTTGATGATGATCATAGAACAGTAAGATAATTAAACAAAATGATAACTATCATGGAAACTTGTGTAACTTGAGTTTCTTTCTTTAGAAAGTAGATGGACCTTTAACTTCTTATTATGAAATCAGGTTTCAAGAAATTAAGAGCACATTTTCCAATGATCCATTTTGAACCAACAGATCAACATAGTATCTTTCAGACCTAGAATTACATTCTTGTAGTGGCAAACTCCCATTAGAATATCAGAATATCAGAACATGTGTGACATGGTTTGTTTAGTTAAATTGATATTTAAATGTCTTGTCTCTCACAGGAAAAATGGGATTGAATATCGTAGAGAGAACAATGAAGCAGTTGCAGGTCTCTTCACACAAGTTGGAGATCTTTACTTAGTACATCACATATGGGGTAAGTTTATTATTTATTCAGCCACATGACACATAAAACAGCTCATAAATGACAATATTCCCAGATAGGTCTGAAGCTACTCAACAGAAATTACTGTGAGCCATAGATCTACGACCCCACATCTGGGAGTAAGCCTGTGGGTATCTTTTGGACGCCCTGTTTGCTAAATGGACACCATGTTTTATTTGTAAAATACATGCAAAAGTATTGTTTGCTAAATACTTGAACACATGTTTTCAAAGAACAACAACTTTAGAAACCAAATCTTGGTTTATACTCGGGAACTAGACCTATGCTAGACCTAACCGAAACTGCTCGGCATTTACCATAATGCGTAACAGCCATGAAAGATCAAAAAGTTACCCCAGGGACCAGTTTTCATGTCACCATATAGAGCATTTTCTCTAGATTTTGATGGAAAAAGAGAAATCCTGAAATGTTGTTGGGAACATTGTTAATTTTCACGAGAAATTTGGGAGGTCACTTTTGAAAATTGGGTTCAAGTTTCGGGTTTTGCCAGAGCGGGTCACAAATAATGACTTGTTTTGGGTTGAGTGTTACAAGACATTAATCCAAGGTCAAGTTTATAACGCTGGTGTCACTTTATTCGCACCGTGCATGAGCTGTTGAGGGCACATGTTGTTAGATCACTGTGGGCGAAAGGGCAGCGATAGTTTGTCATATTTTGCAGTTGATGTGTGTATGCGCGGAATATCTCCAGCGATCATTGGCTGGCAGAAGTACACGCGCTTAGTACCATAACATATGCGCATAAAATGTACGCACAACACTCACACAACGCAAAAGTGGCTTTCATCAAGACACTGGGTGCAAATTCAACACTAGAGGGCTACAATGTGCACAGAGCAGATAAGAATATCATTAATATTAATGTGGTAATAGAGTTTGGGTAAAATGTAGAAAACACCCATATAAATGACTGAATACTTTCACCAGAGGTTTAGAAGGTAACTTCATTTGACCTATTTTCCCTCAGCTTACCAAGATCTCCAGACTCGGAAGGAAATCCGTGAGAAGGCGTGGCAGAATCCTGGCTGGGATCGTTGTGTAGCATACACAGGTCAGTATTTGGACAATCATATGGTTTTCAAGCCAGATGTTAGGGTACATGAACCAAATTTATAAAATGCTTTCATTGATATTTATGGCAAATTTTCATTGGGATTTTTAAATGGTTTTGATCGGAATGATTGGCCAGTGGTACATCCACTTGTCTGAGAGAGTTCGATCCCATGACCGATGTCTTGTGGATGAACTCTCTTCAACAAACCTTTCAAGAATCAATTATATATTTATTTTTCTTCTATTTAAGTACAGTATAAAGTTGGATTATTGTGTCGCCGTGTAATGATCTTTTGGTTTAAATGGATAATTTAACAAGAAATTTTGAGCATAACTTGTCAGTAGTGGTAGGTTAGCATTGTGGTACTTCCTTCACATTACACCTATGTGGACCCAGGTTCAAATCCCACTTGGACCCAAGCTGACATGTGCATTTGGTTTTCAGTCCCTACTTTGGGCTTTCCCCAAAGAATAATTATCTAGGGTTTATCTTTTCTTCTAATTCAAAGCTGGTCCAGAGGGAGTGATAACCACTGATCAAGTACCCAAGATAAATAATAAATAATTAAATCTTTTCTTTCTCCCTAGTTCCACTCATACGTAAGATGGAGTCAAGAGTTATGATCCCCTTGCCATGTTCACCCCTGCAGTGAGCAAAACAACATCTACCTAATCATTGACGAAGCCACAACAGATACAAAAATACTTTTTTTGTATTTATATTGAAGTGTGAAACATATATCATTATTTAGAAATACATTACAAGCGAGTTGATTTTCAAATCCTATTTTTATTGATGTCACTTAAATTTATTTATGTTTGCCAAGGCCAACCCTTGTCTGATTTTGTTTGAACTCATTTAAACTAGTTTCAAGGATAGAGTGTGGACAGTATTTGAAGTTAAAATTCTTTGAATTCCTAGTGTTCAAAATTTGAAGGGTCACTATAGTTAAGAACTTATCAAAGAAATAAATTGAAATACAAACATAGGTAATATTAATAGCACAAATTTGTGATGTTCAGTTCAGTTCAGTTCTAAATTCACAGTTGTTTTTTAATTAGCAAGGCATTACGTGTAAATGGGTTTTTTTACAATCAAGATCTCACTTCATTTGGTGACCCAGTAAAAATAACAGATTCACATTTAAATCAATTTTCTCAATGTTAAATCAGCTCAAGCACTGAATGTATATTTGTGATCTTTTCAAAAATGAAAAGCATGTCAGACGCAATAATATCTCAGACCGTTTGGTACCATCACCAACTTCACATTAACCCTAACCTTCCAAAATCCTCTTTGCTAAAGTGAAGGATTTTGGAGGATTGAGGTCATTGGGCATACTTGCCTTTCCATGGTACATGTACATCCATGTTTGTTGTAGTGATTGCAAGGTCAGTGGACACTGTTTATTGCTCCATGCATGCAGGGAGGGTCCCTGGCCATGTATATGTATCACAGATTAGAAACACGTGTGCATACATGTCATGCGCTTGCTTTACTACTGAAGGGTTTTGGAGGATTCAGGTTATGTGTAAGCAAGTGGGCCTAGGGAGTTAGGGTTAAGTAAGTTTTTAGATTATAATTTTAGAATGTAATCAGGTAATTACCAAAGTTCTACACTCCATCTACGACAAGTTGAATTTAAATTGGTGATAAAACAAATCCTGGATAAATAGTTCTGTATAAGTTAACTCTAAGTTGCAGTTATTTAAGAGATACAAAAAAAAGGAAAGATAAATTTTCATATAAAAAAGACATGTGGTTAAACCTCATTAACAATGTAATGAAGATAAATTGTTGCATTCTTGGAGGTTTAGTTTTATTCAATGAATAGAACATCAAAATATTTCCATTACATACCTATATTATTTATTTTGTTGAGGAAATTCATTGTGCAGTACAAATTGTTTACTAAATGAACATTAGTATTTGAAATCTATATTTACAGGTAGTTGCGAATATCTGATTTATACAGTTGTAGTCATTAAATACATGACTGCATTCTAATAGATCACTCAAATTGTGTATAATGAAACACAATGTTTATTTTTCCTTTTTTAAACACTTGTATAGAATTTAGGTGTGATATGTATTTACGCTTTTACACAGACTTTCAAGATTCATACATGTAACTACCCATAAATTGTTATATTCTAGTTTCACAGTGTTCCCTTAACCCCTAACCCACTAGCTATTTTGGCTACGAACCTTCCTGAATCCGACAAAATCCAACACCATGCAGTAATGCTACATGTACTACCCAACACCCAGCCCCATGCAAAGTATCGAGTCCATCAAAATCCAACAAACCCTGCTGTTGGAGTTTGGGGTGGTTAGGGTTAATCGTGACACATTTCAGGGGTGTTTTTAAACACCTTCCCTGGCCATGTCAACTCTCGTCCTGTCACATTATTCAGGCCTAGTATTGCTCCAATACCAGCAGACAAAGACGTTGTGTATCTCTAACATAGAAAAACTTGATGTTTATTTAGAAAACTGTTAATTGATTTACTAATAATGATGTGACAATACAGTAATTGACATAATTTAATAGCATTTATTGGGATTAGACAAATGTGCAAAAAGGTTACCATTCAAAGTTTGTAAATGTTTTGATACAATGCGGCTGGCTAAAGACCTTGTCCAGTTACCAAACTCATATTAATGGGTCAATTGTACATGGTATCAGAAGTCTGTTACCTGTACAATGTGCACCAGCCTGCTATAACTCTGTCCATTGGTTGTACTCCAAATACATGCACACACAAAGCGGTTATGCTTGACACCACTTGATAATTCCAGAACTACATATAAATGGGACACGGACGAGACACCAACCTGAAGCAACGTTATTTAACAATAGCTCATTGTAAATATTTAGAAACTGTTTTTGGTTATAATTAAAAATTTAATTGTGGTGTTCATTTAACCAAAATTACATAATGTTAAAAATCAATAAAATACAAATTTTTATTGAAAAAAGCTTTCTAAAGAAAAACTTTTGTTTTATGAAGTCCTGATTGATATACGTGTAGTAAGTCATTCCGGTATGCAATGAGAGTTAGTTACAGTGTCCATGCTCACAATGTTTCAAGTTTGAAGCTGATTCATACTTGTGGCAAATATGGCAAAATGAATTGCAGACTTGTTGCACATATTTGTTTTGCAATATGACTTAGAGAAAAATTACTTGTATCTTGTTGAAATTTTTCAAGTAAAAAAAAACCTGCAACCAAAATATATTAAACTGTTTCTTTTTGTTGTTACCATGATTACAAAGAAGGGATGAGAATGCACTTTTGATTACATTTGATGCTGGCACAATTTATTTGTTTCATGTGACTTTTTTGTGTGTTTTTTTAGTGTTTTTTTAGTGAGCACCTTCTTTGATAGAGATTGAGATTTGCTTTTTGGCTCTGCTTGTAATTGTTTAGTTTTCTAGTTATGAATGCAATTTTTTTTATTGCCTAAAATAATAGATAAATAAAATAAAAAATACATTATGTACTTTCAGGAATATAACAGTGAAGAATTAGTAACATTAAAACAACAAGGGGATAAACTTTTCTTGCTGGTTAAGAATTTGAATTGTTACTAACTTTCACTAAGAAAATGTATATGGCCTGTGACCAGCGGCATAGCCAGGATTTTTCAGTGGGGGCCCAGGGGGTATGGGTTTTTTCCTTTTTCTGTTTTGTTTTTGGGGCACTATCAGGATTTTTCGTGGGGGGGGGCATGTCGTCCCCCCCCCCCCTTGACTTGACTTGGAAATGTGAGCAGGAATGAGAAACATATTACTTTTTATCTGTTTGGTTTGCAGTAATACCATGTGAGTTAAATCTCAACTATCGCTAAGTGGAATTGTAGAATTAATAACAACCGTATATCAGAACCACAATCTCACTTAGCGATAATTGAGATTTAACCCACTTAGTGTTACTGCAAACTGAACCAATAACAATACACCATTATGCAAAGGCTACAAAATAATATTTTTTGTTTAAAACAATTACGGTTGTGATATTCTCCACACCCCTGACTACAAACAAAGTACAGTAGTTTTCCTTTAATGTGTACTTTAAAAAACCCATAAAATTCAGGAGAATTTAGATAGCGCTTAGATTAAATAAATCAAAAATTACTCAAAACAGATAACATGCATGTGCTTAAAACATTTCAGACCCATTTTACTGTTTAGAACAATCACATGAAATGTCAATTTTGTCATTCATTTTAGGTTAAAACTTTTAACAAAATCTATATACATATTAGTACCCAGTTGCCAAGTTTTGGAGTGGGAGATGGTTATATTAGTGATTTGACTTTGAGCAAAAATGTTTCAAACTGAACACAAAGTGCACTGCAGTTTTTTCGCAAATATTTTACTATGGAGCTAACCTGGGTAGGATTATCAAATGAGCACCTTGAGGATAACTGAGTGATAAATCGTCAAATATGATGACAGGAGGAGAGGGCATTTCTGCATAAATTACATGGTCAATTCAATTTGCTCAAATTCACCTTGTACTGCCTGTGTGACTGGTGTACTATGTTGCTGTGCATGGACCTGACTAAATGCTGTCAATGTCATAGAGGCACCACTCGACATACCTGAACCTGGTAGTGGGGTACAAATATTTTCATGTGTGTTGATTGTCACTGGTATGGGACCCTGGGTGGAAGTATTTGGAACTTGGAAAACAGGGATGTTCATGGTGGACAGTTGCTGGGCTATGGAAGCCAATGTCGGAAGATCAGACTCGAATCCCCCTCCTGCAACTAAATTATGGTATTGGTTCTCAACTGCTGGGCAGACCTCTGCTACCACTGGGAGCTGTGTAGTGTTAGCATTCTGCAATTCAAGTTTGCCGTCTTCCACTGGTGCTTTTTTGGCTAACTTTCTCTTGGTTGTTTTCTCGTTTTTGTGTGTTTGCATGTGTCGATCCAGGTTGCCAGGTATCAGGAAGGTCTTGCCACACTGCTCACACTGGAAGTCACGCTGATCTTGATGCCACTTGACGTGGACCCTAAGGTTAGTCCTGGTGCGGAAGGCCTTGTCGCACAGGTGACACTTATGAGGTCTCTCATCCCGATGCATCATCATGTGTAGGGTCAGGCGGTGACTACGGTTGAATGTCTTCTGGCAGATTTCACATTTGAAATCCCGCTTATCCGTGTGGACGCACATCATGTGCTCCTTTAAGTTACCTTTGGTTTTCACACGTGTCCCACAGATGTCACATTGGAATGGCCGATTAGAGCTGTGAGATTGCTCGTGAGCAATCAAAGAGCTCTTTGAGGCAAAGCCTTGTCCACAGTGTGTGCAAACAAAGTCCCGCTTGTTTTCATGGACTGACAGTATATGATACTTCAGCCCTCCTTTGCGATAGAAAACCCGATCACACATGCTACATTTATACTCAACGTCCTTTGTATGCAAGTTGCGGTGACGGACCAGAAGGGACTTGTGGAAGAAACCCTTATCACAGAAGTCACACTTAAATGGTTTATCCATAGTGTGAGTCTTAATATGTGTACTAAGTGTGTATTTATCAAAGAAGCTTTTGCCACACATGTCACACGTAAACTTGACTCCCATCTCCTCATTCTTGTGGCAGATCAAATGACGCATGAAAGTGGTCCTGAAATAAAAGGGTTTCTGACAAGTGCTACAATTGAAGGCAGGTTGATCTTTGTGAACAGAGGTCATGTGAACCTTTGCGTAATACAGGTTCTGAAAAGCCTTGCTACACTGTGGACATTTGTAATTGCCATCCGGATCTGGCTTCCATACAGGTCTTCCTCTTTTCTTTGGAGACTTCTCAGCATGCTTTTGCCTCGGTTTCTTGCCTCCATTGTCTGATCCTGATGGAATAGAGTCCTCCTCTTCTGGGTCCGGCTTCTTGCGTGGTCTCCCTCTTTTCTTTGGAGACTTATCAGTATTGTTTCGTCTCAGTTTAGTGTCTTTATTATCTGACCCTGATGGTATGGAGTCATCATCTTCTGGGTGTGGATTCTTGCGTGGTCTCCCTCTTTTCTTTGAAGACTTATCAGTAACATTTTGTCTCGGATTCTTGTCTTCATCGGATGGTATGTAGTCTTCATCATCTTCATTGTTTTCAATTTCATCCGCATCAATATCGTCATCACTTACATCTTTACCCTCATCTTGGTTATCCTTGTCATCTGTTTTATTTTTTTGGTCATCCTGCTTTTCCTTGGGATCTTCTTCTATTTCATCTTTACTCATCTCATCTTTAGCTTCTTCATCATTACTCTGTTCAGCATCTTTATCCTGTTTGCTTTTGTTTCTCCTCTTCCCTCTCTGGGCCAACCTCCTAGAGGTACGTTCAGGTTTGTTAGACTCCTTTCCTTCCTTAAGAGAATTTCTAAGAGTATGTTCAAGAGCATTTTCCTTTTCTTTAGAGAGGATCTTGCTATTCTTTGTAACTCTTAATGATTTCTTAGACTTTTCTAATGGATACATCTCAGCGGTTTTTTTAAGAATTTGTGTTTTAGAAAGGCCATGTTTAATGGAAAAATGCCGAGACAACACATAGCGCTTGCAGCATTTTACTGAGCATAGGTCACAAGCAAATTCAACACCAGCTTGCTGAGGATACATTTTCTCCACTTTGGTTCGCACTTTGCTTATGGAGAGGTTATGAGCTCCAACCAAGTGCTTCGATAGATTGCTCCGTACAATGTATTTACTAGAGCAGAGATCACAAGCAAATTCAGCAGCATTCAGTTCCTTGTACTGTTTGTTTGCAGTCTTTTCTGCCTCAACCTGTGGCATGTCATGGACTGAGACCATATGATGTACAAGCTTTTGGACATCATCAAAATCAGTTTTACATTCTGTACATTGCAACTGACCACTACCAGATGTTTTCTTCTCTTTGTTTGATTCTTGGTCTAGCAACTGAGCCAATTTTACCGACTCATACACACTGCTTACCGCTTTCTGTCGAGAGAAATCATGCCCTTCCATCAGATGAGTACGAAGCGCAATACGATTCCCAAAATATTCCTCACAAATTTCACATTTAATAACTTTTGGAGGTATCTCTGAGGCAACAGATTCATCTTTGTCTTTCTTGGGAGTAGGAATGTTCTCCTCTGGTGGGTCTTCTGGTTTCTTCGTCTCAAGATCATGAAGGATCTTCATTGCCTCTGATGCTTCTGTACTGTGATCCTCAAGCAAGTGATTATACAGGCGTGCCTGCTGCTTGAATTTGACACTGCAAGTCGGACAAATCAAGCAGCGATTGCGAATGCGGGATTTCTTCATAATCTCACAGTACCGTAATTTATGAAGATCGAGCATAACAGGAGTGCCTAAATCTTCATTACACCAGCTACAAATATAGGTAGCCTTTGGTACTTCTTCCTCCTCATTTGTAGTATTTACTTTTTCACTGCCATAATCTGGTTCAAAGCCATCTACAATATCATCATCACTCTCTCTTTGTCCATCAGTGGTGTAAGCATCAGTGCCAGAAGTTACTAGCGAAACTGGTTGAGCCGGGACAACTTCTTGTATAGGTTCATTCTTGGAAATTTGTCTTGGTCCTGTTGCGTCTGTAATGGAAATATTTAATTCATTTAAAGCCAGCATACACTTTTGGTAAAATGATTGTAATGCATCTATACTGTATCAAAAGATACATATGTATTGAAACCAACCTGTGAAATATAGGTTGGTGAAATTCTTGCGTCGGGAGACAAACAATTGATTTAATTTTGCAAAATTAAATCAATTGTTTGTCTCCCGACGCAAGAATTTCACCAACCTATATGTATCGCAGAACCCACTGCTATATGGGATTCTAGCCGGCCAATTGTCATCGGGCAAGCTCGGTGGTCGATAGGTTAAGACATCTGCACTAGTAAGCAGAAGGTCGTGGGTTCGAATCCCGCCCGAGTTGCCTGTGTAGTTTTTTTCACAGACACTCGGAAAGCACCGAGTATACAGTGCTATACACACGTCGGTGTAGGGCAAAATTAAATCAACCGGTGAAAGTTATTTCATTGCATCATCCACTTCATCGCCTCATGAATTGTAAAATTCAGATTATTTTTATGAAATTATATCACCTCAAACAGATCATTTCACTGGATGTCTTATACCATCCTCAACTTTGCACCAAGTAAGTTTGATGTTAAAGTGTGATCAATTATAATTTTGAGACAACCGTAAGGTGGCTTTAATTGGCTTTAAACCATTACAATCAATCCTGCTTAAGAAGTACTGGTGTAAATTGTTTTTTTAGTCCTACAAACTACATTTAACTTTATGATTACTTGGGTAATTAGTTTGTGCATCATGATTGCTTAGAGGAAAAGTTTTAAAGTTTAAAAAGTTTGGCACTATTGTTTGGCATTCTATTCAATGAGGTTAATGCTAGCCCAAAACAATTGCTTCTTGGTAGTGTTAGTACATGATTGTACGGTTTAAAAAAACTGGGTTATGCATGTTGTAAATTTATTAAACTGTCAAAATGGCATGGGCACAAAGCATAAAGTATGTTGGAAATTGGCAATGACTATACTGAGTGCCTCAGAGAGACTCAAATAGGAACATATCACAAAGTAAGATCTGGACTGGACAAAAAAATAATTTTAAAAATGTAATTATAATGGATTATTTCCCCTTACCAATAAGGCTGTGCCGGGGATCCGGATAACTGGATACTGACCAAATCTGTCATTACCCGGTTCCATTTTTCAGTTCCCTTTACCCATAAATGACTTTTGAAAAATTTAACTGAACATTTCAGCCACATAAAGTCACCAATTTTTGTTAACATTTTTTGTGTGGAGAATGGGGATGCTACAAGTCGTTTTCAACATTTCGTCGCAGTTTTCAAGAAGTGACATATTCGTCCACGTCGTGGTAAAGTCGAGTTGCGAGATATAAGCGATTGAAGTTGGTCAAGTTTTAAAACCGCGGTTTCGATGTCATTTTAATATGATTAATTTTTACTTTGTCAGAAAGCTGAAATCTCAAATGATGCGTAACTGTTTTCGTTTTGTAGAGGAAAATAACTATAAATGAGTAACCTACTTATAAACCAAACAGTCACTTCGTGAAAACTGCACACGCTGTTGTGCAGTTTTCACGAAGTGACGTTTCCCGTGCATTAATATAGGGACATGCGTTAACTACGTGGAACACACGTGTGGCGTGATTGAATTGTGTCACTTCGTGAAAACTTAAAAACATGCCGTTCGCATAAAATAATACATGCACAAGGCTGCAATTGGTCACTTCGTGAAAACTTAAAACCACAGTTGACTTCAATTTTACAAAAACTTCATTACTTTAATTAGAAAACTAAATAATTTTGAGGATTAAAACTTGGTGAAATGAAAGATAACAATATTTGAAGTCCAAATATTGACCAAACTCATTTTCCAAAAAAATATGATTTTATAGCAATCCATCACTTCGTAAAAACTGCGACGATTTATTATGACTCTAATAAAACAAGAGCAACTTGTGTTCATATTGGTTATTTTATACATTCGGGAGTATTTATGTGTTTTTACAAAATTGTCTATGGGTACCCGGGTATCCAAAGATTTAAAATTTCGGGTATCTGGTTCCCAAAAGAACCGAAAATGCACAGCCTTACTTACCAACATCAGTAACAAAAGTGTATCTCTTCTCTTTAGTCCCATCTTCATTTGTTTCCATGTCAACGAACAAAACACCAAGCTGAGACAGAAGCTGAACAGCAACATCACTATCTGAAGATGGAACCACAACAACAATTATAAGCAAGAGACAAGGGGGGAAAAAAATCAGGCTTTACTATCTAATGGGGATGTTGGGACTAAAATGATTTTTTTTTTTTTAAATTAAGTTTTGGGTATTTTTATTCTGGTGGCAGGGATGTGGAAGAGGAGACAACAAAAAATTGTGGAGAATATTGCCAATATCAGGCCTTAATAGATAGAGGTGTTTCACCAAAATGTTTCTTGCAGGGGGTGGACGGGGGATGGGGCATGGGCAAGTTACACGAGGGGTCAAAATGCCCGCCCCCCCCCCCACTCCCACCCATCCCAGGTTACTGTCAAGGACCAGGATTCATCAAATTAAATAATAAACCATAGTCATACCTTCTTCAGTTGCAGTCTGATTCTGGAGTCTACCAATCAATCGAGCTGTCTTATTGGTCAGTGTATCAAGAACTTTAAACAGCTGACCCTGTTTACGCAGTGCATCCCATAGCAGGTGGCAATCTAGAAATGTGTTGAAAAAAAAAAACATTTTGGAGATACGAGGCTTCAGCATCAGTCTAGAACAACTTGGAACTACATTAACTTGCCCGGCAATGCAGATTTCCCAAATGTAAAACCTTTATTTTGGACAAACCATGAACTTTCTCTCTGATTACAGGGACATTATCGTCATGATCAGAGCAGACTTTGGGCAATGGAATCGGCATTAGTTTAAGATTACCATGGTTACTGAAAATTTACGATGACGAAAACCTGAATTTTAAGTGAGCAATTATAACGTTAGCAATTGCCAATCGGATAATTGAAGATCAATTTAACGTTACGTAAAGCTAACTTGGGGGAATTTTCTGAAGTGAGAAATCATACATTTACGAGTTAGAAAATTTGCTAAACATGATATATATATTGTGTATGTGATGTGGGTACTGTAGTCTGTATGATGTTCTGACCATGGAGGGTCTGACCTTCACAGCGACAATGGGAAGAATGCCGTATCCAACCGCCACTTTTTCTTGTTCATTATAACTAATAATGCAATCTTACCTGCTCAGTAAGGTGGAGAACATAATGGATGATGATGGACATATACTTCAAATTATTCCAGAATATTTTGTTTAATGAAAAATCAGGCATTTTTGGTATACAATGACTTCCTCGGTCATGTCAGCCTGATCTTGTCAACTCCCCAAAATAGTGACCAACACGGTCATCGTACATGTGCAGTGGTGAATTCAGGTCAACTCGTACCCAGGACAACTCGTACCTAGGTCAACTCGTACCCAGGTCAATTCGTACCCAGGTCAATTCGTAGCCAAGTCAATTCGTAGCCAAGTCAACTCGTACCCAAGTCAACTCGTACCCAAGTTAACTCGTCCCCAAGTCAACTCATCCCCAAGTCAACTCGTCACCAGGTCAACTTGTACCCAAGTCAACTCGTACCCAAGTCAACTCGTACCCAAGTCATATGATGAAAAAAAAAGGAAATATGTAATTTTTGATAAGTACTTTTGGCGTTATTTTGACTATATTTTTGGTATTTTCGGTACGTGGTAACAACATTATTTTATTTTATATTTTTCAGAAGACTTGACTAGAATAATAATAATAATAATAATAATAATAATAATAATAATAATAATAAAGATTTGTAGCGCACACGTATCCACCCTGCTGGGCGCTCAAGGCGAAGAGGAAAGACAAGAGGAAAGGAAGAAAACGAAGTTAGGAAAAGAAGATTCAGAAAAAGAACGATCAATAAAAAGAGAAAAAGAACATGAGGAATGGAAAAACGAATAAGAAAATAAAAAGGAAATTTGTTTTTAAAAGATTAATAAAATCAGAAAGTTGATTAACAAGGTAAAACATAATTAAACATATTTTACTGCATGATATTCAGATCTCTTTTTGGAAGTTGTGGTGGCTCTGAAAAGAGCCGGTTGGTTTATGTTCTTGATTGGTTTATGTTCTCAAAGCAAAGGTCCCGTGAGGTGTTTACATGCAGACAGTAGGCCAGATGTCTTCAGCTCCCCAGACTGGTACTTGTCCCATAACTTGAAAATTTTCCCCTGCATGCTCTTGTACTTGTAGTAAAAATAATAGGTAAATTATTTATGGGCAAAGTAAACTAGCCTACTTAATTAATCTTTTTTTTTTTGCGTATGAAAAATATTAATACTGCATCATGCATGGTACGAGTTGACCTGGGTAAGATGTTTTGGGTACTACGAGTACGAGTTGACTTGGGTACGAGTTGACCCGATTCGGCAGTGAGTGGCAACTATAATACTAGGATTCTTCTATTTTCTGAAGGGGCACAGGATTTTTTAGAAGGGAAATAAAGCCCAAAAACCATCATAAAAGTGGATTTTAAAAATAGTTTTCGCTTTCTGTACCCTCAAAAATCGATAAAAATCACTTTTTAACTGGTTAGTTTTTTGCACAAAAATCCAAAAACCACTTAAAAAGGTGGCGGTTGGATACGTCATTCTTTCCACGACAATCACGTCATTGTTTTTATTCCTATAAAACACATGCGATAGATGGTGGATGTACACGTTTACCATTAAGACATGTTTAGTTAACTGAAACAAACATAACAATCAGATCAGTAGAACCCGTCGACCAGGTCCAGGCCATTATCATGGCCGGCCGTATCAATCGTTACCTTTTGAAACGTTCGAACCGCCAATCCAGCTCGAAGAAGTGTTCTGCATTTCTTCTTCTGCCACGCTTGAAGATTCCAGTTTAACTAAAGATACTGAAAAATCAGGATCATCCATTGTTCTTTGTTGGTCTAAATTAAGCAGACAAAAAGACACAAAAACTTAACATGATCTTCCTATAGTGCGCTTCCTACAACTCGTCCTCCGCCATGTCGCTAGCTGCTGCAGTCATGTCAAAGATAGTATCTTTGCTGCAGTAGCTACGTGCTGAGCGCGCGCAGCGCTGTGCGCTGATGGTCGAGTTATGACCTTCGGTCGAGTTGTCTCAATAGTAGTAGTATAATTAATAGCAAGCAAACTTTGAAAAAACTCGACCGTTGAAACATTGGGCACACAGTCGAGTATTACCGTATTGCATGGTCGAGTTGTCTAGGACAATGTGGAACCGCGTCGGCGGGCGCGAGGCGCGGCGCTATGCATGAGTACGTATAATCGCATACTGAGATCATTGTCATTTGATTGGTGAAACACACGTCACGTGCTATCCAATCAATAGTTTTGCCGGGCACTTTACTTGATAGAGCAAACGATATCAACAGAAGAAAAGGATGTGCTATTGCTTCCTTCAATAAGCTAAACAATATATTGTGGCGAAAATCACTTTTCTCCAGAAGCAAATCTTACAGAACAAGAGTTAAACTTAAGCTATACTATGTTGATTTCTTAATCTAAATTTATTAGAGCCTCAGTAGCCTTACACCAGTACTTCAACATGCATGTAAAGTCTTTGGAATAGCATTATTTGATCTAATAATCTTTTATTAAGAATTACTCTAGAATTACACTTGACAACCTGTGTTGTCAGCGAGCATTCCTTGTTTATTTCAATAAAGGTTAACAAACAGGATTGAGGAGCTATAATTTCTAAAGAACACTTCCATATTTAATGTTAATGAGAGAATGCAAGTCAACATTAATGATTTATGCTAGCTATGTGACAAAAAAATTCAAGTTTGTTGATTACCAGTGTAACTTACATCATTGAATGTATCTTGACGAGAACTTTAAAATGAAACAAAGATCATTTTTCTAGGACAAATATGAAGGAGGATGTTATGCAAATTTGAAAATCGAAAATTTGTTAAAAATTGTTGTTGTAATGAAAGAAGTGTGACCTATTTTGTTATTTTTCACAGAAAAAAATACTAAATTGTCACAACTTTCTCAATTGTGAAATTATTTGCAAGACATTGATACCAGCAGAGAGCGTATAAAAAGCACAGCAAAATGAAGTATCTCACTATACATTGTTTTCCAGACTTAACTAAATTTTGAGGGTTGTCGATCCTTTTTCCTCCCTATAAATTTTTTTTTTTTTGTGGTTGCAAACAACTCTCGGCCAATCAGATGACAATAAGCAGGTCACATGACCTGTGTTGTGATGTAAACTGTGCTATTGGCCAATCAAATGGCAATACCCAGGTCACATGACCTGACCAGCAATTTAGTCCATATGATGAGCAAAAAAAGGCGGAAAATATCCATAAACATCCATTTCATAAAACCATATTTTCATAACATACTAAATTGTCTTAAAATTTATTTAAATGTCATTTTATCAAGAACCATTGTCGGAATAATGGTTTCCGAAGGCCAAGAAAAATGATGAGTTCCGCTGAAATGTGGCCATATTTGCCGTAACACATGAATAATGGACGGAGACCTCGAGTTTTTCGGCTCCTAGAAAACTATGTTCGCATCTATAGATTTACTTCAAACTTTGCACAGATATGGATGAATATATGATTTAACAGTAAGTTATATTTAAAAAAAATAGTAATTACTTTGTGTCGAATTTTTAATGCTTTTATGACCCTAAATTTGTCGACAAAATATTTTCTCTTTTCGGGCGCCCATTGAAAAAATTTCAAAAACGAGTCTTTTAAGGAGGATCTGTGCTACGTCATCGCTAATAAATGGTTTCGAGAGGACCAAAATTAGACTAGCTATAACGAATACAACTACAAGTCACATGATTCTCACGTACATAATGCAACGTTAAGTTTTGCCAATGTAAAGTACTTGTGTAATGACAGCAGTGTACGTGTTCTATGAGTTCGTATCTGTGAGAATGTATTACATTTTGTACATGAAGACATGCACTTTGACCTTGCAGCAGAGAAACTTCACGTAAACTTTATCAATGAGTTAATTAATGTTAATTTTAGACAGTGGCTTGAATATGCATGATCAAGCTGTGAAGCGCCAATCACTTTTGGTCGCACGCACATCTTGTTTTAATACTAGCTTAACCAATTACTTTTGGTCGCACGCGCATTGTTTACTAGTTTGACCAATCACTTTTGGTAGCAAGCCCATATTTCTATACAACAGCGAACTATGGACAATCACAAAAACCTCGAACAAAAAATCGACTCCTTCTAGAGGTCCCTGCTGCGCAAAGTTCTAGACATAAGATGGCCCCAAAATATATCAAATGAAGACTTGTACACAGAAGACAAAAGAAATCCGATGGAGCCAGAAGATCAAGAAAAGGCGATTATCTTGGTTAGGTCACCTTTTGAGACTACCTGAAGACACACCAGCTCGGAAAGCCTTACAAGAATACCTCAGATATGTAAAAAAGCCAAAAGGAAAACCAGTGTATCTCTGATACTAAAGGAACTCAGATACTTGAATGAAACCTTAGCATCGGCTCAAGAAAAGGCGATAAACCGTGACCATTGGAACACAATTATTGAGGGCGCCATGTCGAAAGACGAACAGCGTCGATGATGATGATTACATTGCGCCATGGATTGTCGAGTCCAATACATTACATAGTGCAATATTGTATGGTGTTCTAAAAAGGACACATGCACATTGCAAGAAGAGTGTGTACGCGTAGCATTAGGATTCACGCGTCGCACTAGAAGTGTTGTCGCGTCGCACTAGAAGTGTGTCGCGTCGCACTAGAAGTGTTGTCGCGTCGCACTAGAAGTGTGTCGCGTCGCACTAGAAGTGTAGTCGCGTCGCACTAGAAGTGTGTCGCGTCGCACTAGAAGTGTAGTCGCGTCGCACTAGAAGTGTAGTCGCGTCGCACTAGAAGTGTGTCGCGTCGCACTAGAAGTGTTGTCGCGTCGCACTAGAAGTGTAGTTGCGTCGCACTAGAAGTGTTGTCGCGTCGCACTAGAAGTGTTCACCATCGCAGTTTTTTCTCGTATGAAGAGCCGTATGTGACTAAATTTCGACTAATTAATATATACGACTAAAATAAATGTAAATCCATATATTTACTAGAAAAACCAATTATACAAAAGCGGCAACCAGACTGGTTGGCAGCTAGCATGCATACGGTAGCCTACTAAACATGAATTTTGGGATTTATATTCCTTTTAAAAAGTCCTCCACAGCCCATACATTATTGTTTTACAGAAAGGTTTTGTTTCTGAATTAGTGTTGTAGTTAACAAAAATGTTGCTAATCCTGTTACAAATATTTACAACCTAAACCTAGTCTCGATCCCAACTACCTACATGGAAGGTAAGCATTCTAAACCACAAGACTACCATGCCACTCGAATTTGGCGGTGAATTAAGTACAGAAGAACCTTTGTAAAATTGTATTTATAATAATATAAATTGTTCAGAAAAATATTGCGCAGGCCTACAGGGTTCACTCGTCCCCACCGCCCAGGGCGAGCGGGGTCAGGGGGTATGGGGTGTGACACCCCAATAATTGTTCTCAGTCGGCAAATCAAAGGTACTAGAGCAAGAGTTGGTCCAAAATAAATTTTCAGTCAGCAACATTTGTATGTTTTATATACTGATGCCTCTTTTCACAACAAACTATTTTAAAGCAGAACTATACCCTAAATTCATGGTCACACAATAATGTAATTATAGGGGGGGGGGTTAGATGACAGATAATTAAAAGCAAAAAGGACACAAACAGATGATTTTATTTTTATAAAAACTTATTTTCAATCATCAGCCATTATATAGGCCTACTGTTAATTTAAAGGAATATTGTGTACATGTACAACACTGTCCCAAATAATTATGTCCCCGAGTTGCATTTTGAGATAATCAAATTTGTTACACAACTAACTGTATTAACTATAGGCAGGAACACATTTATATATGTTATGGAATACATCATTCATCAAATGTTTCTTTTGAAGCCATTTTGTCTATAATTTCAGTATAACTATTTTTTCAAAATGAATTTTTTCATGAGACAAACATTTCACATAATAAATAACCTGAATGTATTTTCACTATTGCTGAAGCTTTCATATAGGCTGGAGTTATGCATCAACAAAATAATACATTATCCTTACAGAAAAGAAATATATTTTACTAAAAAAGCTTTCTTAGTGGGTAGACATTCACAGGTCAGTAAGTCTGACCAAGTTCCAATTTTTCAGTGTAACTTTGACTTATGTCACCATAAAATGACACAGACTCAAGGTTTGAGGAATACGTGTCTGCTATGAAAGTTTAATACATACTTAATACAAAGTAGATGACCAGTTGTAACAGTTGTACTTAAAGAATTGCCAATCATGAAAAATTGTTTTGACATTTATTAATATTTCATTAATAGTGTTACTTTCCTTCTGTTTCTCTGATTTTTGGATGTTACGAACCTAGAATAGTGACTGGATTATTTTAATTTCTGATTATTACTTAATTCCTATTATTTTACATTATTGCATTTTCCACTTTTTTATTGTTGGTGATTCCTCAGTTAAATCAAATTCACTCGTCCCCACCAACCAGGTCCTCAGCAAGCGGGGTGGGCGATTTCTTTCTGCCAACTAAAATTACCATCCCGCGATATTTCAGCCAGTGATATGTTTTATACATATTCGTGGCTTATTCCATCAGTCCCAAAACACTTAAATATCTGGCAAGCCCTAACATATTAATGAGCTACCGTACCAAAACAAAGTCCCTAGGCAGACCAAAGGTCTCTGCCAGAATGTAAACAAACCCACCGAAGGCCATACCTTGGCTGATGATAAGAAGTGACACTGTACTATGGCATGAATAGACAATATACACACTAGGTAAAACTTGTAGCTTTGCATGGTGAGGATGATAAGTAAGACTAATTGCGGTGACACCATGTGGAATCTCAATTGAGTAGTAATTAGTTTTTCCTGAGGACGATCAGAGCATACTGATCGAAACGTCGAGTTGTACCACCAGTTCTTTTCAGAACTAATTACTACTCAATTGGTGTCACCGCAATTAGTCTTACTTAATATACACACTGTTCGTTTGTATCAAAAAATTCGATAGTGAATTTAATAATATAACGACCAGTGCAGTACTAACACAATTAATATGGAAACTAAGAAAATTGCAAAACTGGAGGCATAAGTCTAGATGGTCTTCATCTGGAATACCTGCAACCAGTAATACAGTGAATTTAGGGTTTCTAATTGTCACAGTGACAACAATGGTGGGCTATAAATTTACAAATAGCTCGGAAACATTAATTTTTTACAAGGTTTACAGCAACATGATAAGTGGAAACGAGATGAATTATAAAACCTGTCATTCAGTAGATTACAATAAAAGTGTAAGCAATTTGATTTAACTGAGGAATCACCAACAATAAAACAGTGGAAAATGCAATAAAGTAAAATAATAGGAATTAAGTAATAGTCAGAAATTAAAATAATCCAGTCACTATTCTAGGTTCGTAACATCCAAAAATCAGAGAAACAGAAGGAAAGTAACACTATTAATGAAATATTAATAAATGTCAAAACAATTTTTCATAATTGGTAATTCTTTAGGTACAACTGTTACAACTGGTCATCAACTTTGTATTAAGTATGTATTAAACTTTCATAGCAGACACGTATTCCTCAAACCTTGAGTCTGTGTCATTTTATGGTGACACAAGTCAAAGTTACACTGAAAAATTGGAACTTGGTCAGACTTACTGACCTGTGAATGTCTACCCACTAAGAAAGTTTTTTTAGTAAAATATATTTCTTTTCTGTAAGGATAATGTATTATTTTGTTGATGCATAACTCCAGCCTATATGAAAGCTTCAGCAATAGTGAAAATACATTCAGTTATGTGAAATGTTTGTCTCATGAACTTTAAAAAATCATTTTGAAAAAATAGTTATACTGAAATTATAGACAAAAAGGCATCAAAAGAAACATTTGATAAATGATGTATTCCATAACATATATAAATGTGTTCCTGCCTATAGTTAATACAGTTAGTTGTGTAACAAATTTGATTATCTCAAATGCAACTTGTGGGACAATTATTTGGGACAGTGTTGTACATGTACACAATATTCCTTTAAATTAACATTATGTATAATGGTTGATGATTGAAAACAAGTTTTTATCAAAATAAAATCATCTGTTTAGTGTCCTTTTTGCTTTTAATTATCTGTCATCTAGCCCCCCCCCCCATATAATTACATTATTGTGTGACCATGAATTTAGGGTATGGTTCTGCTTTAAAATAGTTTGTTGTGAAAAGAGGCATCAGTATATAAAACATACAAATGTTGCTGACTGAAAATTTATTTTGGACCAACTCTTGCTCTAGTACCTTTGATTTGCCGACTGAGAACAATTATTGGGGTGTCACACCCCAACCCCCTGACCCCGCTCGCTACGGCCCTGGGCGGTGGGGACGAGTGAACCCTGTAGGCCTGCGCAATATTTTTCTGAACAATTTATATTATTTTATAAATACAATTTTACAAAGGTTCTTCTTCGAGTGGCATGGTAGTCTGGATTTGACCATTGTTTAGGCACAATGCTTAATTTGTTTTTAAATACGATGAAATTATTTGCAATTTACTCCTTTTTTAGAAGAAAAAATGCTTAAAAGACTAAAATATGGTCGTCGCACCCCGGGGATCAGAAATCAGCTGAGAGTTCCTCCATTTGCGTAGGGTTTTTTTTTTTTTGGGGGGGGGGATCAATTCTTTTCTTAATTATAAAAATGTTGTTTATAATTTAACTGATTTCTTAAAAAACTTCTCCATCATTTTGCTATAATACGTAAAAAACGTCAATTTTCTGACTTTGTGCACAAACGTGTGCGTTTGTTTACATTTTTTTTCTCCAAAACCCAACTCCCATAATGCATTGCGCGCACAATTCCAATAAGGCTTATTGTACAGTAGACTGGTCCCCTGTCTATATCCTATCAAGGATATAGACAGGTTCCAGGCGTACCACTCAAAGGATTTCATTGGACACATATTAACGCGTTGAGCTGAAAATCTGACGTCACGCTTCGAGGCTCCCCGGCCCCGGGTATGTGTGCATGTGCTAGCTACCAAGGTCAAAGTTCAGCATCGGAAAAAATATGGCACCTGCACGGCCATATCTGGCGTAATTCACGCGCCTCTAGCTCAAAGTGTGACGTCAAATCTTTGTGCTTTTGGAAATTTGAACAAATTAAAATAAAGTATATTCCCCACAGAAAATTAACGGCCCGGATCGATGATGAATATCGAATGTGGGTGATCCCCTGGGATCAAGGTTGGTTGCATGGCGTTAGTACATACTATATTCCTTTTCAAACGGTAACGTTGATTGGTTCTTTGTTCCAGTGTCGCTTGTAAGATTTCCAACTTCTGGCCAATTGTAATTAACGTACTAGAAAATAATTCAGTCGCCATTTTGCACATACAGCTAGCTTCTTCATGGTTTATCCAGGCCATGGAGGAAGGAAATACACTCCTCCATGGTTTATCTTATTTAACCAAAAAAATTGTTCATGATGCCCCGTTAAACGTTTCATTTCATTTTCGGCTAACATTAACAATGGTAAGTGGACCCTAGCCCTACTGGCTTGAAGCGAATTGCAAACAGCTCAATTATGACTTTGTACCCTTTTTGTCAAGTTCGAACGGGCTTGATTTGACGACGCGTGTGGCCTGACTGACATGACGCCTTTGCCGCCGCGCCGCGCAGCCGGTCGTGGTCATGCCGGTCATGGTCATGCCGGTCATCATGTCTGAACCGTCGAATGAATGAGAGTCAACTCGACCAAAACAGACTCACCCGAAAAAAACATGTGCAACTGCAACAGGGCATGTACTTTATGTAGGCAATCCTTTGATGGCTTTGTTAGGCAGGTGAATAAAATTTTCAAAATGCTTTGGCTTATCAATATCAGTATCCTCAATTTACCCTAATGACGCACCTAAGCCTAAGGATAGCAATTAGCATCAACTGGACAGTAACTTACTTTACAAATTAAAGTCATGAAAGTAGCAGTTTGGTGTTTCAGTTTGTTTCAGTGAAGGATTCTCTTGTAGTTGTAAAATGCTGAATTTCAATGCGTGATCATGATTCATATGCGTGGACGTCTTGAGCGCCGTTTTTTGAGACGCATAGACTTTTAGTAGAATTGTCATCAACAAAATTTATGTTGGTATAATGACTCACCCCCAAACTGTTAAAGTTGATGGGGGCACAGAAAATGTACCCAATAAATTATAAAAGAAACAGTTGAATCATGTTTCATCTTATTCCAGATGGTTGTAAAATTGTTTTTAATCTTTAAATTAAAAATATTGTTTTAGAGTTTTAAAATAAAATGGTATAATTTGGAGAAGCTCTCAAAACATTTAATCAATATTCTTGAAAGACCAATAAAATGGAAGATGGTTAAAATGTTTGCAAAAAGTACTTTAAAACTTTGAAATGTGTAAAAATGCTGTTAACATTTTGTCAAATAAAAGATTTCTTTTCATCACCATGATATTAATGATTCATATTCTCAATAATTTTCCACTACCGAGAAAATAAACACCAACGAATTAAGTAGTCTTAATTCGCTTCTTCTATAAGGAATGTGTCCATTTTGAGGATCAGTATTTCTTTTAAAAAATCATTGCAAATGCAAAGCATTCATATCTTTTGGTTTCCAGTGACAACAGCTCGTTGACGGCATAGAACAATAAAATCACAGATGTTCGTGAAAAACTTTTGAGGTCGTGTAAATCCCTTACTATTTGTATATAGTAAAATCAGTGGTTAAACAACTTGTTCCACTTTCACAATCACTAACTTTCCAGTAAGTCATACAATTTCACTATGATTTTTATTTTTGTAACAAGCATGACTTAGTCTTAGATAAGTTTATGCAACCAGTAATACGCCATAGTTTTGTAAGTTTTCCGAGCAATGCTAAGCCAAAGGTAAGTGTGTCATTTCACGAGTGCGGCGAATTACGTACATGGACGATACAGTGTCAGTGACAGTGTTACATTTATTTACAAACAAAGAGCAGATCATTTGATACAATCTAACGTAAAGCATAGATGAGCTTCATGGGCCCTTGCAAAGCAAATAATTTATATGACAATTTTTATAGCGACCGAAATGCAATGGCACCAGCCATTAATGTTACCTGTAACATAACAAATCTGTGATTATACATGCATTAAATAATGATTTACTTGTGTATACATCATGTGTATCTATGTGTACCATGGAGGAAGGATGATGTACAGTATGTATTTTATGTATGTGCTGGACAATTGCTGATTTAAATTATATTTACTTAACATAAATGCCTGATGTCATCTGGTAAGATGTCAAATGGTTGGGTTGACATTTGTGGTCAGGTCAAATGTCAAGTAAATCAGGTCAAAGATCATAGCTCGTAACTGTCCAAAGTCACTGTTTTATACCAAAAAAAATTCAACAAAATAAACAATAAAGAACCTATAATTTTATCAAAAAATGATTCAAATAACAGCAAATAAAGTCAGTAAATAGGAAAATCTATGCATTTAAATTTACAGGTCAAATTTCTTCACTATTAAAAAGTTTTTCCGACTTCAAAACACCCACATTTGTTAAATTTTAAAATGTGTTTTATCCTGAACACAGTCTAATTGCATCAAAGTAAAACAGAATCATATGTCTAACTCTAACCATTTTTAAAATATTTATTCCATTCTTTTTTAGCATATTCGGAAAAATATGAGTCATTGGGTATGTTATGCAATCTTCAGTAATACGGGTGCATAAATAACTCATCATACAGTAAAACCTCTATAAGAAATTATGTCATCACCATGACAACACCGAGGACCAATCAGAATGGCAGAACATCAGGAAATGTTCGGCCTGGCAACAAATCAAGAATCTTCCCGCCACTGACAAAGACTCTGAGTGATTCTAATAAGGTCAGTTATTTAAATGCTGGTTGTCCATGTGTCGGCAAGACTGAATTTAATTATGCTCAATGTACTACTGAACTGCAATCTTGAATTAATTAACTGTTTTGGACTCATTTACCATTGTTATATTATTCCATTCAGGGATTTTGTTCAGCCTCTTTCTTCAACTTCATCGGACTGTAAATGCCATATTTTGATAATTATAAAGGAGATTAAGCACTCACCTACTGTGAACAAATGTTTTAATTGGGTCAGGTATTCAATTGGGTCAGATTTCCCCTTCCCCTTAAATATTACTCTAAAATAATGTCAGCTTTGAACACTGCAATTCTATCATGTTCTAAACAATTTATAAGCTTGATTTTCTGGGTTTTCTGCTCTTTTTTTCCATTTAAAACAAGTCAATAGAAAACACATTAGTAGTTTTGGGCAGTAAAACAGGACATTTAGTCTTCAAGAATGTTTGAATCAAATTATCAGCATTTCTTTTACTGTAATGTAAAGGCATACTTCCAAGAACACGGCTTGATGATCCATGGTGATGCATTATCTACCCCATCAAAGGCTTCAGAAAAGGAGGAAGTGATATCACCCAGGACAATGACCTCAACACGACCTATGACCTCAAGGTCTGATCCAAGCAGCAGGGCACAGGAAGAGATGAAGGACCTTCAAGTAAGTATTCTGTATACATTCAGTAGTTAAGCTCATCTATGGTATCAGAAAAAGGGTGAGGGACTGTTTGTTAGTACATTTGCCATGGATGGCTGTTCCGTGTGTTTCGCTATTGGTTTTTGATGGGCACATCTCTGTTGATTGTGTGGGGGGAGTTCGTTGACTTTTCAGATTGGGTTGTCTTGGGAGATGTTGGGGTGGCTTTCTTTCATCTGCTGGCAGAGCAACAGATTTGAAACGGGGACTCATGGGGAGTATGCATCTTTAGGTTTTTTTGTTTGTGATGGGACACTTCTGTTATATGTAATATTTTATAATCAAGTAAACCACAAGGGAAACTGACTAGTACATAAAATAATATTTTAATATTTGTGATTTTATCTTTGTAATTATCCCCCGATGCAGGCATCTATCAATTTCATAGTATTTAACAAATGTGGCTAAGTTCACTCTTTAGGGAGTGCATTCTTAGGCTAAGATTTGGTTTGCTTTTGGGCAATCCCAGGCTCTCTTTGTTTAACATTGTTTGGTTGGTTTTCTATTTGTGTGATTGTTTTTGAAATGCCTGAAATAATAAAACCAAAATTAATAATAATATTAAAATAAGCAGGAAGTGTAATTTTTTCAAAAACAGGGAGCATAAATTGTTGTATATCTGAGGCCTTCATAAGCAGTGCAATGCATGCAATGTTGGTGACTGAAATGTCAGTTTAAAGTTGTTGTTTTTGGCTTTATCTAGACACGAGACAAGCAGCATCGCAATCGCGTACAATCCTTACAGAAGGTCATTGACCAGCTGAAGGCGGAGCTTAAAGCCAAAGAGGAAGAGCTTGCTGACATGCAAACACGACTACTGCAAATTGTGAGCAATCTGTCTATTACAAATCATCCCAGTATGCATTATGTTTTACAGTTTTAAAGGGACAATATCGTAATGATCAACAGGGCATGGAATCAGAGTGCTAGTTGTAGATTAACTCAGTGACTGAAAACAATACCCCACATGATAAGGTCTTACTGTTGCTGCTGCATAAATGAGCCAGTAATTTTCAGTCACTGTGTTCATCTTAAACTAGTACACTGATTCCATTCCCTGTTGAAAGTCTGCTCTGATCGTGATGATATTGTCCCTTTAAAGTCAGTGTCTATAAGTCTCTGTGGAGGACAAGCCTCGATCATGCAGGGGTGGATCTAGGGTTGCTAAAAAGGGGAGGTACACAGCAAATAAAGGGAGATTACACTGTGGAAATAGGGCCACAAATTTGCATGCATCGTGATAACAATAGAGGTATACCCCCTCCCCCAACTTTAATACAAGTTTTGAAAGATCCAGTCACATTGAACTGCCACAGAAATCATCAAAAGAATTAAAATGGAAATAATTGTTTAAGTTCTTTAGAATAGCATATAAACATAATTGTTTTCAATTTTCCTTAGGAGGAACGCTATAAATGTCTGTATGAAGAAGAAAAGCTCACTCACAGTAAAACAAGACAAGAACTAAACTCAATGATTGACCGACTCAGGGAGAAAACTGTCTATGCTGAACAGCTAAAGACACAGCATGACCGACAACTTGTAGAAATTAAATCTATGGTACGTCAGATTGTATAGACATGTTCAAGATTGGTTTTTGTAAAATATATTTTTTTAGTTACCGGTTCAAGCCACATTGGTTTCTGAACCAGAGTTATTAAGCTGCCGAGAGTGCTATAACTACGCATCCCATTCTGGTTAGATAGCTGCACGTCAGATATACTCAGAATCAGATTATCACATAAATTTACGCATTATTTTGTTTATAACTTGCGATTTAACGACCTCACATTAAATGAACCAATAGACTATTGATCCTGATGTGAACTTCTGCTATTGTATAAATCACGCGCTAATAGTAACATTAAAGATGTCATCAAAAATATTTGTATGCATGCATGAAATGACCACAACATTTTCTACCCAGGAATCTATTTTTGGAATAGGACTTGGCCTATACAGTCTATGAAATCACCAGTCTCAGAATTCGGGCTCAATTATGAAGTTGAACATTAAAGGGTGATTTTCTTTATTGACGAACTCAGTAGAACTGACCTATTTATGAAAATAAGTCTTGTCCTGCCAAGTTGAGGACATTACTCCCAAGTGGCTAACTTGGTGCTCAAAATGCAGTGCCAATGAACCCCATGGTCATAAGTTACTGAATATTGAAACATGTTAGCATCTGTATATTATTAGACTGACATGCTTAGTTCAGTGGCATACCATTCATCATTTATTACATGGGCAGCAATCTCAGGTGCATGAGGGACATACAGGATTTGGCATCACACCCTGTTTATCTAGGCTAGCATGCATACACGTGCGGTATTATTTTCATTCACTGAGTTCATCTTAACTGGGACTGTCAAAAATCTGCACTGATCATGACAAGACTGACCTTTAAAGTTAAATCTTTCTATGATTTCTTGATTCAGCATGAGCAAAGATTATCATCATTACGGGAGGAAAAAGATAAAGAAATCAGTGAACGTGATGCAAGAATTGAGAAGATGAAGAAACAAATGGCAGACATCTTGAGAGATAATTCATGGTCAGTTATATATAGATTGTTGCTTTTAATCGTCAGAAGGTGGCTAAACTCATTCATATTATTACCCATTTAATAACTGACAAAATTCTTGTGCCAAGAACCTCATGGTTCAGGTAAAATAAGGCATTTTGCTGCCTGACTTGGTCTTGATATAAGATGCAGGATTATCAAATAGTGATTTAAGCACATTTTAAAATAAAGAAATAATTGGTAACTTTAAAAAAGTAAACTGTTCATAGACAGGTTTTGGCATTGTTCATCTGATAGTATTGTTTTATTCAATCAATACAGGGAACGTCAGCAACAACTAGAGGAATTAAGCAAAGAGTTAAACAAGGTTTCTGATGAAGCATCTGCATTGAGAATCAAATACAAAAACATTGCTTCAAAGTCGCAGGTATGGGAGACAGTCATGTTAGGATATTGGGCCAGTTTGCTGTAACAACACCACATGGTTTAAATCTCAACTATCGCTAACTCAGATTGTGAAAGACTGTAAAGGTATTATCTATGTTTGGACTAGCCTGCTCATGTCATTATCAGAACCGCAATCTCACTTAATTAAGATTTAACTGGCCACGTGGTGTTACCGCAAACTGATAAAGATACTTCACCATGCAAAGCCTCCAAACTTTCATGTTAGGATATTTTGTCACATGTAGGCCACAAGGTCATATTATAAAATGCAATAAGATTGTACCTTTAACAGTGCATAATGTGTATATATTAATACATGGAGGCCACTCCGATCTACTAAATTCTTTTCTTCAGCAACCTTCAGTACATACATGTACAAGCCTGCTGTCCTTTCCAAGTAATCTTACAAAATCAACTGTGTGCCACCCAAGGCCACTGTAAATGTTTGAACATATTAGTATGGCCTTCAGTGTATCAATGGGAGACCACCTTACCCTGCAATCTCAGTGGTGTGACAGTGCACAGAAGGGTAACCATAGGAGGGTAACCATAGGAGGCCACTGGCAACAGCTAATGGCTTGGAGTGGCCTGAATTGGTTGTTTCAAAAATTGCATTGATTGTAGGAAGGTTACGACAACTTAGTTCAAAAACTAATAAAGTCCTTCTAAAGATTCTAAACGTTCTTGCTGTGACAGAATTCAGGGTTTGCAACAATATGTATCTTCTTAAATGTGTGTGACAATTTGAAGTTCTATTTTTGGTTATAGATTAATTACAAACTTCAAGATTATCAATGATTACAAATGATGTCTTCGGTGATGTCTTTATGTGATGTGGTTCACTGGTTTTGAAAACAAAATTTATTTATGTAAAGTCAAGTTGGTACTTCACGCTATGCAAATGATAAAGTCAAAAGATGTTACTCGTGTGAATGAGTCACCAAAGTAGAACACTTTGGCACTCAGTGCTATTTAAGTCATTCCACATTTGACAATAATGACACTGACAGCATTGTGATTGAATCTTTTAGTTCTAAGTCTTGTCAAATCTTGTCAAATCTGTGTCAAAAATGAATGATTCATGGATTAATTTGTGTATATTTTGTTGTCCTAGTCCTGTAAAAACTGTAGCACCATGAAAGCAGAACTTGAGAAGAAGACTAAGAAATTGTCCGAGAGAGAGTTGACAATTCAACAACTAAACACAATTTGTAAGAGATTTGAAACACAGCTAAAGCAACAAGTATGTATATATACCAGAAATAGTTATACTCCCACCCTGCTAGATAGAGAAGTACATTGGTATATTGCACCCCACTAGGCTTGGGCGGTTCCACAATTTCTGGAGCCGGTTCGGTTAAAAAAAAAGATTCAAAGAAAAACAAGGATTAAAGAAAATAATAAAACATATGGTCTATTCAAACTTCGTTGCGCCCTGATACGAAGGAGTTTCAATTTTCAACCGCAAATGCAGTGATGATAATGTTGTTTAATTTAAAATATGTTTCAGAAACTTTAAGGAAACGTTAAGCTAAGTTAGAGATTTGTTTCCATTATCCTACCATTAGCAAACAACGTTACAAGCCGTGCTGTGTACATGCCATGGCTTTGCACGTGCTTCAGGGGTTGGAGCAATTAAGCAATTGTACCACCCCTTATACACAAGGTACCGTCCATGCCTATTGAAAGTACATTAAAAACACTAGCAACATGACTAACTTCGTCACAAGATTATCCATATTACGGGGCCACCTTGATCATTCCACTTCTCAAGACATGTGCAGGGGTTGGAGCAATTAAGTAATTGTACCACCCCCTATACACAAGGTAACGTACTACCATCCAAGCCGTATTGAAAGTATATAAAGAACACTAGCAACATGACTAACTTCGTCACAAGCTTATCCATATTACGGGGCCACCTTGACCACTCCACTTCTCAAGACATGTGCTGTCAACATTTTTAACAACATCTCTATAACCAAAGTATCCATGTTATGGGGCCAATTTATAAACAACTCAGTGACACACAATGCACACTACTAATGCACAGACATTGCGGTTTGCATCAGTTGTGTGTGTGGCACCTTCACAAGTTTGCTGCAGTTTAGAGTTACATTTTGTCGGTCGCTCATCAATGAGAATCGGGTATTTTGACTGGAGTTGGAGCTCAGACAACCGGGTATTTCGATTGGAGCCGAGTTGGTCCTCAGAGACGGGTATTTTGCCGGAGCCGGCTCCCAGCCAGCTCTGGGACTCGGCTCCCAGCCGGCTCTGGGACTCGGCTCCCAGCCGGCTCTGGGACTTGGGTATTTTACGGGACTTGGGTATTTTACTGGAGCTGTGGCTCTGGGAACCGGGTATTTGAAGGACTCGGTTCCGGAACAGACTCTTGCGGGTACCCGATTCTTTAAAAGAATGGAACCGTGGTTCCGATTCTCAATTTGGAATCGGGTAGAACCGGGTACCCGCCGGAACCGCCCAAGCCTACACCCAACTATAAAGAAAGAAACATCCACTCCTCATTCTAGCCCTATAGCAGTGAAAATGCACCCAGTCTGAGTCTGGGGCACTTCACAGCACCATTTTATGGCATTGTGTGTGTACAAACTACATAATCCATATATGCTTTGGATGATAAGTAATTTATGGTGTGTGCTGCAAGTACTTAATTCAACATAAACTCTTCCCTGGTTATAGTTAATGGAGTTAATAGTGCATGCTTATGTTAAATGACCTACATGTATTAACAGGTGCTGCTTGCATAAAGCATGCCCTCATGCATGGAGCAGATAGACAGCTGGCATGTCTAGTTTTGCACACAAAAATAACCAGCCCCCCCCCTGTACAAAACAATTATGAAGAAGATTGTGGTTGCATTTTTGTTTTGTTTCTACTTTCCCGTTTTTGTATTCTTTCTCTTTTTTTTTTTACTTGTAATCACTATAGATAATATGCAGGATTTTGAAGTGATCATGAAATCATGAACTCAGAAATGATGAATTCTTGTTTTTCTGTTGTGTCTAGGATGTACTATTGAAGGATTTTGCAGTGACTAAAGGCTTCAAGACAGACTACGATCCTAGAAAATGAACTATAAGTATGTCCTTACACAATCAATGAACTTATAAAGTGGTGTAGGATTTGAAGCTTTGCATGGTGGAGATAGATACTTGAGTTCTTTCGGGTGACACCATGTAATGATCTCTTCTTGGAAGAAGTGATGGCTCTGAAAAGGGAAGGTACAATAATGGTAATTACCAAATTATAGAATAAGCAAATTGTTATCTTAAAATTTACTTGGTGTAAAGTTTGTACTTGTATCAGTCTTCCTGAAAAATATTTTTGTCTAAAATGCTTTCATCTTTAGAGATAACATGAAATGATATGTCAGTTTTCTTATTTGCAAAACATAAAAAAACATGCAATAGTTTTTCATAATTTTCTCAACAAAAAAAAAATAAAATAAAATAAAAAACGTGAGCACCTATTGTGATGAAACTTTTACAGGTTATTTTTCTGATATATTTCTTGAAAACTAGAAAATGAAGGTTACATTATGGCTTTATCTTTAATCAGGGATAAGTCTGACTGATGGAAACAAAATCACGAAGTACTCTAGGAACTGCCTTGGATTTGTGAAACATACATTACATATGTGCATATAAAAATCACTGAATTCAGTCAGTGAATTATTCACTGAAAACACTCATCCCATGTGGAGTGTCGTGGCCGAGCAGTCTAGCTTACCGGACTCAAGTTCTGGTGTTAGCAGCAGAATGTGGGTTCGAATCCCGGCCGTGACACTTGTGTCCTTGAGCAAGACACTTAACCATAATTGCTTCTCTCCACCCAGGGATTAAATGGGTACCTGTGAGGGCAGAGTTGGTTGATTAGCCCTATATGCGCTGTAATGGCAGCAATTGAGCTGTATACTCCCCAGGGAGCTGAGATGGTTTCATGAATGATTTATGAGCCTTATGAGCAGGGGTAATGATATAATGCGCCTTGAGCACCACATAGTTGGTGGATACGTGCGCTATATAAGTCCACACATTATTATTATTATTATTATTATTATTATCCCTGTTTAATGTGAAATGAGGAAACATTTCCATTCTGGATCAGCACATACATGTATACTGTTTAAACAGTGATCATCATTACTGCCACATACGTCATATTTGAACAAAGCATTTGATTTTTGTTTTACCTAGATTCAAAGGTGATTGTGCGTGGGTACCAATTTCTCCAGCATGACGTCATTGTCAGTGACGTATTTCATGACAAGCCTTTTAGTTCCATATACATAATATTGCTGTTACCTCTTTATAAGGTGATGTTTTTTTAATTGCCATAAGAAATGAATTTGGTGTTTACAAATTCAAGTTAATTATAATTGTTTTTTCAAAAGCGATAATGCTAATAAGAGTATGCCCCATGGATTGGATATATAACAGTGCAACAATGCTATATGACATGAAACAAAATAAAGGGGGCCACTTTCCTACCGTCACGTTAGCAGTTTTTCTAATGGTTGTATTTTTTTTTAAATATATGAAACCACCCAAAAAGAATTTCAACATTTGAATAGACATGCATGCTTATCCTAAAGATAATTTGAGTTGATTATTACTATAAATTTTTTAATTACCCTAAAATTTCCATCAACAAATGGACGGAAAAGTGAGGTAACTTTTTCCGTCCAATTTTTAGGGAAATTTGAGGGTAAAAAAAATAATAAATCAAATAAATCAACTCAAATTAGTTCTAGTATAAGCCTGCATGTCCATTCACATGTTGAAACACTTTTTGGTCGGTTTCAGGTACTTAAAAATAAATAACAACCATTGGAAAAACTGCTAACGTGATGGATGCAAAGTGGCCCCCTTTATAGTGTTTTATGTCGTATATAACAAACGCACACAAAATATTCACCGTTTGTTACATTGATCACTGGCTGCAATGCTAATACTATTAAGTAGGATTCAAGCCTCATACATGTATTTGGTATAACAAAATGTTCCTTAACTCTACTACACATGGAGACCACTCCGATCTACTAAATTTTCAATATGTTCTTCACCAACGTTTAGTACATACAAGCCTGCTGTCCTTTCCAAGTAATCTTACAAAATCAACTGTGTGCTACCCAATGCCACTGTAAATGATTGAACATATTAGTATGGCCTGCAATGTATCAATGGGAGACCACCTTACCCTGCAATCTCAGTGGTGTGACAGTGCACAGAAGGGTAACCATAGGAGGCCACTGGCAACAGCTAATGGCTTGGAGTGGCCTGAATGGGTTGTTTCAAAAATTGCACTGATTGTAGGAAGGTTAAAGTGGTGTTCATTATGGTGGTGTTATACTGTACTTTTATTTTTTAACTTATCCGTTACTGTTTTTCAGATCAAAGTGGCTTTTATGGTGCTATGCGTCATTATTTAACCAGTTCGCACCGGGAATAAAAAAGTTTTTCCGAACCCCCGTGGCGGGTTTATTTTTACTGCACAAACACGAACAATGGTGCTCACCAGAGCGTGACCGGGGAGACCGCGTCTTCCACCGTATGCTTATGGCTCGTTGCCACGTCGACCGGGAATCTATACAAATATTCCCGAGAATCCTGTGGCGTGTTTAGACGCTCTCTGATCCGCTGTCCCCCAAAAAAAGTGCGTGTATGCACAGCCTCCGACGCGAACTGGTTAAGGATATGATTATTGGATGTGTGCTCACGAGTGGTTTTGCAGATGTTCACTGCCACATGTTATTCTCTAGGAATAATTATATATATATATATATATATATATATATATATATATATATATTGAATAATTAATACACTTGATATATGAACCTCTGAAATGTTTTATTCAACTTCTTTTTAACTAAGATTTTTTATGTAAATTATAAATATCAGCATCTGATTTTATAATGAAGCTATTTTATATAGCCAAAACATGAGTTGTAGTACAGTACAAGTAAATATTTTTAGGAAGAAAATGAAGACATGTTTTTGTCAAGTGGGAACAATTTTGACTCATTCAAAAACACATTACATGTTCTTGAGTTCTTTTGGGTGACACCATGTAATGATCTCTTCTTGGAAGAAGTGATGGCTCTGAGAAGAGCCAGTTGGTTTGTTCTCAACGTTTCAACTAGTCTGCTCTAGCCGTCATCAGGAGAATGAAGTACAAAATTGTACAATACAGTACATGTATTTAAAGTACTAACACTGCCCTAACAGAATTACATGTTAACCATTGTCCCAGGTCACATTATAATAGTCAGGATTAATTGTGTGATATACACAGTCTATCACAATATTAACAGGGCCTGAACTCGATTCTTGACGGGGCAAGAAAAGGAAACTTCCGTTAGAAAAACTTCCTCATGCTCCCAAGTACTCCTAGTGAACTATCAGAGCAAAATTGCATTAAAGATGTTAATGAATTAATGTCTGATCCTGTCACTTGTAATCAATTAATTGCACATTACAACCTTTGTTATATACTACTCAAAACAATTTAGGGAACACCGGAATAATCTCAGTTAAAGCAAGATCATTTATTTCAGATAGACACAATGTTTCACAGAATTGATGAGAAACAACTGCACAATGAAACAGATGATAAAGGATGCATATGTAGTGATTACACATTTCATGACATGACTACTGAAAGAGAGAGGGGGTTGCAAATGAAAATCCTGGTTCATGGAACATTTCAAACCTATTTGATGTTAAAAATCCGGTGTTCCCTAAATTGTTTTGAGTAGTATATTTTGGTACATGGAGAGAATGGGCATTTTGGATTGTTTACAAGATAATACATATTTCTTTGAAAACGATAATCGATAAGTAAGCAATATTATATTCACATAGCATCTTTTTCTATTCATGCATGTATGTAATTTAAAAGTATATCAATCAAGCAACCTTAATACTTAATTTGGTAAGGGGTCGTCCACGTTTCTCAAGTGATAACAATTTGTAATCATTTTGACCGTCCAATGATACTGTATGCATAGGATTGATCCACTAACATACTTAGTACACTATTGAACATGATGAAAAACATGGTCAACCCCTTCAGCCTGTTGCTGGACCTCAATTTACTTTTAAAATCCACATTTCTTATTTTAAACTGTATATGATTTGTAAAATATTAAATGATATAATTTATTGAAAAATATGTATTTACATTAGATCGCTTAAGTTCTAGGTTTTTAGCAGTATAAGAAAGCACACTTTAACCAAAGAAATTGCCCACAGTCCTTGCTGTACATGTAACTGACCCACATATCCAGTATATCATAACACAATCCAAGTTATTAAATGCCCTCAGTTTATGTTTGTAGGTATGTGATATCACATGTACTGTACAAAAGTAATGTATATGTAAGAGACTTCACACATAATGATTAATTGTCAAGGTGTGTCAATATACCTGTACAAGCAAGGCTGGACCTGCCCACCTAACAGGGACAGGTAAATATACTTCTTGGCAGGTAAAACTATAAAAATTATCCGGCTAGCAGGAAGCATATTTGTATAGCACTGCAGAATTGTCAAATACTAGGGTAGATAAAACAATAAAATTACCTGTCTGGCTGGTGAGAATGATTTCAGTATAGCATTGGGCATGGGTCAAACACTTGTGTTTGTCTGGTCAAACATCATATGAAGGCAGCAGGTGATTTTATAAAATGTTAATGGTGATTGCTAGCTACGGACCCTGCTAGCTACATGTACATGAAGTATATGAAGATGCAACATATGCATAGAAGTCTCTGGACGTCATTATTGTGGAAAGATAATAATAATAATAATAATGTAGACTTATATGGCACACGTATCCACCAAACTGGTGCTCAAGGCGCATTATATTATTACCTCTGCTCATCAGGCTCATAAATCATTCCTGAAACCATGTCAGCTCCCTGGGGAGTATACAGCTCAATTGCTGCAATTTCAGTGCATATGGGCTAATCAAACACAACAACCAACTCTGCCCTCACAGGTACCCATTTACCCTTGGTTGGAGAGAAGCAATTATGGTAAAGTGTCTTGCTCAAGGACACAATAATAATAATAATAATAATAATAAAGATTTATAGCGCGCACATATCCACCCTGCTGGGCGCTCAAGGCGCGGAAACAAAGATAAAAACATGAATACAAACAATATACAATGATAACATAGGGAAAAATTATGTACTGAGATACACGTACCTACAATGGAATTACAAATATACATCATCTTTGAAGAATTGTGACATAAGATGAGTTTTAAGCATCGACTTAAATCTAGTTATACTATGACAAGATTTGAGTTTAGTTGGAAGATGATTCCAGAGTCTCGGAGCCGCGACAGAAAAAGACCTATCACCCCAGTTCCGTTTTGATGTTGCTGGAGCGCAAATTGCGTGATGGAGTGTAGACTTTAAGCAGTTCAGAAATATAAATTGGAGCAATGTTATTAAAAGATTTGTGAACAATTAGCATAAGTTTAAAAACAATTCTCTGTGAAACAGGAAGCCAGTGCAGTTCTTTCAAGATTGGCGTGATATGGCATGACTTTTTGGACAAAGTCACAACACGAGCTGCTGTGTTTTGTATGTTCTGAAGACGAGATATTTGATTCTGCGGGAGACCGTAGAGTAGAGCATTCCCGTTATCGAGACGTGATGTGACAAACGCATGAATAATTTGTTCAGTAGCACTTTATTCAAGTATTTCCTTATTCGGCTGATATTTCTGATATGAAATGATGATATGCGAACAATGTTGGAGATATGAGGTTTTAAAGTCATTGTCGAGTCAAATATAACACCCAAATTACGTGCTTGTGATGAGGGGGTTATCTGCGAGTCACCAATTGCAATAGATGGAAGAGAAACTTTAGACAATTGCTGACGTGATCCAAATAGAACAAATTCTGTTTTTTCGTCGTTCAATTTCAGGAAGTTTTGTCGCATCCAACTTCGAATCTCTTGAATACATTTCTCCAGTGTTGTAATGCAGGAATCGGCAGGTTCTTGAGAAGATTTAAAAGTAATGTAGAGCTGCGTGTCATCAGCGTAGACATGGTAATTTAAATTATACTTCAAAATGATATCACGAACTGGAAACGTATAAACAGTAAACCACTGTGGGCCGAGCACGGAGCCTTGGGGTACAGAATAGTCAAGAATAACAGGCTCGGAGGTGGCATTACCAATACAAACATGCTGAGGCCTATTTAAAAGGTAGGACTTACACCAATCCAGGGCTGTGTCATGTATTCCAAGATGATATTGCAGGCGGGAGAGAAGGATTTTGTGATCGACCGTGTCAAAAGCGGCGCTTAAGTCTAACAAAACTAATGCAGTGATTTTTCCATCATCCATGGCAGATAAAATGTCATTGTTGACGCGGAGAAGAGCAGTTTCGTTCCATGAAATGGTTTATAGGCTGACTGAAATGTATCCGACAGGTTATTCACACGAACATGGTCAGAGATCCGTGATGAAACAACTCGCTCGATTGTTTTTCCAAGGTACTTTAAATTCGCTACCGGTCGGTAATTTTTGAAAACTTCCTTGTCCAAATTGGGTTTCTTCAGGAGTGGTTTAACATGAGCAATCTTCTGGCTATCAGGGAAACAACCGGAAGAAAGAGATCTGTTTACAATAATTGTGATATACTTAGCAAACACATCAATATTTTGTTTTATTAGCGAAGTTGGCACTGGATCAAGTTCACACGATTTTGATGGCGATTTCATGATGAGTTTCTTGATCTCCGTAACACTAGTAGGCTCAAACATAGACAGTCTACATTGTGGATCCTTGCGTGATGGTGTTTGTGATAGAATGACAGGTACTGGGGGAAAATAACGACGGATATTCTCAATTTTTGTGACAAAAAAGTTTGAAAATTCATTAGCGAGGTCCTGATTGGAGTGTGTAGATGGAAGCACTGGAGCTTTGGGTTTATGAAGCAGCTTTTCAACAATGTTAAAGAGTTTATTCTGATCGCCAGAGTTCTCTTCCACAAGAGATGAGTAGTGAGTTATTTTGGCCTGGTTAATCATGTTCTTCACAATATCTCGTTGGTTACAGTATTCTTGCCGATGTACTCCAAGTTTCCCATTGTCACGCCATTTTCGTTCAAGTTGACGACGGATTTTCCTTGCAGCACGAATATCATCATTGAACCAGGGGGATTCAGATTGTAGTTTTACAGTTCTAGTTTTTGCGGAGCATGATCATCCAAGATGTTACGGACAGTAGATTCAAATAGATTGACACAAGAATCCAGCTCACCATCTTCAAGGTTTACATTTTCCAGTTGAGATTCAAGATCATGACATAAATCTCTAATATTTACATTTTTCCAGTGGCGAGTAGTTACAGAAATGGTAGGCATGGGAGGTTTTATAAGTGTCATATCTGCCATGATTGCATAATGATCAGATAAGCCGGGATGGATAGTTATATTCGAGATAAGAGGTGAAGTATTTTCACGCGTTATCATGAGGTCAAGACAGTGACCATATCGATGAGTGGGTGCTGTGATATGCTGGATAAGTCCATGAGCAGAGAGCAGATCTTTAAACTGATTCGCATAATTGTTTGAAGAGATGTCCATATGAATGTTAAAATCGCCGGTTAAAATAATGTCAGATGGGTGCAAGAGATAATCCACAATTAATTTCTCAAATTCCTGCAGAAAACTGGAGAAGTTTACATGTTTACCATCAACATCCCTTTCTGGTCGATAAATATTAACAAGGCGAACAGATCTAGAGTTGCACGTTACCTCAGCATGCAGAGATTCAAATGTTAGGTAGTCAATGTTAACACTTTTCATACTGACAGATAAACTGGACCTAAAGAGAAGTGCAACCCCTCCACCGGTCTTTTTTGGTCTGGGGATATGATGGAGAGAGTAGCCAGCAGGAGTACACTCACGGGGTATTAAGTCATCATCGGGTTTAAACCATGTCTCGGTTATGGCAACAAGATCCAAATTGTTTTGAAGTACAAAGTCAACAAATTCATCCGATTTGTTACATATGGATTGAGTGTTTAGTACACAGAGCTGAAGTTTAGACTCATCATGAACATTTGGAGTTGAAGTTATGCCAATGTCGCTTGTACCATGGTCGCGGCTGGGATTCGAACCCGCATTCTGATGACGCAGCCATCAGAACACAAATCCGATGCACTAAACCGCTCGACCATGGCACTCCAGATTTAAAGATTTATTAAACAAAATCTTTAAGGAAAAAAGGTTTTGATCTACCTTTCAGTTTACTATAACTGAATGAATTTTAATTTAATTTTTGCCGATTAAAAAAATGTGTATGCTTTTTCTATAATTGTTGTGAACGACAACATAAAAAGATGAAACTTTCAGTTTAGTTGTTTAATGTATATCTTGAGTTTACAGAAAAGTGTTAAGAAGTTAGTCAGACTACAAGCTGAGTTTGGTATAAAGCCGTCATTTACAATTCAGTGTTTAGGAGACAATTCATGTTTACGTGAGCAGGAATCGCTCCTATAGACCTTATGCATATGACGTCGCAAACGGAAGGTCGTCCCTCTATCAGAGGCTAGAGGACACTCATTGGTTCATGTATGCGCGCTGTGCGTATATGCACGCACAGCGCGCATACATGAACGAATGAGTGACCTTCTCTAGCCTCTGATAGAGGGCGATATTCAGTTTGTGACATCATATGCATAAGGTCTAGTAAGCTAAGCTTTCTCATATTAGCAATTTTGTCAACATGTACCTAGTCTTAAATGTACATTTTGGGAATAATGTAAATCAATTTATATGTATATTGAAGCACATATCAGTGAGTACTACAAACCTTCTATGAATATAATTGTTTTAAATGTGTACTTAGCATTCCGTCCTTTTATAAAGCTTTGTAAATATTTTTAATCTTATGCTCTGTTGAGCTGTTTTATTGTTTGTATATTTCTATTTAATTGACCTCTGTTCATAGCAAGTATGTCATGAACAAAAACAAGCATTAAAATTCATATTAGACAGACTGACTGGTTATGGTGAGTTGTATTAATTGTTGTATTTCAACTAATTGTATACATGGCACTCCCTTTTATGCATCACTGCATATTTTCACTCAACTTTTTTGCAACAGTTTGTAACCCATTTTAAAACTGCCAGAAAACTCAGAAACTCAGAATAAAAGAAAACTGAAAATGTATATTCCCAAGAATCGTATTTTGTAAACTTTTAAAATATTTTTAGTGGATCTTTTTCACTGGTACACAATTGTAAAAGTGCCTCATGTTAAGGGACAACTTCTAGAATTTCTAGAAAGAATTTACGGACCTTGACTAATTTTTTAAATAAATTCAGAAATTTTTCCAGGGAAAAATTAAGGCCCATCTACACATATGACATGTATACAAGATTGTTGTGTATTTTAAAATCTTCATAACTTGTGTAGTAAAACATTTGTCGTGTATGTTTGAAGTGTGCACACGCTCATGATCATTGACTTGTGCATTTTTGTTCCACAAGTCACGTATGTGTAAACAGGCCTTTTATTGAAGTGATTTGTCTGTAGCTGGGACATGGGAGGCAATGGAAGTTTTAAGGAGGAACACGTGTTTGCTTCTTATATTACATCATACTAGATTGAAGTTTAAAAATGGATGGCAACAATGGATTTTTTTAAACGGTTAAAATTCAACATGAGGGAGTCTGTAAGCTCAGGGAAGGAAACATCACCTGTAGGTAAAATTATGTGGATTTCACTATGTTACATCTTGGCTATAATTTGACGTTGCCATCAGTACAATAAGTTTGGATCTCATATATGTATGTCGAATACATGTACATAATAACAGCGCATAAATTTGCATACATTAAAACAATTAGTGTAACAACTTTTATGTGTATATCCAGGAACTCTGTAGAAAGATACAACATTGTTGCTTTGACAAGGTCATATCTAGCAAAACAATTGTATCACACATGTTGTTGCATTGGTACAAGGATTTATAGGAAAAAGGATACAAGAACAGTTTGGGGGTGTGACTCCCTACTCGCTTCGCTCTCCCCCCCCCCTTATTGTTTTTGTGCCTAAGCCCCATCATCCAAAGAGCAGTTCTGCAGTGCTATATCCTTTCATGCCTTTACGGGATAGTTCACTCAGTATAACATTTTTCTCCAGACACAGATCTGCATGTGCTTCAATCAAATGGAATGGGTAGCTCTCATTACAAAGAGGACAAGTTATACCATCATCATCTTCTTCTATAGTATATGTAGTCGTGAGACCGGTACCAGTTGGAGACATGGATGTGATGCTGCTATTGTTGATGTTTTCATTTCTTGGTGATGATGAAGAACATGTTTGTGAAGTCCAGATAGGTTTGACATGTTCCTTCCCTTCATTGTGCAAAGCAGGATTTGGAGGTGAAGAATTAATGTGCGTACTACCCTGTTCTTTATTGACATTTGTCATTACGCTCTTATTGGAGGCTGGAGAATTCAAGGATGATGAGTTGACGGAGTTGCTGACCTGTTTCCGTCTTGCAACAGCTCCCTTGTTCTGATAGCTTGGCATTATGGCTGTTGGAATATGTGAAGATGATGGTGAAGAAATGCCACCATCTCCTGCTGAAGGTAAGGTCTCTCTTCCTTGCCCCCTACTATGTCTTCCTCTTCCCCGCCCCCTTCCTCCTCCCCTCTTTGGGGCATCGATTTTGCTTGATGCAGAATCGGTTATATGTTTTGCACTTGTTGCCTTGGTGATTCCGCTAGCTGATTTTATTCCCTTGCAGTCAACGACATGGCCTGTAATCTGTCTTGCTGTGAACTTCACTAAAGTAATAGGAGACAAAAACACTTAATTAGAATATCAGGATGTCTATGGGAACATTATGAAGGGGTACCAAGGCCAAGACCAGGGCAACAGAGGCCATACCTCTCTGGCCTGGTATGTACAGGAAGCACTTACTCCAACTGAGCTTAACGTTGTAATACAGATATCAAACAAACAAACAAAAAACACTTTTATTCCAAATGTTCAGACACTTTTGGAGACATTTAAAGACCATACAAAATGGTAAATATTTTCAACCCTATTTTAAAAAGTAAGTAATTCTAAGTAGGAATCACCAAAAATAAGACTTTCATTATTTTTATTTAACCCTTCAATAAACCTATGAAAATGTACTTCGCCACTACCGCGAACGACAGGCCCGAAACAAAAGCCATTGGGGACACTTTCACTGAGCCTATTTTGATGACGTACATTTACGGGAGGGCGAACGCAACAACTGTTTACTGCAGTACGTTTTGTACACAAAGCATATCACATCGCGTACAGCTGCAAAAATAAGTTTACCAACTACGACTTCCGAAAGTGTTTTTGAAAAAGTTTCCAAAAGTAGTACTGACCAATTGTGTTGTTCATCATCGTCATTTGATGGAGATTATAGTGATGCCAAAGTTAGTGATATAAGTGACATAGAATCGTATCAATTAAGCCTGGAATGGACGAAATCCGGACGAAATCCTGGCGAAAATGGTGAAGCCAAAGATAGATCTCGAGTCCGGCATAAGCGCACATAATGGTACCCTATTTTTATTAATATTCTAAGAGCAGCCGAAGTTTTGAATGTCCAGTATTTGATTCGTTGAATTTTGTTATCAGGAAAGTTAATCTCACTGCAAAATGTGTCCAAATTGTTCTTGTTTTGTGCCGATAAAAAAATCATCCTTTGGTGATCTTGCCGGTGCTGTTAACTAGACTAATAGTTTGACAATGACCCGAACCCCGCCGCGCCGTGCACGGACGCACACACAATACATGAGTTGCACTTCAAGGGGAATCACATGTACATGTACGGCCACGGCAGACAGACCGTTGTTAAGACGGCTCCTTTCGAGCTCCCGTAAAAGTACGTCATAAAAACTGGAAAAATGTTTGCTGCCGCCACGGGCCGCAAATGTCCAACAGACTTCGCGGTTTTCAACCGCTGAAATGTTGGTTGAAAATCATGATTTTTTCAGCAATTTCTGATTTGTTTTAATGTTTTTTGCAATAGCATATAAATAACTAAATACATATTGAACAATTTTGAGTAAAAAAATCAAGGCACTTTGTATGGACTTTAACCATTAAGCTGCAAGAACAAATACAAGTGGCAGACAACAAGTCAGACATATGCCATCATGAAAACTTTCGGAATAATCGCTATAGAATTTAAAAAAAAAAAAAAAAACTTACAGAAGCATTTGGTACATTCTCTGAAATCCATAGCACCTAGATCTGTCGCAGTCAATGAGCTGCTTCGAGGTAATGCTGCATTGTTGCTTTGTGACTTGGGCTTGGGCTGTGGTCCTGGGTTCTGCCCAGGTATCGTTACCCTGGAAATGGCAGGAGATCTTGGAGACCAAAATAATAAAAACAATATTTTGACATTTCTGGAATAAAAATTAAAATTCCAGTAATTTCCCGGTTTTACAAGAGATGTGAGTTAACTGTTCTTCTAACAACAAATATCATCACATAATTCACAAGGCAAATTTACTAGGTGAATTTCCCTTCTGCTTACTGGGTTATCCAGCCCTATGGTGGTCTCCTAAATCAAATAATTTCAGAAGATAATAAGACTCACCGTAGTGTGATTAATTCATCAACTCTTTTCACCGCTTGTTCTTTGAATGCCTTCTTCTCTTCTTTACTGAGTTTACGTCCAAGAAATCTCTCCAAATCTGGACAAATGCCTGGCGAAACAAATTAATTTCATTTCAATGGCCTCACAAATAAATCAAGCAGATAAAATAAATTATGTTAATATGTACCATCAAAACTCTGTAAAATAAAACGGCTTAGGACATGACCTCATGCAATTACATTTCAGGCTTGGCATTCAGTATATTGTATTTGTGGAAGAAAGCTTTGGTTGTTACTGCACTTGTAATATTGTTTGTAAGCTGGACATGTCTCTTTGCTTATTATATTTCTGAATGAAATTATTAGAACCAGTGCAAAATAGTTTCAATGGACTTACCAGATAATTTAGAATCTAAAAGGCTATGTCCAAGAGACACAAGGAAGTCTGCTGCAACTTGCTTGAACTGTCAGAAACACACAAGTCAAAACAGTCAATAATTGAGTCAATAATTTTGTAATGTACATTACAAATGAAAAAGAACATCAACACAGAATTAATTATGACAATGTTTTGGATGGCTGCAGAATTTCCTAATTTCTTTTTACATAAGTACTTATGTCATAACAAGGTTCAAGCAAAATACATTCTGTAATTCAATTGTAGTCAGTGGGTTCGTAAGTAAGATGGTTTACAGTAAGATTTGATTAATGGAAGGGTGCACATGATTAGAAAACAATATGATTGGGATATATACAACATCATGCATCATAACTTACAGGTCTCTGTGAACTTATACTTCTTATTTTAGATGGGGAAGTCTCAGCTGGTAAGTTGCTTGATCTTTTTGTTGGCTGCCTTGATCCAGATGTCTTCTCTCTTCCATTCTGACCTTTACTACTATCGTTGTACTGACTTTTTGGCTCGGGTATTATTTGATGAGTTAAGTTTTTGTTGCCATGGGTAATGTTGCCATTGTGACTGCTACCATGGTGATTTCTACTAGGAGGCAAGTACATACTTTGGTTCTCCACATCACTATTCTGCCTTCTCTGACTTAACGGAACTTTATCTTGTTTGGTACTTTCCCAAGCAGGACTTCTGACTGTGTTACTATTATTAACAATCCTCGGAATTTCAACTACGTGGTCACGTTTGGGAGTACTTTTATTGTTTGATGAAGCAAGAACCATCTTCGCTGATCGGCTAAGAGAGTCTGATTTGTCTGATCCATTGTCGGCAGTTGAAGCCATTTTAAGGAGTCTGCTTTTCAGTCCTACAGACTCTGAATCACTGAAATGAATGTTAACCCATAACTGTTGTCAGTACTCGGATGTTTATTTTATAATCCCTTTCTGCTCATAGGGGAAGGGGGGGGGGGTTGTGGCAACTGAATGGTTATCTAAAATAAAGTCACATGCATATTGAAGATATGCACTTTCTTCTGATCTCATGGGTATCAACTGATGATGACCTTCGGAACTAATCTCAAGACGATCTGGCAATAGCGGGCATAAAACACAGATCCACTTATGTCCATAGTTCACCCCCACCCTGAGCAATGCTGAAAACTTGGTCATGCTACCTAATGTACATAAAAGCCAAGTGCTTGACCAACATAGCAACAGTAGTCAGTGAAACACTGTTTTTCAAAGGTGCCCAGGAAACCTGTAAACAAGGGCACTTGTTATGTGAATCAGAAACACCGGGGTAAACCCCTACTCTTCCATGAAAAGTGTTCTGGGTTCTTTTACGTTAATTACTTTAATAATCTAGTACACGGGACCTGCGGCTTAACGTCCCATCCAAAGGACGAAGCAATTATGGTTAAGTGTCTTGCTTAGGGACACAAGAGTCAAGATCGGCCAGGCTGGGATTCGAACCCACATTCTGACAACACCAGAACTTTCCAGTGCACTAGACCACTCGGCCACAACACTCCCTGTTGGTTAATCTGTGCCGTTTGATTATCATACTGGAATAGTGTATAGTACACCAGTAGGTTTTGGACTATATGTCTCCTTCAGATACGATTTTCAGCCACACATCTCCAACTTTTAAACCAACTAAAATACAGAATGATAAATTCATGTTTCTGACAAGGACTGATGATTTAAGTCAACCGTACTCAGGTTCTCTTCAAACCAAGTTGACTCTGCTCACCTGTATTTGTTGTTGTCATTCATAAATTTTCTCTGGAAGCTTGAGTTTGTTTTCCAAGAAGGAGACATAACAATACGTCCTCTTGGTGACTTGTTCATGGTGGGTGTAGTTCCTGACTTCATATGAAGCTGTTGACAAAATCACAATTATTTAGGAGCTCAGCTTAAAATGCTATTACCAAATATATTGGACTAAAAGTCTACAAATGCCCCCAAATATCTCCAACTAATACAAGTTAATGCTGTTGCCACTGGCAATTGACAGTGTAGAGCACTTGTTGGTACTACTCTTTGTTGCAATCATTATGGACAACCAAGGTCGTGGTGTCTTTATGAGATTCAAGCTCTGTTAGTGGTTTGTTCTTTAAATGTTTTTCCCCGTTTAAGCTAACCCCTTCCCACAGAGAAATACAAATGAAAGACAGGAACGACAGGAAAGCATTGGTATACCTTGCTCATGGTAGGCCCTGGGCTGATAGCTTGATCCTCTTCTTTCTGTTCATCTAGTGATCGGAGACGGATGAAGGCCAGTCCAAACTGAGAATCTTTCTTATATGGTTGATTACAGATCACTTTAATACGATCCCACTCATGAAGAAGTCCTTCCTCACTAAGGTTAGCTTTAATGGGTTTAAATCATTAAAATATTTACAGCAATTATGTATTTTGATTTTAAACGAAAAGATAATAAGCAAATGTTAAATTTATTTAGAGTTCTTTTAAAAAGTAGCATATATAACAATTTCATTTATAATTTAAAAACATCAAAATAGTGGATCCATAAAAGCAGCAGAGGATCAAACCCTATTATTATGGTTTCTTAGCTGAATTGAGACAATATCACAATAAAAACATTAAATTTACAGTTAAAATACCTACAAATCAACAAACAAAAAACAAACAGATCAATAAAGGTTAAAAATGATAAAACACTGGTCAGGGTTCGTACACTTTTTTTACTTGGATAATTCCATGACTTTCCATGACCTTTACAACAAGTATTCCATGACTTTTCCATGACTTTTCGATTCGCGCGAAGATTCGCGCCCAACATTAACAATGCGAATCTAGGTAGTTTCGCATAACACCAGTGTTCTAGCCAGGCATGCCCGGATACGCTATAAAAAAATACCGATACGCTATAAATCGGCCGATAGCTATCGATACGCTATAATTTATTCCACGGTGAAAAAAAAAAATTCCTTTGTTCAGTTCGATAACTAATTGTGAACAACAATAATTTGTTGCCACTGAGGGATTTATTTCATCTTGTAGGAAGCTTTATTGATACATTTTAATTGGCCGGCAACTTTGTTTCTTTTCAAGAGAATGTGTTTGATGCGCCGCATTTGTAACTATGCGGCCTGCCGCGATCTATTTATAAGCATTCAACGTTAAACGACGCTGGTTCCGCTACCACACTGCTTAGGCAAAAACCAGATGAGCGGGGTACCCGCGTGCCAGGCAGAGTGGGACCCACGCGTGTTTAGTTTATAATAGTTTGTAAACCATGCCAAGAACCGGGTCCCAGAGGTTATTATAGTCTCTTGGTCAGGGAGTGTAAAACCACAACCTGTCAGTCATTGTCAAGTGAACAATAGCCACAACTCTTGTCGCGGTTCTAATCCCAAATTGATACATTCAACATTCCAAAGTCGGCAGACATGGCTTTGATGTGAACTTGTGACCCAGAAATTGTGTCTTTTTGGTTGCCGGTTGTCTTGTTTCTTTTTCTTTTAAAACTAGTTTGCGTCAGGAATAAAAAAGTTTTTCTGGGCCCCTGTGCGGGTTTCTTTTTCACACACAAATACGTTTTTTTTTTTGGTTACGTCAATGAAACTAAGACGAGACACCCCCATTTAGCTTATTAGCAGATAAATTGGCGAGTTTCCCGTGGGAATTATAGCCAGGAGGGCGTATTTGGTGTTGCGTCTTTAGAAGTCCACCGAGCACTCGAAAGAATTCTTCGTCGTATTTACATGTCAACCGAGCATGGAGGAAGGATTCCTTCCCCATTATCCGAGTGGCATGGTACCGAGTAACAATCAGGGAACGATTTCGTTCAAAACTTTTGCATAGCAAAACTGTGATGCAAAAACTGAATTTGCATTGCAAAATAATTTTTGTATAGCAATCTGTGAATTTTGTGTTGCAAATTTAAAAATGCTTAAAATTACAGTATGTAGTGTGCATAGGTAAAGGTGTTTTTTTTAAGGCTTTACTGTCGTTTGGTTCATAATATGAATGTCCAAATTGTACCAAAAATAATAATTTTTAGTGTCCGATAGCCACAGGTGGTAAAAAAAACTCACGTGTAACCGTTATTTCGCCAAATTGCAATCATTCATGAAAGTTAGTCCTCCGTCCATTTTCTTTTTTTGTTTACATTATTATCGATCGCTAAAACAGAGGCAATATCACGAAAACAAATTACCGACTGCGACATGTTTGGGTGCTTTTCAAAGTGAATTTCGCCGAGTGTAACGTTACTTTGTGGTATGATCAAGCTTGATTTTGATTATTAAAAATTCGTCAGGAAAATGAGTGGTTGAAAGCGCGATCATATTGTGTGCCGAAATGATTGTAAATCTCACCACTACATAATTATATAAATGAATGCTCATTTTGTTAATTTTCAAAAACGTTTATTATAAAACGAAGTTAGTAACGTTTCTAGAGTTTGTTGAACACGGCCATAGTGATCGTATGAAATTTAAAGCGCACGTGAACTGAACACGGTACTATTGTGTATAGGGGGTGGCTCAATTGCTCAATGTTCCAACCCCCAAACTCAGGAGAAGAAAAAATAAACACGTGCGAAGCTTTTAAAAAAATGGGCGGTTGTTGCGTGTTTTCCATTTCGGGAATTTCGCTCGTAGTTAATTAATCAGCAGAAAAATAATGCATGCACATAGAAATTTAGGCATTGCGGGAAAAAACCTTTTCGGATTGCTGGAAAATAAAGTTGTGTTTACTGTTGCATTAACACCGTCGCGTCGGCGTGAAGCCATCGTTGAACACGTACGTCGCTCGGACGTACCCCTGGACACACGGAAACAAACCCAGTCGGGACGGATAGCTCGATATTTTTTGGTCGGAAATATACATGTAAACGTTATTTCGTGAAAGGTTTGTGAATATGATTTCAAAAATGTTTATAAATCTGTCGAAATTTGTATCGCCAAATCTGCGATGCATTGTTTGAAATTCCATCGCAGATTGCCCAAATTACATCGCATTTTGCGGTGCTATACAGGGGAAATCGTTCACTGCATTGACAATGGTGCACGGTAATTGGTCTATAGAAATCTTAGTACACTGCAGCTTTACAGATTTCAATGGAGACAAAGACAAAGGTGTGGAACAGGTTTACGAGTTCCCCCACACAACCACCCATGTGAAGCGAGCGTGTTTACACGGCCCCCGCTCTTGTGCCGAACAAGTGTTGCACAATAACACGTCAACGAAGTACGAGCACTGCCAAAATGGCGTGTTTTCACATCGCCTGAAAGGACAATTGAAGCTTCCACAGCATGTGGTCACGTTTTCTGTGCACGTCACTTTACGCACGTGGCTCGTTATCACGTCAACCGAGCATGCATACAAATATTCCTGAGTTTCCTATGGCGTGTTTAGACGCTCTCCGATCCGCGGTGCGAAAAAAAATTGCGTGTGTACACGGCCTCCGACGCGAACTGGTTTTAATAAGTCTTAAAATTCCATGACTTTTAAATAAGTTTACCCTTTTCCATGACTTTCAAGGCCTGGAAAATGCAAAAGCAAAATTCCCTGACTTTCCAGGTTTTCCATGACCCGTACGAACCCTGCTGGTTATAAAATTCTGAAAAACACAATCACAATTTTTTTTACTTAAACAGTGTATTGCACTTAAACCATTGGACAAAGAGGAAGATAATAAAAGATGGCTGACATACGCTAGAGAAGACTTAGAAGCTAGCATGGGGAACAAATCAAATTTTAGATAGGCTACCAACCCTTTAATGAAACTTTATGGTGAAATATCACAAACCAGTAGCCATAACACAACATCTTGTCAATCTTAGGAATTACAAAATTACAAAACTTAACCCTCCTACTATTGCTGTGTAAACGTGAAAAATGGTACACTTGAATAAAATGACGGGGATAGCTAAAATGATAGAAAAACCAAGATCTGATGATAAGGACGCGAACTTTTCTTCAAAACAAATTGGGACAAGTGAGAAAAATGTTTCTTTTAACCAAGAAAACTGAAAATGCAAATTTATTAAACTCTTCTCAAATGACAACTCAGTAGAAACAAATCACCTTACTCTATTAACTCTAAATGAAACAATAAAATTCTTTCAATCCGGAAAATTCAATAGAAATCTAACTTGAATGAAACAGGTTCTAGAAAATAAATAGTTTTGGCTTCACTTAAAAAAACTATAAAAAAACAAACAAACAAGACTTTCCTTATAAAAAAATCCGAAACCAACACAGTGCTAATAGTGAATTACTTAAAAGTACATTCAGACAATAAAACCAGAATTATTGAGCAGCAAACTCTAAACAAAGGCAGCTGTGTCCATCACTTAAATAAAACATGTGCTTGCTGAGCTGCCAAACTGCTCACTACCCTTATGGCCTAAGGTCTGTGCCCAGTCAATACATAAACCGACTGAAGTCAGGAAACCATGGAAAAATAAATGGTCTGGTGCATTTAGCAATAAAAAGATACTGCTCTTCCAGGGGGGGCACTCATCCAAAAATGTGTGGTAACTGAAGAATTTAAAGGGCAGAAAATACATTCCCCTACATTTGCACTTGGTGGGGAGTTGCTACAGAGGTCAAAACCAGTCAACTGCCTGTTTTGACTGTTGACCCAAATGTGATTGACTCATTTTGACCTGTAAATGTACTTACTACACGTAAGGTTTGACAGTGTTCGACTTTTAAGTGCACTAGATATACCTTGGCAAGTATGTCAACATTTTGACAGATTTTGACCCTTGTAGTAGTAGGAGGGTTAAAACAATCATAAAGAAGGTTTAGACTCAAACACAGAAGTTACTACAATCCTTCCAAAGAATTTACCTTTTGTGAACATTTTGACACCACATTTATTCTGTCCATTCTTACATTCCATCGGTGACATCAGCATAGTGGCAGGGATCAATGTGACGTACTTATTACCTGACCAAGACGACTTTCTTACAAGGACTTCGACAAAGGCAGATCCATAATTACCTGAAATTAACAAATTTATCCATCACAATTTAAAATCTACAAAACAGTTGTGAAAAGTATCACTTTCCCTCCTTCCCTCCTGATGGTCAGTGAGGGCTTGAAAATGACAAATCTAACTTGAAGTGAGTTGGTTTGTGGCTAAATAATAAGAATAATAGGCCTAATAATAATAATAACTTTCTTATATAGCGCGTAATATCTTCGAATGAAAGTCTCTATGCGCTTTACATTATTTCCCCTAGTCACTGGGCCAATATCATTCCTATAATCTTTCTCAGCTCCCTGGGGACTATACAGCCCATTATAAATAAATATTCATTCAAATTAATATTGCTACACACTCTATATCTCTTTGTCCCATATTCCTAATTCATTTCAATTGTGATATCTCTGACTGCCTCAGATGACAATAATCCTGCATTATCGATTGTGATTGATATTAAAATTGCAAATTGCAAATTTGATGTGGCTAGCATTATGACGTGAACTGATTGAATAGGATAAATAAATGGGTGTCTAGACCCTCTTGGCTCCATTCATGAGTATTATGTGACTGCATTCATTCTAGGTACATAATGCTAGCCATAAAGGATATATAGGTGTAAAATGCAAATTTACCAAGATCAACATAACCAATCTTGGCGGCTTTCTCCAGCTGAAATTCGGCCTGTATGGAGCCAGATCGGTCTCCTGGTGCACATAGCCATCGCTTCCACTGGCTGCTCTGATGTAACAAGTTATCTACTTTGTGTACAGGATCCTGAGATTAAGGGGGAAAATTTGATAAAATTTAGTAGAACAAAAATTGTAATAAAGAATTTCCAGTTTTATATGTTTGTGGTACAAAAACAAGTCAAACATCTCGGATTCTGAAAGTGCTCTGATCAGGCTGGTCATATTCAAAGCAATTGAACAATATTTATAGAAACCCCAACTAGTCAAAACATTGACTTGGAAAGAATGTCGTATCCAACCGCCACTTTTTAAGGGGTTTTTGGGATTATTTTGCAACCACTAACCAGTTAAAAATGATTCGATTTTTGGGGGTACAGAAAGCGAAAACTATCTTTAAAATCCACTTTTATGATGGTTTTCGGACTTTATTTCCCTTCTAAAAAAAATCCTCCCCTTCAGAAAATAGGATCCCGTTATACTTATAGTTATAGTTGCCACTGCGCATGTACAAAACCGTGTTGGTCACTGTAAAGTATAACTATGGGTGAGTTGACAAGATCAGACTGACATAGACTGAGGAAGTCATCGTGTACCAAAAATGCCTGATTTTTCATGAAATAAATATCCTGGAATAATTTGAAGTTAGGATGTCCATCATCATCCATGATATGCTCCCCACCCAGTTACTAAGTAGGTAAGATTACATTATTGGTTATATTGAATGAGAAAAAGTGGCGGTCGGATACGACATTCTACCCATTGTCATTGACGGACACCGCCACCGCACCGTGACCGGTCCTACTCCTAGTCCTACTCCTACTGAGAAATACCATGGAGCTAGTAGTACTAGTCCTACCCTCCTGTCCCTGCGCCGCGTAGTCGATCATACGGTCGTGTCTGGCACAGCGCCCCACGTTACATGGAGACAACACTGAGGAAACAGTCAACTTAACGATAACAATTCTTCAGAAAATCGAACCTAAAATATTTAAAATAATATTAATATCACACAAAATATGTAACTAACCTGCGAACTGTACACGATAACTTCCTTCAACTTTACTGGCGCCATGTTAAAATCTCGCGCCAAACCTTTTGCCCGGTACCCGCTTGCAAAATATTTAGCCACGTATATTATTATCACTAATTTAGGGACCAGTGAAACAAATTCTAGGGAATCTCATGCTCACCAGTCCTGTACTACGTACCTGAACCTGATTTTGTTAAGTACACAAATTGTCTGCCATGTTTGATGGTGGTTCGTAGATAAGACTCGCTTATTTAATACAATTTCCACTTTATTTTAATAAGATATGGCTGATCAAGAGGAATATGATGATCTGGCATATGTACAGGTAATATTCCGATAGTTGCCTCACCTTTTTAGAATGACAAAAAATGAGACCCTTCCAACATGATTGATTGCTCCAAAATGCAACTCGCCCCTTACAATCTCGCCCCCTGCTTGTACAAACTCGCCCCTCACAAAGCCGCCCCTCGGAAAGCTCGCCCCCTGACAAACTCGCCCCCCGACAAACTCGCCCCCAACAAACTCGCCCCCTGTAATTTTTTGACGCATCTCACGCACGCTATTGAGACTGGTTTAATATTATTAATTATAAAGGCAGGATGTACGGGGACATAAATATTTTAATGGATTATTAGGCACTATTGAGACTGATTTAGTAAGAGAGAAAATCAAACATAGGGCCTAACAAAAATAATTAAACAGTTACAACTAAATTAGGATAGGGCCTACATATAATTATAAAAGTAGCTAAACAAAACAGTTATGATTTAATTATACGATGTAGGCCTATACTATATTATGTATATACTATGAAAAATTTACAAAGTTATTTGTTTGATTTAATTACATTTTAATTATCTGTATTTTGTATTTTGTAATTGTAGGCCTATGTAATTAATTATTTATTTTTATTATACTTATTTATTTTACTCAGTATTTTGTTTAGCTAGTTTCCTAATTAATCTATTTAATTGTAACTGTAAATGAATTATTTCTTGTAATATTTATTTTCGTTAAATAAAACGCCAACTGAAATGATGTTAGGTAAAACTTGTAGCTTTGCATGGTGAAGAGGATAAGTAAGACTGTGGTGACACCGTGTGATTTAATTCTCAATTGAGATAGTAATTAGTTCTGAAAAGAACTGCCTTTATTATAATAATGTTTAATTACTCTCTTATATGAACGTTAAACCAGTCTCAATCAACAGCGTGAACTGCGTTAAAAATTTACTGGGGGCGAGTTTGTAGAGGGGCAAGTTTGCCGAGGGGCAAGTTTGCCGGGGGGCGAGTTTGCTGAGGGGCGACTTTGTCAGGGGCAACTTTGTGAGGGGTGAGTTTGCCAGGGGGCGAGCTTGTAAGGGGCGAGCTTGTAAGGGGCGAGTTTGCCAGCCCAGGGGGCGAGTTGACTGGCATCCTCCAAAATAACATTAACAGCACCCCATAGGCCTAATAATAGTTAGTAATAGATTTTGTTGTATTGCATTTTGTACAAAACCCAATGAGCCATGCAAATTTCAGTGGTGTAAATTAGCAGACATGGCAGGCAACGGTCAATTCTCAAAATACTTCATGGAAAGATTTTACTATCACTTGTTTTTTTAAACATCCATTGGGGCGGTCTATGAGCTGACTGCATAACGTGAATAGAGTGAGGGTCACCTATGACCTAGACCCTCAGTAGCCCTATTCTAGGGCCAATACACTGGACTCTCTACATATCCTTGGCCCTAGCCCCACATGTACAAAAATGGAGCGATTTTTCAACTTTTGATCTGCTAAGTATTACAATCTAAAATTTTGTAATTAGGTAAGATTGCCCAAGCAGACACTTTTGGCATAAAGTTTACTATTGTGAGATCGGAAATTGTCGCGAATTTTTTTTTTTTTTTTTTAATTTCAAAAATGTTTTGAAAATTTTATGAAAGTGAGATAGGCCTATCCCAGAATAATGGATTTTATGCCAAAAGTGTCTGCTTGGGCAAGGTTACCTAATTACTAAGTTTTAGGTTGTAATAATTAGCAGATCAAAAGCTGAAAAAAAGAAAAATCGCTCTATTTTTGTACATGTGGGGCTAGGGCTAAGGATACAGAGGTGTATCCATTGGCACTAGAATGGGGCTATACAGTCAGTAGAGATCAGTAACTACGTGCAAGCATTAGCTTGGGCGATATGGATATTTTTTCATCCACGATATATCGGCAAACATCGCGATTTTCGATAGTATCGTGATTATTTTGTTTTCTTTCATGCATGATTGCTTTAGAGCTGATAACCACAGGTATGTACCCCTCTACAAGCATCACAATAAATCGTATAGCATGTATGTACTTCTGAAGGCTGAAAGACTATCCTAATTTTGTCCTGACTTGACTCACAATGGCGAATTTTTTTCTTCTTTTAATCGCGATTTGCTGATATCTCGATAACTTAAAAAGTTCTCAATATCGTAATCGAATAAAAAAGGTATCGCGATATTATCATGTTTGTATTCTCACTGTCCTAGCCTTTACATTTTTACTATAAAATTCATTCTTATCATTCAGAGATTGAAGGCAGCGGTTCACTACAGCGTTGGTCAGGTTTGTGAAGAGTTGTCTCAGGAGCTTGATGTCACATTCTCTCGTCAATTTATAGCCGTTCTCTCTGAAGCAACCTTTAAGCAGAGTGGTAGGATCATCAATAAATCTTTGATTTGAAAGCTCACCAGGCTACCAACCCAAAATGTATTTATAGATTTTTGAGAATGAGAAAGGAAGATGAAGCAAATGATGACATGAACAAATGAATAAGATGTTTATGAATTAAGATTTAAGGCTTTGCATGGTGGAGTATTGATATCGTTTCGGTTTGCAGTAACACCATGTGTTTATCTCAACTATCGCTATTAGGTACAGGTTCTGAAATGAACCTTATCACACAACTCATATCTCAACTGTCGCCAAGTGAGATTATGGTTCAGAGGAGGAAAAATATCGGGCAATACGTGAAGTCCCCATGGTTCTCCCTGAACCACATTCTCACTTAGCGATAGTTGAGAAACGGGTTGCCCGATATTGGTTCTCCCCTGAACCGTCTCACTTAGCGACAGTTGAGATATGAGTTGTGCACTAAGGTTCTTTTGTTCAACCTGTACCTCACTTAGTGATAGTTGAGATAAAAACTCACGGTATTACCGCAAACCGAAATGATATGTTTATGAATTCACGATTATCTACACAACTGCATTTGGGATTAGAAATATTCATTGAAACTTCATGTCAAAAATCATGAATATTTTTTCTTATTTTAATAATCCCAATCTTAATTTTATGTGTTCCGTTTTTAATGGTTTAGTTTTGAATTTTTGTGATCAGATCATAAATTCAATTGTTTGTTTCCTGTCTGTCTTTACAGCTATCTTTGCCACCGACCTGGAACAATTTGCACAGTAAGTCATTTCTTTTCAATAATAACTCATTTACAATAATGTACAATTTTATTTTTAATAATTATTTTTTTAATAATTAAATTTTCCAGACATGGTAAACGGTCAGTTATCAGTGCTGATGATGTCAAACTATTAGCTCGAAGGAGTACACCTTTAGTAAGTATGAGTTTCCAAGGATTTATACTTTCTGGAAAGGTTTCTGTGAATAAGGATGACTGAATTTTACTACATATTTTTTTTATTAACCTTGAAAAATTGTAGGCAAAGCACATCAGAGCTCTATGTGAACAACAAAATGCAGAAAACGAAGCCGAAAAGGAGAAACGTAAATCTAAGAAGATCAAGAAATCTGGCAAAAGTACATCAGTGGACTGACCGACCGACAAACACAGACCTTTTGCAACCCTTGTCATGTTGTGCAGGACAATTTGGTCTAGTAGTAGTACAAGTTCCCAACTTTCCCACTGGTGTCTGTATGTTGGTTAACCCATCTCAACTGTACATAATGTCACCAATGGATCTTTCAGGCCCTTTTATCAGGATTTTTTATAAATCAAACTTTGAAAGAAGAGAAGTAGCCACCAAGGAAAGAAAGAAGTAGCCTGTATTGTGTCCAAACCTCATGTTTCTTGGTTGTGGGGGATGTGGAGAGTCTGTAAATCCTCCAAAATTAAACATCCAGGAGGTTCAGGGGGCTTTGTTGTCTAGACCAAAGGGAGACCCAGGCCCACTACCCATTTTCAGGATTTCTTTAATACTTTTGTCAAATCACACCCCTCATCTTTATCACACAGCAGCCATCCAAGCATGGATTCGGGGTCTTGAATGGGGAACATGGAAAAAAAACAAGGAGGCACACAAAAAATGTAGGACTATGGTGATAGCACATGCCCTCCAATGCAGCCATTTTATGCACATGTCTATGGGATTCAAAGTGAGGCTAATGTCCAAAATAGTCTGGTGCTCTCTTGAAACTGACTTTCTTTAAGGTGATTTTGATTGATGATCTGGGAAACAAATATTGGCATTGTAAATCATTTAATGTTAAAACTGACCTTATTCTGAGCCTGTCATTTGTCAAATTTATTTTAATGATTATCCATGAAATTGTTTACAAAGGAAAATAAAACCATAAAATACATTTTATAAAAACTGTCCATTTGTATCTTTTATGGAGAAAATTAGTACTACTGTTTCAGGAATATACAAAATATCACAGTCAACAGTACATGGAGTGCTAGTTTTAGATTACCTCGGTGATTGAAAATAATATCCCACATGATAAAATCATAGTATTGTTGTTGCTGCATATTAAACAAGTCTGTAAATTTCAGTCACTGTGTTATCTTAAACTAGGACACGATTCCATGTCCTCTAACCCTGCACTTTAGTGGGAAGTTGCTATAGAGGTCAAACTGCCTGTTTTGACTGGTTTTTACTGTCATTTTGACCACAATACAATACGATGCTTTTACCAGTCAAAAACGGTTGACTCATTTTGACCTGTAATTGTACTTAATACATGTGCACTAGCTTTACGTTGGCTAGTATATATCAACATTTTGACTGTTTTTGACCCTTTTTGTAGTAGTAGTAGGGTTAAATTTTTAGGAAACTTGAAGATTATTTCAAAAATCCTGAAAAATAACCATCTGAAGCTTTCATTTCAGAGAAAAACCCATTTCAAACTTTTTTAGTTCCACAAGCACATAAATTCTTCTCTTAACATGATTAGAATAATGTCACATATTGTAAAGCTTGGAAATTTGCATGCCTTTACCTACATACTTTATGTGAAATTAATGATTTATATCAAACATCCTGAAAAATAACTCTGGAATCTTATTTCAGAGAAAAAACTCGCATCTTTAGATCCACTGACAGTGGCACATTGTCTTATTGTCATAAATTGTCCACTTTATTTTTGTGAAGAAAATAGATTCAGAGGAGCAAATGGGGGAGCACACCAAAAACAACGGCGCACCCAAGGGGGTCCCCGAAAAAAAAAGGAAGGGGAAAAGGAGAGAGGGGGGGGGGGGAGAGAGAAAAGTTGCAAATGTGTTTTTCCCCCCCGGCAAGGTGGATTTCTTTTCATCTTATGCCACTCGCATTTTGTTCTTTCTGCCAAAATTATTTAAATTTTATTATGATGCCTCATGAAATCTCACTATAATCGTTTAAACTTGCAACAATAACATTTATCATTTGCAAGTTGAAACCAACGTGCCAATTTGTCCGGGCTAAAATATATTTTACGTGGTTCCGGCATTTTTCAATTAAGTGTTTTCTCTTTTGAAGGGGAATGCCGGATAAGTGTAAGGAAAAAGTAATTACAAAATACATACATGCCCAGGTTAGGGTTTTATTTTTTAGCAGTAATATGATATAAAATATGTGACACCGTTTTAGGATCTGGGTTTGCCGCCCACTTGTTCACGGAATTTGCCGTCCATTGATGGAAAGTATAGGTAGCACCGCCCCGGAATGATCTCTTGACCAACGTCCGCACTCCGCTATTATTTAAAGCATAAAATTTTGCCGACAATGTACACTCAAGTTCATTTTCATCAAGCGAGAGCAGTAAAAAATCGCAATCAAGACTCCAGAGATTGGCTTCATCGGTAAGTATAATAAATTGGAAGTACAGTGGGCTGTTTTTGCAGCACTGTACACAGATTACACCAACATACCACAACATTCTGGGGACTCCATGCGGGCATCAGCCTAACCCAGATGAGTGGCAATAAGTGTAAAATTACTTGAGCTTGCACCCTATTTCTATAAATAATCTGACGAACATCCATTATCAATAAATTTACAACTACTAGTAATATATATGCGCCCCTATACCCAATACAACAAATAAACTCCATGTTCAAGATTCAAATTAAGGGCTAGCATAAAAATAAAATTTATATATTAAAATGTGTAATTTTGATTTGTACTTTCTCAGAAATTAAGAATGAGCACCAGTGGGCCCCCACCCAAGAAACTGAAGCAAGCCAAATTAAGCTTTGCCCCAGTAAGCAAAGAGAGTAGTTCTCAAGACACCCCTGATGACCCTTTCCCTGATGACTTTGGCATCCTTAAGTCCGTTCCACAGTGTAGAAGCAGTGAAAGTTCAGACGACTGCAATAAAGAAATTGAGTCTGCCGCAGCTGATGTTACAAGTTTCACAAATAAGTACGACATTGGAAACTACAGTAAAGCGCACGGGAGGAAATTGCTAGACGATGAAACAAAGTTGGCCCTCATCACAGACTGTTGGGTACCTGATTCCTACTACTCAAAACAATTTAGGGAACACCGGAATAATCTCAGTTAAAGCAAGATCATTTATTTCAGATAAACACGTTTCACAGAATTGATGAGAAACAACTGCACAATGAAACAGATGATAAAGGATGCATGTAGTGATTACACATTTCCTGACATGACTACTGAAAGAGAGAGGGGGGGTGTTGCAAATGAAAATCCCGGTTCATGGAACATTTCAAACCTATTTGATGTTAAAAATCCGGTGTTCCCTAAATTGTTTTGAGTAGTATAATTCATTGTTTTTGATGTGTTTCATGATTTGCAATACTGTGCTCTTAGCAACATACATGTATTACCAAAAGCCAACATTTATGGGGATGATATAACACCCACCTATTTATGTCATAAGTCAATATTAATTATGTCAAATGTACAGAATATGATATTTATAGGACATGAAATCTCTAATTCCTACTATCAGCAGTAGACAAAGATTGCCATAAATGAGTAAGACATGACACTGATGTGGGTTCTAAACCTAACAGAATCTGTGCTAATTATAAACAATACCTGCCTGTGCCAATCCGAGACCCCCTCCCTCCTTTAAACCTGGGCCCAATTTCAGAGAGCTGATTTTGCGTAAGCATATTTTGTTGCTATAGTTAACACGAATATTTGTTGCTATAGTTAACACGAATATTTGTTGCTATAGTTAACACGAATATTTGTTGCTATAGTTAACACGAATATTTGTTGCTATAGTTAACACGAATATTTGTTGCTATAGTTAACACGAATATTTGTTGCTATAGTTAACACGAATATTTGTTGCTATAGTTAACACGAATATTTGTTGCTATAGTTAACACGAATATTTGTTGCTATAGTTAACACGAATATTTGTTGCTATAGTTAACACGAATATTTGTTGCTATAGTTAACACGAATATTTGTTGCTATAGTTAACACGAATATTTGCTTACAAGTAAGCGGCTTTATGAAACTGGGCCCTGGATATGCTAATGGTAGCCTCTATCCTCAGCCCCATCCTACTGAATACTTCACTACCAATGCCACTTTACTATATTTTTTTCAAATGTACAATTCAAAGTCTATCCTCTTGGATTCATAGAAATTCCCATCTGATCCAACTTTCCGAACCCACACACCTTCGGAGAAGAAATCCTGGTCAACCCAGTCCTGCATTTGTTGGCTTTCAAAAGGTCCATACTTGTCTACTCCTTCCTTGTTTTCCCATTTGTACTCCCAGTAGACTTTGTCAGGGTCAAGTTTGGTGACAGCGGTGGGATCAGCCTTTTGGCTTTCAGTTGACGCTCCATTTGTGTCTTTGCTGGATGAACCTGGAAAGACCAACCTTATTTTAGACTTTTTAGAGGTGAGCAATTTCGTATAAGAAGTGTAAATAGATTTGATGAGGATGTAATGTACAGGGGCGGATCCAGACTTTTTTTAGGGTGGGACTCAAAAGAATCCTGAAATCTCAGATTTAATTTTTTTTTTTTACAGTGCTATATTTTGCTTGTGTACAATCAATTGTGTACCCCCACCCCCTTCTTTCTCGGCTTTGCCACCTTTCTTTTTGTTTTGGGTAGAGGGGCAGGATGTCGGCCCCCTCTCCCTGGATTCCACTGATGTAATGTTAAGAAGGCGATTGTTAAAACAATCAACAATCCTATCCATAAAAAGTCTTATTTTCTTTTAGAGTCAGTAAGATTGGCTCCAAAAAAAACTACACAAGTCTAGTCCCATATGGTTGGTACAATACAACATTTTCAAAAGTATTAGTGCTTCAGAATTCTTTCACACAAGAGAGATGATTTTGAGGAAAGGTGCAAAATCATGATGTACTGCCTACAATATACTAACCTGTTTTATCATCAGCTGAGCTGGTAATTGCATCTTTCTTAGTATCTTCCTTCGGTGGCTCATCTCCAAACATATCAAACATATCCTCATCTTTCTTGTCATGTCCTGCCTCCTTCAATATATGAGTTATCTTTTCATATGTGTACTGATAAGCTTCATAGTTGCCACTAGCAATGAGCTCATCTACAAACTCGGTCAGTTTCAACATGCTCTCCTTATCAACCTCATTCCCATCTCCCTCTTCCATCTTTGCTTTCTTGGGACCCCATTTTCTTGTAGCAGCCACTCCTTTCTTCTTTCCTCCACCGAGCCTCCGTACTGCCTTTGCAATAGTTTCACCTGGTTTCAGAAATCCTACAATGTCTGCTAAGATTTTTGTTTCGAGTCTGCTGGGTTCTGGTTCCGGACTCTCTGGATTAATGTCCTCATCTGCAGTGCGCTCTTCTGTTCCCTTCTCTGAGTATCTCATCCAGTCAATGTTATCTAACCAGTTGTCTCTGACTTCCTTCTCTTTCTCCTCATAGTAGTTTCCATGTTCATCAAATCTCCCCTCTTCCATTTCCTCTGACAAGTTGAAGGGGGTGACACGGATTCCCCCCTCAGACATAATGGTAGCATCCTCAGCTCCTACAAATTGAAAAGTTTCATTCATTAAGTTTTAGTTAAGGTAATAATAAGGTAATAATATAATGCGCCTTGAGCACCAGTTTGGTGAATACATGGGCTATATAAGTCCACATTATTATTATTATTAGTTAGGATACACAACATTAAACAAGTATACTAAAAAGAAATCTGTCACTGAAGAAGAAAAAAGGAACGAGACAAGTTTATGCTATAATTTTCGAAACAACAACCTATTCCAATGATTCACCCTCACCTCTGGAAGTGTTCTGGTGCATAAATGTCAGGGTATAAGAGATAATTATTTATCAAAATATTAACCCATATCCAAAGGAAGAAGAAATAAAGTAAAGTATTAAGGTACTGTAGGCTTCTGCAGCATCTCTAGAGAAGTTCTGAGGAAAGAAAACAACGTTCTTGTTTAACTCAATATATTGACAAGTACATGTATGCTCCAGTCATTCTCAAGGCATTATTCTAAACTATATAAAGTGACAAGAATTAGAACCCACATCTGATTAAATTCACAAGGTGTTACTGCAAGACTACCAAGGTATTAGCCAGGATTTAGAAATAGGGTATCCAAATTTGCTGGCAATTTCAAAACAGGGTGTCCAAATTGTTCACTTACAATACTTGTACATGTAAATGACAGATGAAATAGGGTGTCCAAAAGAAACCCAGACACCCCTCTGGCTAATACTATGAAGACTACTACCCACATCCATTTAACTCACCCTCCACATCTTCCTCCTTGAGTTCATACTTATTTATCTCCTCTTTATCATCATCTTCCTCATCACTATCCAATGTGTGCTTCTTACTGAAGGTTCGATTCCAACTCTTTTCACCTTTGGAGTCACCATCACCTGCTGGTTTGCCCTCCTCAAAACGTACCTTCTGCTCAGACATTGTTTGTTGTAGATTTTCTTTTTGGTCAATCTGATTATTGGAGATGAAAGACGAAAGAACCATTTGAAAAATAACAAATAAGGGAAATAATGTACATGTATAATACAACCGCCACTTTTCTATCCAAATTATGACAAATATCAAAGGTTTTCCTTTAAAACATGATAGAGGACACACTTAAGGAGAGGAAAGTGCAGTCAATTGAGGATTGGAAACAATATTTTGGGAGATTTTGAGAAATGAATGTATGCACATCCAGTGAGATGTTGGCCATTTTGTCATCTGCTAAAATACACGCTTACACATTGTGCACAAGTTGTGGTTGGGTTCGGCATTCTTTCCCAAATAAGTACTGCTGCCTGCTGCCTGCTGGTCGCAGTCAGCTACGATCAACCTACAATCCCGGCCAAAATAGTTGGGACACGTTACAATAAACATACCCTCCCCTGTCCCCTGCTCCCCCACCAATGTTGTCATCTCCAGCCGGAGCACAGACCTTGGAATGAGAGCCAACATTGTCAGGGGGGCCGGGGGAGATTTGACCGGGATTGTCTGAATTCCCTTGTATTTGTGAGCGACATGCCCATTTTATCCATGCGCTTCTTGTCTGTCTTTGTGAATTTTATTTTATTTCAGTTTTTTATTTTATTTTATTATTACAGTAGTATTATTATTTTTTTCCCTGGAGGGGTGTTTGGTTTTGTTTCCCAAACATGAAATGGCGTCCAAAGGTTGAATTAAAGAACATTTATTTTGGGGAAAAATAATAAAATATTATTGTAGATTTACCCTAACGTGTGATAAGTACTGTATACTCAGTGTTTCCCGAGTGCTGCGGAGAAAAACACACAATTGTTTTACACGGGTGGGATTCGAACCTACGATCACCGCGTTCCAACACACATGTCTCAACCAATACACCACCGTGGTCCCCGATGAAATGGACAGTAAGGTTGAATTAAAGAACATTGGGGGAAAAGACAACAATATTCAAAAAGAATAATAACACGTTATTGTTTATTTTACCCTAATATGTGACAGGCACTGTACACTATGTATACTCAGTGTTTCCCGAGTGCTGAGGACAAAAATACACAACCGTTTTACACGGGTGGGATTCGAACCTACGATCCCCATGTTCCAATGCAGATGTCTTAACCACTACACCACTGTGGTATACGCTGAAGTGGACGTAAAGGTTGAATTCAAGGGGGAAAGACAACAATATTCAAAAAGAATAATAACATGTTATTGTTACCCTAATATGTGATAAGCACTGTACACTCTGTATACTCAGTGTTTCCCGAGTGCTGCGGACAAAAATACACAATCATTCTACTTGGGTGTGATTCGAACCTACGATCCCCGCGTTCCAACGCAGAAGTCTTAGCCAATACACCACCGTGGTACCAGCTGAATTGGAGGCAAAGGTTGAATTAAAGAACATTGGGAAAAATACAACAACATTTAAAACAAAAATAATACAATATTATTGTTGATTTTACCATAATGTGTGACAAGCACTGTATACTCTGAGTTTCCCGAGTGCTGCGGACAAAAATCACAATAATTCTACTAGGGTAGCACTCAAACCTATTATCCCCGCGTTCCACAGCAGGTGTCTTATCCACTATACCACCGTGGTATCCGCCGACAATACCCCAGTTCATATGTCGATGGATAATGTAACCACGGTTCACCACTGGACAATAAAGAAGGAGAGTCACAACCTTCCTTTCTATTTTGGTATCGATGGATCACCGTTGGATTTTTCGTCAAAATAACGGAATGAGGGGGTGAAATCAAATTGAAGAGGCTTGTATGTTGTTTGTGTATCCTAATGTGCTTTTCGCGTTGAACACAAACTCTCTGTTGGGAACTTATGGACCAAAATGGCATGGTGAACCGTCATGGTGAACCGTGTACAGTGCACCCTACAATAAAGTTCTGATCATCTGTGTTTTGCGCGCAAGCGCATTGAAGCCATGCATCGTCCTTAAACAATATTTTCTGAACTAATATTCTTATGAATGAATAAAATTGCACCCAGAAACATGTTATCACTTAAAAGAGAGTTCGTGTTCAACGCGAAAAGCGTATTAGGATACACACACAACATATAAGCCTCTTCAAGGGAGTGAGTCTCCTTCTTTATTGTACAGTTAAATGTTCTTTAATTCAACCTTAGTGTCCACTTCAGTGGATACCACAGTGGTGTAGTGGTTGAGACATGTGCGTTGGAACGCGGTGATCATAGGTTCGAATCCCACCCGTGTAAAACAATTGTGTGTTTTTCTCCGCAGAACTCGGGAAACACTGAGTATACAGTACTTATCACACGTTAGGGTAAATCTACAATAATATTTAATTATTTTTCCCCAAAATAAATGTTCTTTAATTCAACCTTTGGATGTCATTTCATGTTTGGGAAACAAAACTAAACACCCCTCCAGGGAAAAAATAATAGTACTACTGACTACTGTAATAATAAAATAAAATAAGAAACTTAAATAAAATAAAATTCACAAAGACAGACAAGAAGCGCATGGATAAAATGGGCATGTCGCTCACAAATACTACAAGGGAATTCAGACAATCCCGGCCAAAATAGCTGGGACACGTGACAATAAACATACCCTCCCCTGTCCCCCGCCCCCCCCACCAATGTTGTTATCTCCAGCCGGAGCACAGACCTTGGAATGAGAGCCAACATTGTCAAGGGACCGGGGAAGGGGGGGGGGGGGGGGAGAGCGAGATTTGACCGGGATTGTATGTCTAGGACACCTAGTCATGCTAGTGATGGTGTCCTTTTAGTTTTAAGTTTTAAAGATAATCTTGCAATGATGGATGTATATTGTATTTTGGGTTGTCCCTGTATTTCGATGCCTAGCTAGGTGGCCTAAGTTACGTTACTGTTCTATCAAACTTCTTAAGTTATAGGGCCTACTATGTGTATTAATAAACTGTTCCACAGCACTAGAGCAGATGCAAACCACAACACTTTACCATGGTCGATAAAACAGGCTAACTGTCAGACTGTAAAGATTCCATATTCAGAAATATTCTTTTATCCCTCAAAAATAAAGCCCTACTTTTGCTGCGAGGTTCACACGTTCCAACGATTCGATTACAGGAATGTCAATGCGTGAGAAAACAGTAAACAAATTATGTTGAAATTTAATAATTATTAAGATGTTTACCTGTAAAATGAGTAACCACTTTGAAAACCGACGGTAGGGACACTTTCACGTTTATAAACATAACAGAGCCGTGAAACTTGCAACACCGCCACCAAGAGCTTTTTAATAGAAATGTTGACCCTTTATCTTGTTGTAAATTTATCTCAAATCAGAAATTCAACAGAGGGCGCTTGTACAAATGTTTGTAAGGCAACTCGCGGGAAAGGTGTCGTCTGCTTTTTATGGCTTGCACGTTTTCGGCTTTTGTTTGTTTTTCGGGATATATTTTGTCAACATGGATGACAACAGTGAAATAGAAACAATAGTGGACGAGTCTCTGGACAATTATGACTCCCCTTCCATCCTCCAGGGGCTTTTCCAGTTGAGTAAATATCGTTAAAATGTTTGTTTAACTTCCCGAACAATACACAAATAATTACCAGTGGCCTATAAGTATTAAGTATTAGGCCTAGTGTATTATCATGATTATAGGCCTATAAATTATGTGTGGACTTAAGTTATAGCGCACGTATCCACCAACTAAGTGGTGCTCAAGGTGCATTATATCATTACCCCTGCTCATAAAGCTCATAAATCATTCCTGAAACCATCTCAGCTCCCTGGGGAGTATACAGCTCAATTGCTGCCATTACAGCGCATATAGGGCTAATCAACCAACTCTGCCCTCACAGGTACCCATTTTCCCTGGGTGGAGAGAAGCAATTATGGTCAAGTGTCTTGCTCAAGGACACAAGTGTCACGGCCGGGATTCGAACCCACATTCTGCTGCTAACACCAGAACTTGAGTCCGGTAAGCTAGACCGCTCGGCCACGACACTCCAAACAGACACACAGTCACAGATGAGGCAAGCCCTGCCCTCAGCTCGATCGGACTTGTGTGATGGCGGTGGTGTCACTGCCAGTCCCATCCCCATCCATTTGATTTGTTGCAGGTTTCACTCGCCCGTCTACCGTTAACTGGGCTAACGTTAAGCCTAAGCAAATGTTAAGTCTTCGCTAAACAAAAGTCGAAGAGCCCATCATGATTGGTCAAAAGTTTACTGAAGATGTTTTTATTTCATTTGTCTCCAAATTATGCTCATTTCACTTTTCATTTGTCTCAATTATCACTAACACTCCAGTTAAGTGCGGGAAAAAGTTCTGAAAAGAACCTTTCAGGCAACTCATATCTCAACTGTCGCGAAGTGAGATTGACAATCTCACATAGCATCAGTTGACTGAGATAGGAGTTGCCTGAAAAGGAGTACCCTGTACTTGCTAGTACGTCACTTAGCGATAGTTCAGATAAACATATTTGGTGTTACTGCAAACTGAAATGATCTAACGTTATACTCCACCTTGCAAAAATTGTTAATATTATTAATCTAAATCATGATCTTTTTTTCTGTATTTATGTTCAAAACTATGTAGCCTCAGAAGCAAGACAAAGATTGCCCCATTCAGCGATGATAGTTCTCATAGAAGCCAGAGTCTTGAAATATCTGTTGCTATGGAAACTTGTGTTTTTCCTGTGGATGAGGCTAATGCCACCAGTCAGAAAGGTGACATGTTGGGCTGTAGAATAATTTTAGTAGTTGCAGGACTAACGTTGGTTCCAATAACCTTTGTCCTTTTGTTAACATTAAAAGCAAACCAGGAATTGGATGATAAAACTCCCTATTTAATGTAAGCATGTGGCTAGTTTTGCTATGGCACAAACATAACAGCATCCATTCAATCCTATTAGTATTACGGTTTTGTACGGTATGTATAACCAAAACTCAAAACTAAAATAGATATCAAGTACCGCCAGTAGCTATGCAGCATATCTCCCATGACTCCCTGCAACTCATCATCATATCATGGTCCTAGTTATTAACCTAGCTAATACTGTAATACTTTCATTCAGCCTGTTTGTCTTGCTTCTTATGTCTTTTTGTTCTTTGTATTTGTTGGCTGTTCTCTACAAACTCCTTATTCAGCTCCATACCACATTTCCCCCCTGTTTCATATCTATAATTATACTCATTTACTGGTTTGCTCTCAGTTTTCTTATCATAGAAATAAATTTTACATTATTTATATTAATGTAAATTCTACATATTGATATTCTCTTTTCAGATGAAGTTACCAACCCTGACTCTGATTCATCATGTTGCCAAAGTGAGAAGTCCCTGTCTATATTCACATCAAGGTACTCTATGGAACCATTAGGGGAAAGGGTACCAAATGAATAAAACATATTCCACCCAAGTACACAAAATTGATATTTTCATTTTATTCTACAATTTTAGTTATTGTGTACCCCTCCTTATAGGCCATCCTGGTACCACCTCTGGTTCTCTGAGAAACATGCTGCAAATTTCTAGTAGTGGTAAATTTCAGCAATATTCCACGAGATTTCTGACCTCTCAAACACTGTTTTCAACTTTTAGTAATTTTTTATTGTTTTATGAATGTTTACCGAAAGTAAACAAAACGTGTTTGTTTGAGAGACCAGAAATCTTTACAAATACAATTTCAGCACTTGCTGTGTTTTGATGATGAACAAAGTCATTGATGAAGAAGCATTTGTAACATTTTTTTTGCAGGAAAGCAGAGAAAAGAATATTACCAGTCATCATTCCACCAAACTCCCCTGTCTTTGCACAAGCTCCTTCTACAAAGGTTCCCAGATTCCTAGAGAGTATTGATAGTCACCTTGGTAAGTCATTTTATTAATGGTTAAAGGTACAATATCGTCACGATCAGAGCAAACTTTCAACAGGCCATTGAATTGGTGCCCTAGTTTAAGATGAACACAGTGACTGAAAATTTTCTAACTAATGACAAAACAATATAAGCTGACATTTTCACAGGTTTGTTTGTGTACATCTCTCTTGGTTCTTATAAGTAGTATGCAAGTATGGATGCATTTACAAACATTGTACCAGTAGTGTACACTCCCTTTAAATCTGTGATTTTTCTTGCAGGTATGCAAAGTTCAAACAGTGGATTCCCATCAGATCAAGCTCATCAGACAGCAGATGAAATATCTTCAAAACCACCTCATAAATCTTCTCAAACACAATCCAACTCCACCACCTGTCCATCTCAACAAGATGTCACACGAGACATGAAGCATCCTCCAATAACTGATTCACATCAAACATTGGCCACGCCCACTTCACCCACATCCAGAAGTACAAGTCTTGTGTCTAATTATACCCATCCTGACCCCACCCAGCAGTACAACCTTGAAACACAGACTCCTAAGAATAAGACACCTAATGACAGTCTTGACATGTCATCTCATGCAGAGAAGCTTCCTGACTGTGGATCACAGGACGACTCGGTGATGGAGATTGAGAAGATTCAGCTACAGATAAGACTAAGACTGAATCAAAACAGCAGAGATAAAGATATGAAACGTAAGTCTGGGAGCATCAAGATCTTGGAAGTATTACCAGAAGCGGAGGTGATATTATAATCCTCAGTGGTGCCTGTACACTATTGTTTGAAACACCCTCTCAATTTTAATTTTTTTTTCATTTTGTTGAAATTTTTATGTAATCAGTCATACATTATGACTCTATGACTAGTCCTTAACCAGTTCGCTTCGGATGCCGTGTATACACGCAATTTTTTTTTGTACAGCGGATCGGAGAGCGTCTAAACAAGCATTGCGATTTTTGTGTGTGTCACCGGGAGACTTGTCAACACGCCACACGTAGCGTGCCATCGTGGCGGCTGACGTGTATACACGCAATCCTTTCTCGGAGTCCATGGGGTCACGGTTCGGTGGCCCCGGACAAAATGCACTGCAAATACTGAACGAGTTCACTCTTTTTGTTGATTTTTGCCTAATCCCTTTATCCAAGACCTGTTCCTTTGACGTACCAGCCAAGCATTTGTAAAGATGGATTTATATCCATTGTTTACGAGGCATTCGATCTCTCTCCAGGTATGCCGTCTTTTCGACCGGGCGCTGGTCGCTAATCGCTAATAGGCCGTTGCATCGGAGCTTGCCAACGGTCTAATTGTGCTGAACAAACACAACCGTAATTAAAAAACTAGCCATTTAATTCTCGAAATGTCAATGAGTAAAGGTGTTTATTTGGTTGTCCGAACTTAGTTTCATTGACAAAAAAAATTATTAATGGCTAGAAATTTTTTCAGATTTTTCACTGAAAATAAACTCGCACGGGGGACCGGAAAAAAATTAATATTCTCGACGTCAACTGGTTAAGTTTTACTTTGTATGTAATTGTCTGTTAAGACTGGTTGTTTTTTTAATTAATTTTTGTTTGTATTTAAGTTTTTTTAATTTTTTTTAATTTTCTTTTTTTATATATATACTACTCAAAACAATTTAGGGAACACCGGATTCTTAACATCAAATAGGTTTGAAATGTTCCATGAACCGAGATTTTCATTTGCAACCCCCTCTCTCTTTCAGTAGTCATGTCATGAAATGTGTAATCACTACATGCATCCTTTATCATCTGTTTCATTGTGCAGTTGTTTCTCATCAATTCTGTGAAACATTGTGTTTATCTGAAATAAATGATCTTGCTTTAACTAAGATTATTCCGGTGTTCCCTAAATTGTTTTGAGTAGTATATTTTTATATAATGTGAGGGCCCCAAATGATCAGCTATGCTGGATGGGTTACCCTCGTTAAAGATGGTTTAAATAAAAATAAATAAATTATGCTTGTCCAGAGAAATTTGTATTTCTCTTGTCTTTCCACTGTATAAACTACCCCTGAGCAGAGGTCATCCAGAATGACTACAGTGTTGATCATATTTAGACAAACAAATCTAAAACATGTTAAATGAAAGAAAAAAGTCATCTTTATAGATGAAACCCTATGGTTTAAAATGTTTTAATCCGCACATTTTCTCCATGAATCATCCTTATTCTTCAATATTAAAACCCTCTTGATTTTTTTCCAAATCTTCATTACAGATGCTGACCACATCAAGAAGAGTCTTCAAGACATGCAAGTCAGACTCCGTCACCTTGGCAAGAGACAACGTGAGCAGCGGTATCAATTAAGCACCACACTGAAACAGCAAGCAACATCATCCAACAGCAGCAGTGAGTCTCAACAGCAGCAGGAGGTCAAATCACAACTGCAACACATGGCTAAGAGACAGCAGCAACTTCTGAAACTGCTGCAGTCACACAAAGAACTTGCCGCTGCTCTCCAGTCACAGTATGCTGAACATCGGGACCGGCAGCATCCTCAGACACCTGCAAGAACTTCTAATCCGAGTGAGGGTAATAGCCAAGATATTGAATGCAATGACAGCATGCAGGTCACTTCAGGTGATAATGTATCAGCAGACAAGTCACTCCTTCCTACTAAGGCAGCCTTGTCCAACTTGTCGCACCACCAAGAAATCCGAGTGACGACAAGATCAAGTTCTAGTGAAACAAACATACAGCCTGTTAGTTTGCCTCAAAAAATAATATTAACCAGAAGTCAAGATTCTTATAAGACCCAACCCCTAAGCAAACCAGCTACTGATACTAGATCATTTAAACCACCATTCAAAGCCAAGCAAGCTACAAGACCTTTAGCTGTTGATTTTATTCCAACAATTACATTAGCAGATGATTCCTCAAGCAATCCAAACATAGGGTTATCTTCAGTAACTGTTGTACAAGAGTCCAAATCTACTGCTAGTCACATTGTCAAAGGTTTACCTCCTGTCACAAAAGAGTCAGGGATAAATGTTCCCCAGAGCCCACCCTTTTCTCCATCTTCTGACATCAGTAATGATGAATTCCTCTCAGAAATGACAGGTGTTTTTGTTAAGAAAGGGAAACTGGATGTTCTCGGTGGCCAGGAACAGAATGAGTGCCATCAAGAAGCTACATATATGCAAACCGTGATTATACCTCATCCTTATCCAAACCTGTCTGCTATCAACAGTAGGCAAAATGATGCTGTGAATCATGGAATCACAGATCAGCCCAAGCAAGTATCTAATGTTTCTCCGATTCTTGTACACAATACAAATCATGCAATCAGAACTCTAGACGTTGGTACCATCTCCAACAGTCATGTTTGTGTTTCATCTGATCAAGTTAAACCACAAAATATTTCGCTTCAGTCTGGATGTCAACCACTGGGACACCAGCGGATGTTACAGCCTCAAAGTATAAATCCTAGTTCATCGACAGGGCAGGGTATAGTAGCTACCTCAAGGTCCACTCTGGCATCAAGTCAGCCAAAAAAAGTAATCATTATATCTGCAAATGGATCAGACAACATCAGAGTCCTAGCTGTCAGCACAAAGTCAACAACGGCACTAGGAATTGGGTCAACCATGAACACAGTTTCAAAAGTAACACCGGTAGGATTACAGCATGGAACTACACTGTCTAAATCTCAAGCAGCTTCTAACAGGACTCAAATAGCTCAATTTCAAACTACAAGTGGAGATTTATCAAATGTCATTGGTACTCCAGGCCCTCTACAATTCCATATTCCGACATCGAACACCACTATCTCAGCAAGCACCAGCATTCTCCCTACAGCAACACAAACGGTCACAGTGTCAACTTCAGCTATACAGCCCCTAGTATCTACAGTGAGAACTCATTGCACAGTTGCATCGTCTGGAAACAAAACACTTTACAATCAACAGACAACAGACAACCTTCAAGGAATATCATCCATCTTACCACACACAAGACCTCTAAGTAGCATCCAAGATGAGATCCGAAGTGATGAGCAAGTCCCATCTCTGCTGGATTTACTCAAGAAGAAACTCATTGAGCCTGGAGAAAATGTACTGATGATTAAACACAAAGTAAGTGAATTTAAAACCGCTATACATGGAGTGCCATGGTCGAGCGGTTTAGTGCATCGGATTTGTGTTATGGTGGCTGAGTCGTCAGAATGTGGGTTCGAATCCTGTCCGTAACCGTGGTACTTGTGTCCTTGAGCAAGACACTTTACCATATTGCTTCTCTCCACCCAGGAGTAAATGGGTACCTGTGAGGGCAGAGTTGGTTGTTGTATTTGATTAGCCCATATGTGCCGAAATGGCAGCAATTGAGCTGTATACTCCCCAGGGAGCTGAGATGGTTTCAGGAATGATTTATGCGCCTGATGAGCAGGGGTAATAATGTACAGCGCTCTGATACCTTGTTTAAGAGCGCTTTAAAATGCCCAACATTATTATTGGTAATTTCAAAAACATAAATGCTCACTGTTTGACATGAAACTTACTTGGTGTAAAGTTGATGATGGTATCAAACATCCTTTGAAATATTTCTCACTCAGGTGCTATTGTTTTAGTAAAATAAATGAAATAATTCCCAAAATGAATTTCTGTCATCTGAAGACAAATGCCTTGTTGGAATGAATGCAACACAGTGAAATAATGTGAATATTTCACAGGTTGTATTTTTTACATCCAAAAATGTGTGGTTCATATAAAGCATGGATGAGCTAAAAAAAACAGTGTAAGGCAAAACTCAAATAAATTGTTCAATAAATCACAAATCTTATTTAGCAATAATCCGACACATATATTTCTTATAATTTCTTTAGAAGCAGATAGTAGTCAGTGCATCACTCAAAGCTGATGGAACAATCAGCCCAGCTACTAAGCTCAAAAATTTCACAGGTGGTTCTCTGTCTCAAATGTTATCCATTGTGAAGCATAAATCAATCAACTGGATCAGGAACAACCCAAGTATATGGAAGAGTGTCTTCTACAAGGGTACACCTCTAAATAAACTACATGCTAATTACAAAGGTAAACTTTGACATTTCTTTATCTTTTAAAGCCCGTTTGCATCATTAGAAAAATTAACAAATATGTATGCAAAATTCATAAGAATCAAGAAATATCTCATAGAAATCGACCTGTGAAAGTTTCAAATTAATTATGATCAGGTTTCCAAGAATTTAAAGGGGTGCAAGGTAGCAATTAAATGGGGCAATATAAGGTAATCCTGTCCCCTCTCTGGTTTTAGGGTAATTATTTTTAATGATGGCTTTTAACACAATAAAGGTTCCAAATTAACTCCCTTGCAAACTAGACTTTTTATTGCCTTGGCTAATGTAATAAATCCCTTGAATATATTTATTTTGATGCATACAGCTTTTATCAGAAGTAAATCATCACCGAGTCAATCAAATGTTGAAAGTCTCACCTCAAATATCCAAGGGACAATCACCACGACCACCGAGATGACCCATACACCAGACCCATCTAGCTCTGTCTTCTTACCTCCATCCATTGCCATTCAACATATGCCTCCCTCATCGAACAGGTATGACCTGCCTTCATCAAGAGGTCATGACCCATTCTCATCAAGAGGTAATGACCTAGTCACATCAAGAAGTCATGAATTATCAAGAGGTCATGACCTTGTGTCATCAATGAAGAGGGTTCTCCTTATCTCAGATGATGAGTTGATGCCTGTGTCTTGGGGATTATCTTCAAACTTCTTGAGTACAGATAACACCAAGGATGCTTTCATCTCACCAGAATGGATTGAAGACATTGATGTCTGGACATAAGCTTGTAATATAAAGGGACTATTGAAGTCTTGATTACTAACAAAGGGGAGAGGGTAAATATTAAAATGGGAAGCTTGCAGATTTAGATTACAGTATTGAATTTGGAATATTTGGAAAATTGTTTGAAAACAAAAAATTTTCTCCCCGCCCCCAAAAATAAATGAATGCAGCAAAAAATTTAAAATTTAAGACTCAGTTTGTCAAAAATTCAAATCTACACACATTACTAAAACTACACTTCTCTTTACACCTCTAGGTTGGTTTATTAATAAACCTATTACACTTTGTCCAAAGTTTATAGTATTACATACAGATTTATAAATACATTGTTATGTACACTTATCTTTTGAACTTGAATTTGAATGTTATCCTTGATACAAAAGAAAATGTATATATGCTTTATTGTTTGAGACATTGTATTTTTTAAATTTAAAATAATGTCAGTTGATTTTGGATGGTATTTAAAATGACAAATTTATACACTAGAAAAGGCTTATTCACTTACCCTAAAATACTGTATCAAATAACAAAGAAATGCCATTTACCTAGTATTAATTTGAAACTATGCACCAGAGCATTAGTTAAAACAATTTGTGTTAGAACAAGTTTTAATATCAATATTGTTCTTCGTTTATAAATACAACAGCAACATTTTATATGTTATGATACATGGCAGTGAAAACAAAAATTTAAAAATCCAGTAAATGATGGTCATTAAAAATCTGTTTGTTTTGCCGAGTAGGCAGTACTTACAAACAATTGCAAATAAATAATACTGTAACAGTGGCATTTAAGATCCTTGTGTTTTGGCAACCTTTCATAAAAAAATAAAAAAATAAGTAAAAATAAATAAAAAATAAATAAAAAAAACAGACAATAAAAACAGCTAGAAGGAAATACACCCAAACATTACCTTAAAAGGAACAATATCGTCACAATCAGAGCAGACTTTCAACTGGGCATTCAATCGGTGTCCTAGTTTAAGATGAACACAGTGACTGAAAATACTGGCTCATTCATGCAGCAGCAACGGTAATATGATCTTATCATGTGGGGTATTATTTTCAGTCACTGAGTTAATCTAAAACTAGCACTCTGATTCCATGCCCTGTTGATCATGATGATACTGTGCCTTTAACAGTTGGATTTTATATACTACTATTCAGGGAAAAAGTTGAACTATTTATCTTAGTATGAACTACACTCACTGGCCAAAAGTATTGCAACATGAATTTGTACGAGACATTGGCCCGTATTTTAGAATGCTCCTTTATTTTGGCGCCTTTCATAAGGTATCCTTATCTAAAGGCTTCCTTCACTAAGGAGGGGTTATCTATGGTCGTTTACAGAATCGACCTTATCCCTTTCCTTTGTGAAGGAGTTCCTTGAATGGCTCCTCTTCGTGAGGTGCCTTTGCCAAGGAAATCCTTTACAAAAGGTCTCCCTCTAACCGCTTCCCTGCCCGAACACAATGGCTAATTGCGTAGTAAATGGTGGCAATTAAAATGCAAATAGGTGGTATGCCATGCTTTGCACTATAGGCCCAGACAGCACTAGGCCCACACAGCACTATGGAGGCAAAGGAAGCAAAAGGTGCAGCTGGGAAGAGGAGAAGAATCTTCTCCGAGTTGGAGAAAAATTTGCTGTTGCAGCTGATTGAAAAGGCAAGAAATGTTATTGAACAAAGGCAAAATACAGCTAAAATATTACAGGATAAAAAGAACGCTTGGATCGTGACGCACTAATTTCAACTCGCAGAAAGGCATTGAAGCTGCAGATGTCAAAACTCTGAAAAAGGTGTGGGACAACCTGAAAACCAAAGCGAAAAAGGATGTTAGCAAGGAAAAAAAAGAACGTCGTTTAACGGGCGGTGGTGAAGTCGATCTAGCGGCAACAGCCGATGACGTGTCGCATGTGGTAGCTTCGATGTTTGCCACACGATTAAGATAATCACCCATCTTGCTTTTTCGGTAGTCTCCAGCAAAATGACCGAAGTACGGCTGTAAGGAAGCTCTAAAGGAAGCCCAAGACCATCCTTAGGAATAAAGGACTTCCTAACCAAAAATAAAGGTGTCCTCAGCGTTAGGAAACATTCTAAAAACCGGTCGACCTTTAGTTTAGGTGGCGATTGAAAGGAGGCCTTTTCTACAAAATAAAGGTAGCTTCTAAAATAGCCAAAGGCTCCATTAAGAGGAGAACAATAGGCATAAAGGCGTCCTTTGCAGTAAAGGAACGTTCTAAAATACGGGCCATTATCAGGTCATGTGGTTACCCGACAAAGTATTGAAGGACTTTGTTTCCGAGCAAGAACAGTAAAAAAGAACATTGACTTCAAAACACAGGCACTTTCAAGAAGTCTTAAGTAGTGTAAATAAAATAAAATAAATTATTGTAATACAGTTCTCCAAACTGAACTTGGGTGTGAATTTCAATGTTGCAATACTTATGGCCAGTGAGTGTAGTTTTGGGCCAAGACAGTTGTGGTTGTTTTATTCAAAGCAGTGTATTCACATTTCATTTTTAGTGTTTTATTCCTTTTAGTATTTGTGCAATTTTAGGCGTCAAGTTTTACTTTATTTTTTGACTTATTTTTAAAGTCTTGTCGTTGTATGTATTGTATTTTTTCTATATTGATGTATTTGTATATATGAGGGTCCCAAATGATCAACTTTGCTGGATGGATTACCCTCTATAAAGATGGTTATAAATAAATTAATTAATTAAAAAAACATTGTGGAATGACTTCCACAAACATCTTGGATATCCTATGATCTTTCCAAACTGTTTTCTTAGTTCAAGGCATCATTTTCGGATGAAACCAATCAGTGATCAAGTTTGAATGCATGTTATGTTCATTATGCATGTCAGTGCAATGTACATGTATGAATGTCAAGCAATGCTATGCCACATACGCACCCATTTGAAACACGCTTTTCATACTGTCTCACACACTCCTGATGGTCCAAGATGTGTGTGTGGAAAGCCTGGGGACATGTCTTTTAAAATAAACTATAGTAAGTGCAGCACCTGCAGCCATCAAACACATTCTCACAGATGTCTTGTCGCAAGACTACGTATGAACTTGTAAATAATATACAAATAGCATCATGGCGTCATTTATCCCCTGATTCATATTAGATGTATAAACTTTTTGTCTGTAAAAAAAAGAAATAAATTAACTTATTATTCAATAAAACAATCGAAAACCCTGTTTTTTCAAGACATAGCCAGCTTTGACATTAAATATCCTATCTTCAAAATACCCATTGCATAAATTTATAATCTTCCATCAATTTTGAAAGAAATTTTAAAAGTGATATTTTGAGATGTAGGAAGTTACCTTTTTATTAAAACATTTAAGGAAAAGGTTATGTTGGGTTTCTGAACAAATAACATTCTTGCGTCAACAAAACATGTGAGACCCCAGGGCAACTCACATTAGTAAATTGTAATTTTGCGTTTGCATATGTCATGGAAATAAAGAAATATGTGACTGGCTCTGGCAAAACCCTAAACTTGGACCCAATTTTCAAAAGTGACCTCCCAAATTTATCGTGAAAATTAACAATGTTCCCAACAACATTTCAGGATTTTTCTTTTTCCATCAAAATCTAGAGAAAATGCTCTATATGTTGACATGAAAACTGGTCTCTGGGGTCAGTTTTTGACCTTTTCATGGCTGTTATGCATTATGGTAAATGCCGAGAAGTTTCGGGTTTTGCCAGAGCAGGTCACATAAACATCTCATTGGAATCACATCTCATTGGAATCACATCTCATTGGAATCACATCTCATCTCAGCACTTTTGATCAAAAAAGTGTCCAGAATATTGGACAAAATATTCAACCCAGTGGATTACAATTACAATAAGCCTGTACCATGCAGTGACCATGTTGGTTTCCTAAAACACAACTGTATTTGAACCAAAATAAGGGTCAAGTCAAAAATAGACAGGTAACTTTTCAGACTAATTTTTGTTATGGTGTGGAAGTCAAGCACCAAGACTATTATAATATGTAAACCACTTCAGTAAATTGCCTCTGAGAGTCTAAGAAACGTATATTTAGGAAATGTTTTGGAAATAATTAAAATAATATCTTAATAATTTGCTGCAGTCTAAAATAACTTTGATAACTTTTGCAAAGATCTACATCTACTGTAGATTACGCTCAACTATTAAGTGCTGTGTATTTCATAATTACATATAAACATCAACACTGTTAGGTGCAAACATCGGTGATACTGTTTCATCATTTCAAATGATTGATTCTGTTTCTTTCATCCACCACCCTGCTGAATGCCATTGCCAATTTGGAGTAATCCACAGGAGAGGTAAATGTCTTACCTGTCATAAATAGGTAAACAGACATGGTGTTTGATTGTTTAATTGTAAAGAAAAGTTTGTCTTCATGAAAGTTCAGGGCAAAGATATGATTGGGAAGTAACCCACATCCACAAAATCAACATATTTGTATTCTGGTGCTCAAAATAAAGTTGTACAATGTCATTAATTATATATATATTAACCCTAACTCCCTAGGCCCATTTGCTTACACATAACCTGAATCCTTCCTAACTCCCTAGGCCCATTTGCTTACACATAACCTGAATCCTCCAAAATCCTTCAGTAGTAAAGCAAGCACATGACATGTATGCACACATGTGTTTCTAATCTGTGATACATGTACAGGCCAGGGACCCTCCCTGTATGCATGGAGCAATAAACAGTGTCCACTGACCCAAGCACTGACCTTGCAATCACTACAACAAACATGGATGTACATGTACCATGGAAAGGCAAGTATGCCTAATAACCTCAATCCTCCAAAATCCTTCATTTTAGCAAAGAGCATGTAGCATGTAACCTCAATCCTTCACTTTAGCAAAGAGGATTTTGGAGGATTTGGGAAGGTTAGGGTTAAGATCAAGTTACCTGTTTACGGGACTGGAAGACCAGCCCTCCCGTTTAACTTAGCTTAGCCATACTGGAGAATTTTCTTTATATCCCATATATGTGATAAATGTAAGATGTCATTGAGAGATCTTCAAGAAAGAGCAAATGAGTGAATACAACCAAGACTACCTAATGGTACTCTTTGTGTAGATGCGAGTGTATAAACCTATAGGTTATAATCCAGAGGCAGATACTAGAGGCAACATGAAGAGACACTTGTCTAAAATAAAACAATCAACACAGAGATGAAACATATATCAGTGACTTACCATTCCATTCTAATGATTGAAGTACTTCCCTTAATGTGTTACATTCAACGTTACACTCCTGTGCCGTTTGTACCAACTCACAAACATATTCCTCAATACAACCACCTGGTGAAGATAAACACAATAACTCACAAACATATTCCTCAATACAACCACCTGGTGAAGATAAACACAATAACTCACAAACATATTCCTCAATACAACCACCTGGTGATGATAAACACAATAACTCACAAACATATTCCTCAATACAACCACCTGGTGATGATAAACACAATAACTCACAAACATATTCCTCAATACAACCACCTGGTGAAGATAAACACAATAACTCACAAACATATTCCTCAATACAACCACCTGGTGAAGATAAACACAATAACTCACAAACATATTCCTCAATACAACCGCCTGGTGATGATAAACACAATAACTCACAAACATATTCCTCAATACAACCGCCTGGTGATGATAAACACAATAACTCACAAACATATTCCTCAATACAACCGCCTGGTGATGATAAACACAATAACTCACAAACATATTCCTCAATACAACCGCCTGGTGATGATAAACACAATAACTCACAAACATATTCCTCAATACAACCGCCTGGTGATGATAAACACAATAACTCACAAACATATTCCTCAATACAACCGCCTGGTGATGATAAACACAATAACTCACAAACATATTCCTCAATACAACCGCCTGGTGATGATAAACACAATAACTCACAAACATATTCCTCAATACAACCGCCTGGTGATGATAAACACAATAACTCACAAACATATTCCTCAATACAACCGCCTGGTGATGATAAACACAATAACTCACAAACATATTCCTCAATACAACCACCTGGTGATGATAAACACAATAACTCACAAACATATTCCTCAATAAAACCACCTGGTGAAGATAAACACAATAACTCACAAACATATTCCTCAATACAACCACCTGGTGATGATAAACACAATAACTCACAAACATATTCCTCAATACAACCACCTGGTGAAGATAAACACAATAACTCACAAACATATTCCTCAATACAACCACCTGGTGATGATAAACACAATAACTCACAAACATATTCCTCAATACAACCGCCTGGTGAAGATAAACACAATAACTCACAAACATATTCCTCAATACAACCGCCTGGTGAAGATAAACACAATAACTCACAAACATATTCCTCAATACAACCGCCTGGTGAAGATAAACACAATAACTCGCAAACATATTCCTCAATACAACCGCCTGGTGAAGATAAACACAATAACTCGCAAACATATTCCTCAATACAACCGCCTGGTGATGATAAACACAATAACTCGCAAACATATTCCTCAATACAACCGCCTGGTGATGATAAACACAATAACTCGCAAACATATTCCTCAATACAACCTCCTGGTGATGATAAACACAATAACTCACAAACATATTCCTCAATACAACCTCCTGGTGATGATAAACACAATAACTCACAAACATATTCCTCAATACAACCACCTGGTGATGATAAACACAATAACTCACAAACATATTCCTCAATACAACCACCTGGTGATGATAAACACAATAACTCACAAACATATTCCTCAATACAACCACCTGGTGAAGATAAACACAATAACTCACAAACATATTCCTCAATACAACCGCCTGGTGAAGATAAACACAATAACTCACAAACATATTCCTCAATACAACCGCCTGGTGAAGATAAACACAATAACTCACAAACATATTCCTCAATACAACCGCCTGGTGAAGATAAACACAATAACTCACAAACATATTCCTCAATACAACCGCCTGGTGAAGATAAACACAATAACTCACAAACATATTCCTCAATACAACCGCCTGGTGAAGATAAACACAATAACTCACAAACATATTCCTCAATACAACCGCCTGGTGAAGATAAACACAATAACTCACAAACATATTCCTCAATACAACCGCCTGGTGACGATAAACACAATAACTCACAAACATATTCCTCAATACAACCGCCTGGTGACGATAAACACAATAACTCACAAACATATTCCTCAATACAACCTCCTGGTGACGATAAACACAATAACTCACAAACATATTCCTCAATACAACCTCCTGGTGACGATAAACACAATAACTCACAAACATATTCCTCAATACAACCACCTGGTGACGATAAACACAATAACTCACAAACATATTCCTCAGTACAACCACCTGGTGACGATAAACACAATAACTCACAAACATATTCCTCAATACAACCACCTGGTGACGATAAACACAATAACTCACAAACATATTCCTCAATACAACCACCTGGTGACGATAAACACAATAACTCACAAACATATTCCTCAATACAACCACCTGGTGAAGATAAACACAATAACTCACAAACATATTCCTCAATACAACCACCTGGTGATGATAAACACAATAACTCACAAACATATTCCTCAATACAACCACCTGGTGAAGATAAACACAATAACTCACAAACATATTCCTCAATACAACCACCTGGTGAAGATAAACACAATAACTCACAAACATATTCCTCAATACAACCACCTGGTGATGATAAACACAATAACTCACAAACATATTCCTCAATACAACCACCTGGTGAAGATAAACACAATAACTCACAAACATATTCCTCAATACAACCACCTGGTGAAGATAAACACAATAACCCACAAACATATTCCTCATCAATACAACCACCTGGTGATGATAAACACAATAACTCACAAACATATTCCTCAATACAACCACCTGGTGAAGATAAACACAATAACTCACAAACATATTCCTCAATACAACCACCTGGTGATGATAAACACAATAACTCACAAACATATTCCTCAATACAACCACCTGGTGAAGATAAACACAATAACTCACAAACATATTCCTCATCAATACAACCACCTGGTGATGATAAACACAATAACTCACAAACATATTCCTCAATACAACCGCCTGGTGATGATAAACACAATAACTCACAAACATATTCCTCAATACAACTACCTGGTGAAGATAAACACAATAACTCACAAACATATTCCTCAATACAACCACCTGGTGAAGATAAACACAATAACCCACAAACATATTCCTCAATACAACCACCTGGTGATGATAAACACAATGTATAATGCAGGCGTGTGACTTGACAAAAGTACAAAATCCTTAAAAATGGGTAGCAGGCCTGGGTCTCCCTTTGGTCTAGGGGACAAAGTCCCCTGAACCTCCTGGATGTTTAATTTTGGAGGATTTACAAACTCTCCACATTCCCCAAAAAAGAAACTAGAGGTTTGGACAAAATACAGGCTACTTCTTTCTTTCCTTGGTGAAAATGTTGAGGCAAAGGGAGATTTGTACAAAATCTTGAAATCAGGAAAAATCCTGAGAAATCAGAGGCCTGATAATGATAATATTTAGGCTAGAATTTACAAATAATTGTTTTTTCAATCAATAGTCTTCATTAACTCATTAACTCTTTAGATTTTCTCTCTTCATTGTGTCATTGACTATTTGTTTTTTATTTTTTCTTGCTTCCACCATCAAAAAAGAATGCCATTTATTTTAATTGTAGGGGTTAATTAATTGGAAGAAACACATCCTTGGATATTGTACCTTGAGGAGGCAGAATGCAGTAAGCAATCACATCCCTGAGTTTAGTTATTGCATCACTCTCCTTTCTATGTTTAGTCTCTGGTTGTCCTTCTATGACCCTGTTATCTAGGGACTGACATCTGAAAGTTACACAATAACAGATGCATTATTAGATGAAATGTCCAACTAACACAATCTATACATAACAGCAAAAGAAACGTCACCCCCTAAATTTTGATAAGTCTGAGAACGTGATTAGCTTATGTGTCCTCAGACGTCATGCATGACAAATTTTGAGGTCAACCAAATTTGCCACATTGTGTTCGTGTTACACTCCATACTCATAATATGCTTCATTAACCCTAACTCCCTAGACAACAAAAGCAGTTGGAGGATTTTGAAGGATTTTTATTGTTCAGTAACAATGCTTAGGGAGTTAGGGTTAAACAAATTATATTAATTATAAAATGAAAATAATAAATATTTTTAGGGGTGACGTTTCTTTTGCTGTTATGTATAGTTCACAGCAAAGGTCATTTGGTATTGTGATTCATGACTGCTATATATTTGATAACAAATGTGACCCGCTTCATCGAACTGAGGAATGCCCCCCAAATTTCACATTTTGAGATATGGATATGAACTTAAAGAGAATTTAATGGGCTTTCTGATGATGCCAAACATTTATTTTTGGTTCATTTCATTCCTGTGTTACGATGTGATAAATTGATAATGCAGTCATGTACGTTTTGTGAACTTTGGAAGTCCATTACACGGAAACATGTATTGGTGACATTCCTCATTTCGATGGAGCGGGTCACAAATATGGAAACCCGACTAAAATCTTGGAAATGGGCCTCGGAAATACAACCTTTGTAATTAAAAAAAAAAGTCAAATTGCTTTGTGTAAAATAATTGCTAATCCAGATTTTACAATGGAATAATATGCAAAATGCAATAATAATTGCGAATTTGTATTGGAAAAACATTACTTGAGATTGGGCTGTAATGACTTGTAATTTGGCTTTAAATAGCTTGGTTAGAGAACTCTAGCTGATCGATGAAACATTTCTATTTGCTACGTTAATGTTTAATGATTTTGCTGCTGCTCACTTTGGTTTTAGATAATTTTATCACTTTTTACAATGTAGTGATCCTTTGTCAATCAATATTATCCTTATCTAATCAAGATCATATTGGACCGGCAGAAGTAGTGTTGGTCAGGGGTAGATCATATTGGACCGGTAGAAGTAGTGTTGGTCAGGGGTAGATCATATTGGAATGGCAGAAGTAGTGTTGGTCAGGGGTACATCATATCGGAACGGCAGAAGTAGTGTTGGTCAGTGGTAGATCATATTGGACCGGCAGAAGTACAGTGTTAGTCAGGGGTAGATCATATTGGACCAGCAGAAGTATAGTGTTGATTAGGGGTAGATCATATCGGACCGGCAGAAGTACAGTGTTGATTAGGGGTAGATCATATTGGACCGGCAGAAGTACAGTGTTGGTCAGGGGTAGATGCAGGGTCTCAAAAAGATGGGGGGGGATACATGGCCAAAAAAAGGGGGGCAAACAAAAAAGTATGGTAATTTTACACATGCCCCCCTTATGATACGAGACGGGTGGTCAACATGCCCTTGCCCACCCCCCATGATCTGCCAATTGTGTTGGTGGTGGTGGGTGGGATTCAAAATACAAATCTGGAATTTAGGACAGCACTACATACCTGATTCTTTTTCTGATGATTGGGTTATTTGCTTTGGCGACAGGTTTCAGTATGACCATCTTGTCTGGTAGACGCATTGATGTTAGCTGCTCAGAATGTACTCTCATTGCTTCCTCCATTAAATTCTTATCAATGGTAATAAATATCACAATATGTTATTTAAATGATTAATAAATAAACTGAATTGGATCAGCTGATAAGAACAGCTTTCAAACCCTCTGTAAAATTATCTAATTTGACTGCATCATACACAATTCTTGATGAACTAACATCAAACATGACAAAGGATCTAACTAACTGAATTCCTACAGGCAATGTATTCTTAGGAAATCTAATAAGAGATAAATTACATCTCATCAACCCACCCATCCTCCACTTTTGACCTTTTGACCTTATGACTGATAACTGTAACCTAGTAACCTAGTTTGCCCATGAAGCTAAGAAATGGACACAGGTTTGAATACGTCAATCAGTAACTTTCTCTCCTCAATTTTGAGCAAATTAAGTATCTTCTAATAAATAAGTCAATCTGACAACAGATTACAACAGATTGCACAGGTTGTACAGGGATGTGATTTAACAAAAGTATAAAATCCTGAAAAAAGGAAAAGCCCCCTGAACCTCCTGGATGTTTAATTTTGGAGGGTTTACAGACTCTCCACATCCCCACAAACAAGAAACTAGAGGTTTGGACACAATACAGACTACTTCTTTCTTTCCTTGGTGGCTACAGGAGATTGTATAAAATCCTGAAATCAAGAAAAATCCTGAGAAATCACATGTATGGTTTTACCTTGTCCAGCATAATGGCTGGTGAATTAAGTTCAATGTTTGATGTTCTATTTTCCTGTAACCATGGATGTTCCATCAACTCACTGACTGACAATCTCTCCATTGGATTCACCTTTAATAATCTGTATTGACCGATCACAGATATCAATATTAAAATCAAACAATAACATTTTAGTAAAACATCACTTTGTGCATTTACTCTTTCTAATTTGATGAAAATCAAATACGGTTAGGGCAATATTCTAAAGTACTGCATAAAAAGTATCAGACATAATTTGTTCAAAAGTAATCTGAAGTGTAAAACTGTGCTCATCATGTTTTTCGAGATGAACAATGTGTATATAAAAAAGAAAATTTTGTTTCATCCCCCCAAAATATGAAAACAATCTATCACACTGAATTTAATTGCTCAAAAATGAGTTTTATTATTTTTCACATTTGTGAAGAAAAAATTTCAAAGTTTTGAAAAATTACCTGGACACGACATCTTTTGCTTGATCAGATATAAGCGTCCATTCTTCTGATGGGAATTCATACTGTCCAGCCATGATACGATGACACATATCACGAGATATCTTCCTATTTGGTGTCTCAGGATAGAATGGTGGATAACCACACAGCATGATGTAGATGATTACACCCAGAGACCATACGTCACAACTCTGTCATACAAATAATAAGATGTGTCTTATACGTGACTGGCTCTGGCAAAACCCTAAACTTGGACCCAAATTTATCGTGAAAATTAAAAATGTTCTTAACAACGTTTCAGGATTTGTCTTTTTTCCATCAAAATCTAGAGAAAATGCTCTAACTCTATATGATAACATGAAAATTTCAAACTGTTCCCTGGGGGTCAGTTTTCATGATAAATGCCGAGAAGTTTCGGGTTTTGCCAGAGCAGGTTACAGAAAAATATTCTGATAATGCATCACACAATAGCTGTACAAAATAAAGGAAAAATATACAAAAATGGGTAACAATCTTTGTAATAAGTAACATTTATGGTGTTCAAACAAAATGTTCATGTAAGCAGTTATTAGTTAAAACTTTTGTGTTTGGGAAATTTGATCTGGTTCCTTTAACCCTGTATATACATGTCAACATGTGTCACAACAAAAACCCAGATCTGACCTATGACCAGAAACCAGAGACTTTTTTGGGGAGCGTAAGATATTTGTACACACTATACCTTATCATAAGTATATGGTCCAGGTGATGTTGGTATTATTCCCTTTTGTTGTCTTTTTTGTCTTCTTTGGGCTTCTAGAACCTGTGGAAGAAATGTTTTATTTAGTTCAGATGTATACACAACAATATCCAACAATGATATGATGAGAAACTAAAAGCCAACAACCACCTTTATTTTAGTCTTGGTGTAAGACAGACTTTCTGGTTTTGTTACATTGTATGCACAATTGGCCCACTATTAGAAGTCAATTCCCTGAAGGGTGCTGTGTATCAGAGTATTAGTTAGGATTTGGATATAGGGTGTCCACATTGGTTGTTCTTTGGTAAACAGGGTGTCCAAAAGTTTAACTTACAATACACGTTTGCATGTATTTTGCAAATAAAACAGGGTGTCCATTTAGCAAACAGGGCATCCATAAGATATCCAAAGGTATTGCTGACTAATACTATGTTGTGTATGACAAACCTGACTTGCTATGAAAACTGCCCCCAGATGTCCAAAGCATATCGTCAGTTGTTATGGATCATGTAGTACAAATACAATGTTTTGCATCAAGACTAATTCTATTTATGAGCAATTTCCTAGTTTAATGACAGTTGTTTATCAATATTTACTAGTAAATATTGGTAAAGAACAGTACTGTAACCTACATATACATGTAACAGATACTGTAACCTACATATACATGTAACAGATACTGTAACCTACATATACATGTAACAGATACTGTAACCTACATATACATGTAACAGATACTGTAACCTACATATACATGTAACAGATACTGTAACCTACATATACATGTAACAGTACTGTAACCTACATATACATGTAACAGATACTGTAACCTACATATACATGTAACAGTACTGTAACCTGCATATACATGTAACAGATACTGTAACCTACATATACATGTAACAGTACTGTAACCTACATATACATGTAACAGATACTGTAACCTACATATACATGTAACAGATACTGTAACCTACATATACATGTAACAGTACTGTAACCTACATATACATGTAACAGATACTGTAACCTACATATACATGTAACAGATACTGTAACCTACATATACATGTAACAGATACTGTAACCTACATATACATGTAACAGATACTGTAACCTACATATACATGTAACAGATACTGTAACCTACATAGGCATACATGTAACAGATACTGTAACCTAAATATACATGTAACAGTACTGTAACCTACATATACATGTAACAGATACTGTAACCTACATATACATGTAACAGATACTGTAACCTACATATACATGTAACAGATACTGTAACCTACATATACATGTAACAGTACTGTAACCTACATATACATGTAACAGATACTGTAACCTACATATACATGTAACAGTACTGTAACCCATATATACATGTAACAGATACTGTAACCTACATATACATGTAACAGTACTGTAACCTACATACATGTAACAGATACTGTAACCTACATATACATGTAACAGTACTGTAACCTACATATACATGTAACAGATACTGTAACCTACATATACATGTAACAGTACTGTAACCTACATATACATGTAACAGATACTGTAACCTACATATACATGTAACAGTACTGTAACCTACATATACATGTAACAGATACTGTAACCTACATATACATGTAACAGATACTGTAACCTACATATACATGTAACAGATACTGTAACCTACATATACATGTAACAGTACTGTAACCTACATATACATGTAACAGATACTGTAACCTACATATACATGTAACAGATACTGTAACCTACATATACATGTAACAGATACTGTAACCTACATATACATGTAACAGATACTGTAACCTACATATACATGTAACAGATACTGTAACCTACATATACATGTAACAGATACTGTAACCTACATATACATGTAACAGTACTGTAACCTACATATACATGTAACAGATACTGTAACCTACATATACATGTAACAGATACTGTAACCTACATATACATGTAACAGTACTGTAACCTACATATACATGTAACAGATACTGTAACCTACATATACATGTAACAGATACTGTAACCTACATATACATGTAACAGATACTGTAACCTACATATACATGTAACAGATACTGTAACCTACATATACATGTAACAGATACTGTAACCTACATATACATGTAACAGTACTGTAAACCTACATACATGTAACAGATACTGTAACTCACATATACATGTAACAGATACTGTAACCTACATATACATGTAACAGATACTGTAACCTCACATATACATGTAACAGATACTGTAACCTACATATACATGTAATACAGATACTGTAACCTACATATACATGTAACAGTACTGTAACCTACATATACATGTAACAGATACTGTAACCTACATATACATGTAACAGATACTGTAACCTTACATATACATGTAACAGATACTGTAACTCACATATACATGTAATAGATACTGTAACCTACATATACATGTAACAGATACTGTAACCTACATATACATGTAACAGTACTGTAACCTACATATACATGTAACAGATACTGTAACCTACATATACATGTAACAGATACTGTAACCTACATATACATGTAACAGTACTGTAACCTACATATACATGTAACAGATACTGTAACCTACATATACATGTAACAGATACTGTAACCTACATATACATGTAACAGATACTGTAACCTACATATACATGTAACAGATACTGTAACCTACATATACATGTAACAGTACTTTAACCTACATATACATGTAACAGTACTGTAACCTACATATACATGTAACAGTACTGTAACCTACATATACATGTAACAGATACTGTAACCTACATATACATGTAACAGATACTGTAACCTATATACATGTAACAGATACTGTAACCTACATATACATGTAACAGATATAAACAATAATTTTCTAGATATTTTGACAAAAATAACTGTGCCAGCAATGCTCATTTCTATTTAGAACTTTAACCCTCCTATGGTTTGACGTTTCAAAACCTTTCAAAATCTGCTTACGGGCCAAAATGGCTATCAATTATTATGAACCCTTTAAAACCCTCCAGAATTTGTTGCTACTGAACAACCACACCTTTCAATACCCTTTGAAAGGTATTGAAACATTTCAACACCAGTTTGTTCAGAGAGTTGTTACACCTTTCGAAACCTTTCATAGGTCCCTTTTGTCAGACAGTTTTCTCACCTTTCAAAACCCTTCAGTACAGCAAACTTGAAAGGTTTTGAAAGGTCTGACAATTCTATGGCAACTGCACTGTATATAGGAGGGTTAATCATAGAATGAAATGTGGGATTCCAAACATTTTCACTAAATGTTGTCTACGTAGGTGTGTCTGGACCTACATATTTTCAAGTTGGCTGAATTATCTTAAGGATTATGGTTTGACTGAACCTACAGGCTCTATGTGTAACATACTATCACTCACCTGTGGAGCTACATAGTAAGGAGTGAAGTGTGGTGTTGTTAACGAACCATCATCTACTTTAGCAAAGCCAAAGTCTGATAACTTCACCGGGGAATTCTACAAAGAAAAGATAGATGGCGATACTCTCAAAAGCAAAAAAGAAGACATTTTTTGTGGTGCAACATGCAGAATCTTTATCTTCTATTTTCAGTCACAATTAATACTTTTGTATTCTATATGATCGGAGATACCTATGGGTTTAAATGACAAACAATCAAAACTTCAGATCTTCCTAGTATATTAATGAGCATGGTTTTTTTTCTCCAAAAATAAAATAGAAATCACTTTTATCTGGGAAACAATATGTTGACCATGTGCAAAATATTCCCTAGGAGACTTGAAAACAATTCTATAAAAGTACAAAAGTATAAGAGGAAAAATGAGAAATGAGACTTTCACTGAACACTCAGTTAATGGACTTGGCTCTTTCCTTTTTTATGCTAAATATCAATACAAAAAAATCCTTCAATTTAGTTTTAAAAGGCATTGCTGGCCACGTCATCTTCCTAGCTCACCCCACCCATTTTAATCCATCTCTGTCATGTACCTCTGAGTTGTCTTTAAGAAGTAAGTTTTCTGGTTTCAGATCTCGATGGGCAATGTTGAGTGAATGGCATCTCTGAATGGCACTGGCAATCTGTAAAATAAGAACAGTACAGCATCTATGATTCCCTACTAAAAAACGGAAAGTTACATACACTGTAGAAATTCTTGGATTTCATCAATTAATATAAATAAGTTAATTTTGTGACTGTCTCCATGGATTACCAAGACTTACATGTATACATGTAGTTAGTAGTAACCCAATTGTCAATATCTTTGTTCAAAACAAATTTCATCACAAATCTTTATTTTGTTATTAACCCTATCCCGCCCAAATCCTCCAAAATCCTCTTTGCTAAAGTGAAGGATTCTGAAGGATTGAGGTTACATGCTACATGCTCTTTGCTAAAGTGAAGGATTTTGGAGGATTTAGGTTATGCACATCCATGTTTGTTATAATGATTGCAAAGTCAGTGCTTGGGTCAGTGGACACTGTTTATTGATCCATGCAATGCAGGGAGGGTCGCTGGCCATGTACATGTATTACAGATTAGAAACACATGTGTGCATACATGTCATGTGTTTGCTTTTGGAGGATTCAGGTTATGTGTAAGAAAATGGGCCTAGGGAGTTAGGGAGGATTCAGGTTATGTGTAAGCAAATGGGCCTAGGGAGTTAGGAAGGATTCACCTTATGTGTAAGCAAATGGGCCTAGGGAGTTAGGAAGGATTCAGCTTATGTGTAAGCAAATGGGCCTAGGGAGTTAGGAAGGATTCACCTTATGTGTAAGCAAATGGGCCTAGGGAGTTAGGAAGGATTCAGCTTATGTGTAAGCAAATGGGCCTAGGGAGTTAGGAAGGATTCAGGTTATGTGTAAGCAAATGGGCCGAGGGAGTTAGGGTTAAATAAGACAACAAATAATTCTACGTGTGCAAATTTACCATTTACATGTACGATGAACGAGGTATTGTTCATGTTTTTAGTTATTTTACCAGCAATTTTTGTTTATCAGAACATTGCTTATTTACTTTTGGAAATGAAAAAAATAATTGAACTTATGATGGGACCCACCATAAATTAATCTAAAGTCATATTTACTGTAAAACCATATGGTTCTTACAATTATTTTGTAAAGTGTATCATTTTAAAGTACTTTTTTAAAGAAAATAAAAATATTCTGACGAAACAGAAAATTACAGGAAAGCACCACTAAAATGAAGAAAACACAGGTTATATCTTTCAACATGAATGTTAAAAGTTGATTTCAGATGAGATTAACCTATTTTTGGTGCACGCACATGCATGTAGGTTAACCAGTATGACTGCGGTATGTGATTAATTTACAGTAAGAGGAAGTAAAACATTACACAAGCTGATCTTAATTATACCTTCCTATATCTTAAGGAATCACTGTACATGATTGTGGCATACTACATACATACTTCCCTCCTCCAATGTCCTATCTTATCCTCTCCCCACCTCATTTCATCACATTATAAATCAAGTCGCTAGCAGCATTCCCTTAAATGACAAATCCTTTCTTCAGTCCCCACCCATGTGTCACATATTTAGCTAATGGAGCTTTTCCTCAGTAAACTATACCAATGATCAAAAACAGCTTCACTTCCCAACCCCCTTCCCCACCACCTTCCCCACCTTGTGTATTTACCTGTATGGCATCATGATGGACTAGGACTGCCTCCATGAACTCAATTGACCGCTGAAGATTCCCCACCTTATGTATTTACCTGTATGGCATCATGATGGACCAAGACTGCCTCCATGAACTCAATTGACCGATGAAGATTCCCCATCCTGTGTATTATGGCATCATGATGGACCAGGACTGCCTCCATGAACTCAACTGACCGATGAAGATTCCCCACCTTATGTATTTACCTGTATGGCATCATGATGGACCAAGACTGCCTCCATGAACTCAACTGACCGATGAAGATTCCCCACCTTATGTATTTACCTGTATGGCATCATGATGGACCAGGACTGCCTCCATGAACTCAACTGACCGATGAAGATTCCCCACCTTATGTATTTACCTGTATGGCATCATGATGGACTAGGACTGCCTCCATGAACTCAATTGACCGATGAAGATTCCCCACCTTGTGTATTTACCTGTATGGCATCATGATGGACCAGGACTGCCTCCATGAACTCAACTGACCGATGAAGATTCCCCACCTTATGTATTTACCTGTATAGCATCATGATGGACCAAGACTGCCTCCATGAACTCAACTGACCGATGAAGATTCCCCACCCTGTGTATTACCTGTATGGCATCATGATGGACTAGGACTGCCTCCATGAACTCAATTGACCGATGAAGATTCCCCACCTTATGTATTTACCTGTATGGCATCATGATGGACTAGGACTGCCTCCATTAACTCAATTGACCGATGAAGATTCCCCACCTTGTGTATTTACCTGTATGGCATCATGATGGACCAGGACTGCCTCCATAAACTCAATTGACCGATGAAGATTCCCCACCTTATGTATTTACCTGTATGGCATCATGATGGACTAGGACTGCCTCCATGAACTCAATTGACCGATGAAGATTCCCCACCTTATGTATTTACCTGTATGGCATCATGATGGACTAGGACTGCCTCCATGAACTCAATTGACCGATGAAGATTCCCCACCTTATGTATTTACCTGTATGGCATCATGATGGACCAAGACTGCCTCCATGAACTCAATTGACCGATGAAGATTCCCCACCTTGTGTATTTACCTGTATGGCATCATGATGGACCAGGACTGCCTCCATGAACTCAACTGACCGATGAAGATTCCCCACCCTGTGTATTACCTGTATGGCATCATGATGGACCAGGACTGCCTCCATAAACTCAATTGACCGATGAAGATTCAGTTTCATTTATTATTTGGTATTATATAACACCCAAGTAGATCCTTGTCATTTAATTGGAGGATTGTAGGTCACGCGGCATTCATTAATCAAACCATTACATAGCCTACGTCATAAACCGTGCATTTTGGTTCCATTCACCGTGCATTTTTGTTCCATCCCATTTGATCTATTGCATGCTAGACCACATCATGCGTTATATACACAGCAGTACAAAATGCCCTCTTTTGACAAGACACAACCATTCGAGCAAACAGTGCGTCATAAACCGAAAAATAAAGTAGTGGATGCCAGAATACAATCTTGTATATTTTGTATATTCTTATAGTTTTATCCTCCAATCAAATGACAAAGATCTACTTGGATGTTATATAAAACAAATAATGAATGTTTTGCATTCGTGCAATGCACTCATAAACTTTCATTATTTGTATAATATCCACCACCCCTTCTCCCAACCTATGTAATCACCTGTATGGCATATCTGATAGCTTGTGCTTCAGTGAAGCCTTTCTGCTGACTGATACGGTCAAATAGTTCCCCGCCATCCATTAACTCCATCACCATAAGTAGTCTTGGGCAAGGATGGGTTTCACCAGGGAATTGTACCTTGAGTCAAATCAATAAAAAAATATTATTTTAAAATCATATGCAGAGAAACGTTTCCTTCTAAATATTGCTTTTATTTTTAGTTATTAAAATTTGATTTCACACCGCCGACCTCCAACCGAAGCTGTGGCTCCGATACGTGGTTGACGCCTTTGTGGTTTGGCCACATGGCAGAGACACACTCCAGGATTTTCTACAACATCTCAACCAGCAACACCAAGCATCAAGTTCACCATGGAAACAGAAGAAGATGGCAAGATCGCGTTCCTTGATGTTGGCATTTCCAGAAACCCAGACAGCTCCCTACACCACAACGTCTACAGAAAGCCCACGCACACAGATCGGTACCTGAACCAGCGCTCCTTCCATCACCCAAGCATCAAGTCATCGGTCAACCGTACCCTAATACAACGCGCCTACAACATTTGTGACAAGGACAGCCTTCCCAAGGAACTACAGCACATCCGAACTACCCTCAAACGCAACGGTTACAATCCCAGCAAGATCAGCACAGCGAAGCCGGTTCCAAACCCTGAAAGCAAGGTAAGTAATCTAACCCTCTGCTTGTCTCCCCTATCTAGGTTCGATGTCTCACAAACTACAACGCATCCTCCGACGAGCAGGCATCGATGTGTTCCACTCAGCACCCAGCAAACTCCAAGGACTTCTACACACCCACAAGGACAAACCGGACCCAAACAACAGAGCGGGAGTCTACCGGATCCCCTGTGAGTGCGATAAGGTGTACATTGGCGAAACAGGACGCAACCTCCCCATCAGATTGAAGGAACACCGAGCACACGGCCGCAGAGGAGATTTTGAGAAGTCCGCCATCGTCAAGCACTCGCACATCAAGGACCACCAAATCGACTGGCAGCCCAACTCATCACACCCATCGACGCATGGCACCCCAGACGCATCAGAGAGGCCATCGAGATCGTCAAACACGACACTGTGCCACAGGACATCGGCTTCTTCATCAGCGACATTTGGCAACCAACACTACAGACTGAAGGATCTATATCCAAAGTCCATAACCCACCCCAGACTGAGGGATCTCCTATATCCTAAGTCAACCACCCTCCTTCCCCCTGTGCTTGTCAACAACTGATTCAGTTCAGTGAGCACACACTCCTCTCCCCCAACCCCTAGGATCCTAGTCTCAACAGTTCCTGCCTGCGCGCCTCAACGAACTACTCCAGCATCCATTCATGGGATGATCCTCCAGCAGTCTACTTAAGCAGCAACATTTTCCAGAGTACGGCATTCTCCTGAGGACGATCAGAGCATACTGATCGAAACGTCGAGTTGTACCTCCAGTTCTTTTCAGAACTAATTACTACTCAATTGAGATTCCACATGGTGTCACCGCAATTAGTCTTACTTATCATCCTCACCATGCAAAGCTACAAGTTTTACCTAAAAATGCTTTTAGAAGTATGTTTACTTTCTTGGAATCAATGCTAAATTATCAGCATGAACGACATAAAGAATGCAACATCTTTGTCATAGTCTCTGAATATTTATTACGATCAAATAAAATTGTACATAGGCCCCTGGTTTATTTTTGGTTGAAGTGTTGTTTGTATGATTTGCACCCTGAGCATCATTTCTGATGGATACTAGCATGTTATAAATGTTCATTTCCATTATCTTATTTAATTTGCAGTGCAAAATAAACTTTTTGTGAAATGCAATTTTTTGTTTAACCCCAACTCCCTAGGCCCACTTGCTTACACATAACCTCAATCCTCCAAAATCCTTCAGTAGTAAAGCAAGCACATGACATGTATGCACACATGTGTTTCTAATCTGTGATACATGTACATGGCCAGGGACCCTCCCTGCATGCATGGAGCAATAAACAATGTCCACTGACCCAAGCACTAACCTTGCAATCACTACAACAAACATGGATATACATGTACCATGGAAAGGCATGTACACTGTATGCCTAATAACCTCAATCCTCCAAAATCCTTCACTTTAGCAAAGAGCATGTGTGTAGCATGTAACCTCAATCCTTCAAAATCCTTCACTTTAGCAACGAGGATTTTGGAGGATTTGGGAAGGTCAGGGTTAATATAATTGACATACCTCATTTGCATAAACATCATAAACTGTTACAATAGCTGGATGTCTACTGCAGCGATAGTGAAGATTAATTTCAGTCCGTGAGCCAGGTTGATCTGGAAGGATCTTCAGAGCATATCTTTCATTGGTTCCATTCTTCTTACATGGCCACACAGGACCGTTCACACCCGTCCCCAACTTCTGGTTCCAGTTGATGGCATAGTCATCTACAATTGATGAAGTCTGTGGGTTCGATCAAATTAAGCTTACATGTATCTTATTCAACAATAACTTTTACCAAACAAAATTTGTGGAGCTTCTAGATAAAGCAGATGAAAGTTGATTATTAGTTTATCATTGAATAATCTCAGAAGATTGATCAGCCAGGAAATATTTCATTATTCAGTGTCTTTTTCACATGTGTAATATGTTCCGGTTTCATTGAAGCATACACTAATGATTTCAAACTACTGGAAGTATAGACCTACATGTAGACATATGGTCAAGCAGTTTAGTGCATCGGATTGTGTTCTGCTGGCTGAGTCATCAGAATGTGGGTTCGAATCCCAACCGTGGTACTTGTGTCCTTGAGCAAGACACTTTACCATAATTGCTTCTCTCTACCCATGGCCATGAGTCACAAAATGGGTACCTGTGAGGGCAGAGTTGGTTGTTGTGTTTGATTAGCCCATATGTGCTGTAATGGCAGCAATTGAGCTGTATACTCCCCAGGGAGCTGAGATGGTTTCAGGAATGATTTATGAGCCTGATGAGCAGGGGTAATAATATAATGCGCCTTGAGCACCAGTTTGGTGGATACGTGCACTATATATGTCCACATTATTATTATTATTATTATTATTTGCTAGAAAATGAGGACCTGACTGAAATTCAGTTGTTGACTGCTGATCTTTTTTAGGCATTTCTCATTTATGGGTTTTTGGAATTTTGGAACAGTTAAAAAAATGATTCTATCGATTTTTGGGGGTACAGAAAGCGAAAACTCTCTTTAAAATCCACTCTTATGATGGTTTTCGGACTTTATTTCCCTTCTAAAAAAATCCTCCCCTTCAGAAAATAGAAAGATCCTATTATAGACTAGTTTTAGTAGTTATACTAGGGTTTTCAGTTTGTACATGCTTGACCGAAGTCCGCCACACGTACAGCGCATCGCCCGCAACAAAAAACATCAAAATTTGAAATCAATTTTTTTTACTACTTTTACCTGTCAAAATCTTACATGTAATAGCTCATTGGAAAGCTTATAGTTTCAGCTATCCAACAATGTACATAAAATAGCAATCGGAAGTATGTGCGAAAGCCTAGGTTTTTATGAATGAACCACTCTCGTCCCGCCCAGCCTTTCGCGAAGTGTTCCGAGATCGGGCGCATTCGGTGCATAAAATTTGCCACGCTCTGCTGAGGGCATCCACTTCGGAGCTGTCTCCGTGCCCGAGTACATTGTGATTGACATGAAAACGGGTTTCCCTATTGAGTCAAAGGGCTCCTTTACATACCCATGCTTGCTCGATCTCCATAACTATTCTACAACCGAAGTTACGAAGAGATAAAAAGTAAACACCGTTTTTTCGAGGTGAAATCTTCAAGTTGAAAGGTACAGTGTGTAAGAGCGGTGTCTGAATGAATTTTACACCTCTTTTCTATCATATGTGAAAGTTTTAAGCCGTAATTTTGTTTAGTTTTGAGCGGAGAGTGTATTTTTTACACCCTTTCAAAAGCTCTTATGAGGGAAATGAGCACGAATGCTGTGTGTGTTATCACGGTGTGTGTAGGCTGATTCAACGGTTTTGGTGTCATTAGGGATGTACACAGTGTATGGACAGTCGTGCTTCATCGAATGCTGTATATTTGATTAAATAAAACAGGATTCCTCAAAACTACTCGTCCGATTTTCTTGATTTAAAAACCATTGTATTTCTTTCATCAAGACCTTTAATTTGATATAAATACTGAGCATATTGGTTTAGGAATAATTTTTCAGCTGAAAACCCTAGTTATAGTTGCCACTGCACATGTACAATGACCGTGTTGGTCACTAACGGGGGAGATGACAAGATCAAACTGACATGACTGAGGAAGTCATCATAATTCATATAATACCAAAAATGCCTGATTTTTTTATGAAATAAATATCCTGGAATAATTCGAAGTCCAATCCAATCCAATCCAATCTGAATTTATAAAGCGCACATCAATCTAGTTGCCTATTCCGAGGCGCTAAACCAGAAACACTTTTTACGATAAGTATCCTGGGTTCTTTTACGTGCATTACACAACACACGGGACCTACGGCTTTACGTCCCATCCGAAGGACGAAGCAATTATGGTTAAGTACCTTGCTCAAGGACAAGTATGTGACTATGTCCATCATCATCCATATTTTCTCCACCTTACTAGGTAGGTAAGATTACATTATTGGTTATTTTGAATGAGAAAAAGTGGCGGTCGGATACAACATTCTTTCCCTCATGGGTATGCTTTGTGGGCATTTTTTGGGGGAAATGATGAAAATGTACACAAAAATTACTTAACGTAGCTATGTGACAAAAATTTTCAAAATCAACAGATTCCAATACAACTGGTATCATTGTCAAGGTCTTGAATAGACAATTACAATGATATAAGGATCATCTTCCTGTGACCAAAAATAAGGAAGTTATGACATGTTGAATCCGGCAATTTTAGGCCCGTAAATGGCAATTATTTTATAAGGAAAAACAAAAGAAATGTAAATTTTACTTGTGACCCGTTTCCTAGATTTTCTCGGATTCCATATCATAACTTTCTTAATTCTTGTCCGATTTTCAAAAGGTTGGTATCACTGGAATGCTTGGGAAAAGAGGAAGAATAATAACCTATTTCCAGGCTAATTCAATGATTAATAGTTTGTTTTGTAGTGCTGATTTACAAATAAGAAATACAAAAAAAAATGTGTTAAAAAAATAAATAAATAAATTTAAAAAATAATGAAAAAAAACAAATTACTCAAATCTGAGGATTCGATTATTTTCATATTTTTACACTGAAATCTTCGAAAGATTCTCATCCCTGATTTAATTAAATATTAGAACAATTTATAAATTATATTGGACTGGAAAGATAAAACAAAATAATGAAAATAATTTTTAAAAAATAGAACAAAAAATTACTCAAATCTGAGAATTTTTAATATTTATACTATAGTACTGAAATCCGCGAGAAATTCTTATCCCTGATTTAATTAAACATTATAAAAAATAATAAATGATATTGGACTGGAAATATGAAGAAAAAAAATGAAATAAGTTCATGAGAACTAATATTATTGTGTTACGCCGATGTACATGATGATGTATATTACTACTACTACTACTACTACTAGGTTTAAACGGACGATTTATCGGACTGAAAATTGGTAGGTCTATTTTCCTTCCTCCATGGTCTAACGCGCGCTGAACGTGGCGCAATACAATCTTTGGTTGACATCGATGTTTGGGAATCCAAAAAACATAACTGGAAATCGTCCAATCGCCGTCAAAATTGGTCAAGAGGTAGAAAACAAGTATAGAAAAATGATTTTTGTGGTTTGATAAGTGATTTTACTCAACTTTTGGTAAATCGTCGATGGTTTTGATGAGCAAGAGCGAACCCAAATTTCGAGAATTTTTTTTGGAAACTTCTACTTCTAGATTCGATAGATGCCGCATTCAGAAAATTTGAGAACGATGTTGAAGTAGAATAATGTGATCTACGTCTTCGAAAAAAAAGCTCCTTGGTACGTCAAAAAGAACGGCCTCAGCGAAACGTTACAAAGCGCTATCTCCACGGTGTCTTCGCCACGGCGATTCAACCCGGCCCGAGATTGAGGCCGCGGCCAAAAAGATTTGCGACAATACGTGGGATGAATACGCACATACCTAACGGTACTCGTCATAAAACTCATACTAGTCACTCATAGGGACATTAAATTACGGGTCTAAAAACAAACTGGGGTAAAAAATGATGGCTTACTTTAATTTTAGGCAGCGCACTGCAGCTGGTGGGTATCTCTTCTCGATCATGTCTAACATCCATACTATCTATTCTTACTCAAGTTATGTAACATAAAATAAATCTTCTCTTTCTTTTGATTTTTCAGCCAACCTACAAAACGCATCTATCTGCACACAGTACATGCTACAGTACAGGCATAATGTAATAATAATGTATGATTATGAATCTAGCGTGTAGTTCACGTACTGTACACATGCAGTTCGTGCCATGCTGCTTGCATCAAAGTTATGGGTCAAAGTTCACTTAATATGCTGCTGGTTCCGATCCGCGCTTCACGTTGCGTATCGCATAGTCTATTGCGCGGACGTATAAGAACATGTTGACGAGTACCAGCAGGTTAATTCACATGATCCAAAATGGCAGCTTCCTAGACGTTCGAAAAGTAGATATTGAGTGAAGGATTTCCCCAGATAAATACAGTTTTAAATTAGCCAAATTAGCCATGTTTACTCCAAGAGGCAAGCTGATTATACCACAAAAGTACCTGCCGTATTTGGGAGCAGGCGCTGCCGCTGTGGTCACGTTTGCGTACATTTTGTGGGGTCCTGATGTTGACCGCCGAAGTTCCAACTCAAGATCTGGATCAAAACGTAGGGGGCGCTGTGTTTTGTTGCAACAGTAATTAATCTTTATTTTTATTGAGTTTAACCCATATCCGCCTAACCATGTAAACACATAAAAGACTGTATGTGCCTAAGCCCTCGCACAGAGATACATTGTTTTTGCACACAATTAGAAAGATTCCTTATTTAGAGAATATTACAATCACTGACACAGTCACAGTCCACAGACACATATTAGGCAGTTTCATGAAAATTTGAAGTTGCTTCAATGCTTTTAAATGTCATATCACTGGATAGAACAAAAAATTAGACAGAAAATGAGGGGTCAATGGTCATGATACTGATAGGTTAACCCTATGCAAAGTTACGAATTTTTGTTGATTTAAATATTTGGTAATTTTTAAGATCCAGTTTCATTTGAAAAGTTGTGACCGAATTTGCCTGCAATGTATCCTTGTAGTACTAACAAAGTCTATTTTGCGCAAGTTGCACTGTTTTTGTGCCAACGTTACAGTTGGCATGGACTGATCAATTAAGATAACCACGATGTGTAGTATCCATTTATCGACACTAGAAGTGACTACATCCGTAGACTACCCTTTATATTAGAATTTTACCATGAAAGTTCGGCGGGTCACAACTTCGACAGAAAAAAAGGATATGAAAAATAGCGCCACCATCGGCGGTTTGCGTGAATCTGCCTAACATTATATACTGATGGAAAGAGGAGAACATGCAGTGATGCACTTTATTATGTCAGACTTGTCTAATTTCATATCTATAATCATGAAATACAGTGAACAGTCATCGGAAAAGCGTAGTAAATTGGAATTGGACAAAAACACGGTATGGAAAGTCACGTAGGTCGGCGTTTGTAGCGTTTTACATATCTACGGGTTATCACGTAGATCGGCGGATATGGGTTAAGTTGCCATGATAATTGCAAGTGGCTATTGACATGACAGTCCACTACTCTAAAGCTTCCTATAGTGTAGGGAATGGAATTGTTTAAATGCCATCCCAAGTGAATCCTAATTGAATTATGAATGTGATAAAGAGGGTAACGTTAGAATGTCGTATCCGACCGTCACTTTTTCTCATTCAATATAACCAATAATGTAATCTTAACCTACCCACTAAGGTGGAGAACATATGGATGATGATGGACATATACTTCAAATTATTCCAGGATATTTATTTTATGAAAAATCAGGCATTTTTGGTATACAGTGTACGATGACTTCCTCAGTCATGTCAGTCTGATCTTGTCAACTCCCCCGTTAGTGACCAACACAGTCATTATACATTCGCAGTGGCAACTATAATAGGATCCTTCTAATTTATTCTATTTTCTGAAGGGGAGGATTTTTTTTAGAAGGGAAATAAAGTCCAAAACTATCATAAAAGTGGATTTTAAAGATAGTTTTTGGTTTCTGTACCCCCAAAAATCGATAGAATCATTTTTTAACTTGTTAATGGTTGCAAAAAAAATTACCAAAAACCCTTAAAAAGTGGCGGTCGTATACGACATTCTTTCCCATAAAGACAATAATAATAACCAGGCATTGGAATATAACTTAAATCATGACTGCTGATCAGTTATTGCCACTTTGTTTTTAAATATTCATAACATTGACACTGTCTTTGGTGTGATCAGACAGCTGAACAAATAATTTGTTCAGTTTTTAGGCTTTATTTCCCTTTTAACATGTCTAAAACATCATCAAGATCAGCAGCTACTAACCCTCCTAGTTCTGGTGCTTTTTTCAGACAAGTTGATGCACCATTTGAAACCATTCGTGGTGAAGGTGTAGTGTATCCACCATTCAAAACCATTTGAATGATTTATAAGCCACTGTGTAGTACATTCACAATTTGAAACCATTCGGCTATGGAAACACACCAAGGTGTAGTGTATCCACCATTCAAAAACCATTTGAATGGATTTGAATGGTAGTAAAGCTTGCTACCAACACTTTTCAAATGGTATCACCATGTGTGTACAAAACCAATGGCCATTTTGGTAAGTGGAAATTTTGAATGGTTTCAAATGGTGAAACAGTAGGAGGAGGAGGGCTAATCACCAAATATAAATGGTGAAACAGTAGGAGGAGGAGGGCTAATCACCAAATATAAATGGTGAAACAGTAGGAGGAGGAGGGCTAATCACCAAATATAAATGGTGAAACAGTAGGAGGAGGAGGGCTAATCACCAAATATAAATGGTGAAACAGTAGGAGGAGGAGGGCTAATCACCAAATATAAATGGTGAAACAGTAGGAGGAGGAGGGCTAATCACCAAATATAAATGGTGAAACAGTAGGAGGAGGAGGGCTAATCACCAAATATAAATTTCAGCAAAATTAAAAAATTCCATTTTGTTTGATGTCCTCCGATGTCACTGCTAAATAAATGAAATAACAATTCACTCACTTTCTTTTTGTGTAATTACCAATAATGTACACCCCCCTTTTAAACTGGTTTATTACTATTTAACCCTAACCCTCCAGGGTATTTTGGCTAGAAACCCTGCCAGACGCATCAGAGTGCAGCTGTGCATTTTGCTGCGTGTGGCAGTCAAGGGTGTATAGTGTATATCAGTGGTGGTACAAGTACCTTGCAAATTCCATCAATATGCACCCGTAGATGCATCAAAAGTTGCTGGGAGGGTAGTAGGTTTTCTTGGTTGCTGGGAATTTAGTTGCTGGGAAGGTTTTGTTTGGCTTTGAATATTTGAAACAAAATATCATCACTGCCTGTTCTTTTTCATGTTTTCCTTTTGTTTACATTCTTTTCTGGGTTTTCTGCTATTGAACTCAATTTTTTATATTTTTTTTATGGATTTCTTCATTTCTTCTTTTCTTCTTTATTTTCTTCTTCTTTCTTTTGTTCCTCTTATTTACATTTTGTTTCTTTTTCAAACTTTTTCTTTGGGCCATACATGTACAATGCATCATCCCAGACTGCACTATGAAAGTAGAGTGAAACCCAAGACATACCCTTCAGACCAGGGACCCAAAGTGGTTTGCCCAATTCCCCAGCACTTGAGGTTTGACCTCAATTTCCATCAGTATTGCTACAAAGTTCACAGCAGTTAGTGGTTGCATTTTGCATCAAAGTGCACCAGACTTTTCCACCTGATGCACTGTGCTGCGTCTGGCAGGGTTAGGGTTAAGTTGAGTGTACACAGCATTTAACTTTATAGCATGATCAAAACATAAAGACCAGTTGACCACTATCGTAACAAGATGCAAAGTTTGAAATAAGTGTGCCCCATATTTATTTATTTTTTGTCTGTTTTGTATTTGCAGGAAAAGTCGCTGGACTTGAAAATCTTGGTAACACCTGCTATCTGAACACCATATTACAAAGTCTTGCTGCCTGCCCAGTGTTTATTATGTGGCTAAGCCGATCTCTAAGAAGAAGAATTTTTAAAGGAAAACACAATGAACTTGCATACAAGCTTTCCAAGACACTAGAAGGTACAAGTAGCAAATGGTAGATAGAATAAGGGAAAGGAATATTACATGTAGCTGTAACCCTAACCACCCCAAACCATTCAAACTCCAACAGCTAGGTTTGTTGATTTTGATGGACTCGGTACTGTATAGCCCAGACAGGGATACTTTACATAGGGTGGGTTGTCCCACTTGCAACTAAGTCCAACAGTTGGGTGGTAGTGTTACTGCATGGTGTTGGATTTTGGCGGATTCAGGAAGGTTCTTAGCCAAAATAGCTAGGGGATTTAGGGTTAATCAAGAAAAGAGCTGCATCCTCTCCCTGAATACTTCCCACAAAATCCCAGCAGTATATAATTGTATGGGTTTGATAGCATCTGTGCTGTGCAACACACACACACACACACACACAAAGATTTTAGCAATTATGGAAACGGCTAACCATAGGCATAAGAAAGTCTGTGTGAAAGACTACTACATGTATGTTTGCAACAATAGCAATGGATTGCTCAGTTGATAGATAGAGAGCAGGTATGTTAATCCAAAGTTCACCAGTTCAGGTCCCACTTTAGTCAGTGTTTCTGTGTTCACTACAAAAATTGATTTATGTACTGGCACAAGTCAGTTTCCCCTTGTGTATAATTTTATGATGTTAATTTATAATGAAGCTTAATTTATATATATTTTTAAAATGTTTATTATAGTTGTGAATGACTACTCATCTAGCCATGGTGGTTCTCAAGTTTACTCTCCTCATGAAGTACTGCATGCTTTATACAGCTGTAGTTGGAGAGCTGACAGAGGCCAACAGGCAAGTCTGCATCTACCTTTGCTTACTTTTCTTACCTTAATCCGACACCTCACCTCTCCTATTCTATCGTGAAATGTTCTTCCTGTATTTCCTTTTTTTCCCATCCTCTCCATCTTCTCCATCTTTGTAGTTTCTCCTACCTTCCTATCCATTTCACCATTTTGTATTCCTCATGTCTCTCTGACTACTGTCTCCTCTTCTGTCATTCTCTCCTTACCATTTCCTTCCAGTCGATATACTCTTGGTTACCATCTTTCTTTTACTCTATCTTCCTTACCCTTTCTCATCCTCGTCTCTTGTCCATGTACCATCTTTCCTCATGCCTCCTCCTCTGACATATTTACATGTATATTTTCTACCATCCTTACCCATCTTCATCCTTTTTCATCTTCCATTTCTCTGCCCCCACTTCATCTCTCTAATCTACCCTCCTGTGCCTCTTTTTAATACTATTCCTTTCTTTATCATTTGTCCCATTCTTGTAATTATTCTGACCCCTGTTGACTTCCTTCCAACTCTCCCCATTCCCACTTCCTACTCTCTCCTTGACTTCCTTCCAACCCTCCTCATTCCCACCTACTCTCTCCTTGACTTCCTTCCAACCCTCCCCATTCCCACCTCCTACTCTCTCCTTGACTTCCTTCCAACCCTCCCCATTCCCACCTCCTACTCTCTCCTTGACTTCCTTCAAACCTTCCCCATTCCCACCTCCTACTCTCTCCTTGACTTCCTTCCAACCCTCTTCATTCCCACCTCCTACTCTCTCCTTGACTTCCTTCAAACCCTCCCCATTCCCACCTCCTATTCTCTCCTTGACTTCCTTCCAACCCTCCCCATTCCCACCTACTCTCTCCTTGACTTCCTTCCAACCCTCCCCATTCCCACCTACTCTCTCCTTGACTTCCTTCCAACCCTCCCCATTCCCACCTCCTACTCTCTCCTTGACTTCCTTCCAACCCTCCCCATTCCCACCTACTCTCTCCTTGACTTCCTTCCAACCCTCCCCATTCCCACCTACTCTCTCCTTGACTTCCTTCCAACCCTCCCCATTCCCACCTCCTACTCTCTCCTTGACTTCCTTCCAACCCTCCCCATTCCCACCTCCTACTCTCTCCTTGACTTCCTTCCAACCCTCCCCATTCCCACCTCCTACTCTCTCCTTGACTTCCTTCCAACCCTCTCCATTCCCACCTCCTACTCTCTCCTTGACTTCCTTCCAACCCTCTTCATTCCCACCTCCTACTCTCTCCTTGACTTCCTTCCAACCCTCCCCATTCCCACCTCCTGCTCTGTCTGCCATCAAACCTTACCATCTGACTAAGATCCTCTTTTGACCAATCTCTTGTCTGTTTGATACAGGATGCACATGAGCTGTTTCAGTTTCTATTGTCTGTTTTGGTTGAAGACATGGACCCAATTCCTTCACCTATGCCCCTATGTGACACCTCAAGATTCACGGTAAGAATATATCAAGTGCTACCTGCTTTATATCTCATGTAAATAAACTGCATAATATCAAAAGCCTGCTATTCTGTTCGTAAGTCGATACATAATACACACCTGCATTGGTAGTACGCTCATTATTTTTGCTAATTCCAGTTCCAAAGCTGGCATAGCGTTGTTTTTATAAGATGAAAGCAGTTCAGATGAAATCATTTCTCAAAATGTTTGATAGGAGTACCAACTTCTATAACAAGTAAGCTTTTGATTTAATTTTGCCCTACTTTTATTATTGTTGCCCTAATTTTATTAATTAATGTGATAATCTGGTAATTACTAATGTTGTAATTGACTTCTGATAAGAGTTTGACTGTATGCCAATTTTGACGTACTGTATCGTGTCACTGTTGGTGTAAAATGAACAAAAGTCTGCAAAAATGATGAAAGAAATTAACAGTTTCTAGGCCTGTACGAATGAATTATTTTCAAATCAAAGTGAATAAGTCCCTTAAGTAATCTAGTTGGTTATTTCAGTTTTGAGAAGCACAGCATGTGAAAATACATGCTGTCTGGGTATGGTATGATTCACATATATGACCTTGGATAGATCTTACTGTGGGCATAATATGAGATCATTTAATAATGTACACTGTCCTTTTAAATTTGAAATGACATTTGAATGATGGTATAACCGCTTTTCCAATTGAACTTGACAAAAGAATTCTGGTTATTTCGACATTCAATTAAATGTTGAATTGGTAGAAAATGTACAACTTCCTATCTGAGGTTTGGTAAATTACTAAACTTCATTGCTTTTGAAATATTGGGGACAGGATTATCAGACTGAATTAGGTGAGTTCACAAATATTCGCAATACTGGAATGACAAATAATGTTGGTTTGGCTACTTTATATTAAAGCAACAGTTAACCCTCCTACAATCAGTGCAATTTTTGAAACAACCCATTCAGGCCACTCCAAGCCATTAGCTGTTGCCAGTGGCCTCCTATGGTTACCCTTCTGTGCACTGTCACACCACTGAGATTGCAGGGTAAAGTGGTCTCCCATTGATACATTGTATGCCATACTAATATGTTCATACATTTACAGTGGCCTTGGGTGACACACAGTTGATTTTGTAAGATTACTTGGAAAGGACAGCAGGCTTGTACATGTATGTACTGAAGGTTGCTAAAGAACAGAATTTAGTGGTTGGGAGTGGCTTCAATGTGTAGGAGGGTTAAAAAGAAAAACCTACATGTATTAGTGATAGAAGCCACTCACCCTGGGAAAAATTCTGACACAGCAAATGTGTGCATATATATCAAACATGTACAAACTACACATGACATATATGTAAGCTTGTCGTAGATAAGGCATTATATTATGTGACTATTTCACGCGGAGCACACACACAGCTTATCAAGAAATCTGATTGGTCAGTGAGAGATTTGTGATTGACAGCTGTCAATTAACCAATTATTAGTATACAACAATTTAACGAATATATTTTTAGAAAATGAATGTTCATAATGTTCAGTACACATGTATACAAAGATAGAAAGTATAATCTAATGTGCATTCAGTAGAGGAGAGCATGTGTTTGATTTCCTGTTCCAGATCTTAGACATTTTTACTCATTGCTCTGGGTCGTAATGCCACAAGCAATTCTTGTAGGTAACAAATATGAACCCTTCAATATCCATTGGGAATTTTGTAATTATATGATGTATACCAGTAACATCTGGGTATAATTTTAAATGCCATGAATATTCACGGTAAGAGAGGACTTGACAAGTACATAATTGCATTTGATTTTATTCTGTTTTTGATCTTGTTTTGAATGACAAGAGTAATTTCTGTCAATAATTTAAACAGAAGCGTAGTGTCAGTAACGGCATCCTCCCTAAGGGAGGCACATTTATGATTGAGGAAACATTTTGTTCAATATCAATACTCGTGTCATTGTCATGCATAACAAACTAACTTAAAGCCAGTTTTGGTAAAATGTGCTTTTACATTCCATATTGTACATCAGACTTGAATAAATATTTCATGAGGAAAATCCTCAGTGTTGCATTTCATAAGGTGAAGCTGAGTGAATAGAAAGAGTGAACGTTTTCCTCATAATGATATATTTTTAACCATTATACAAATAACAGTCATTTGATGTTTGTTTTATATAACACACATACATTGTACATGTAGATCTTTCTTATTTGATGACATGAATGCCTGGACAATTACTGTACTGTACACTGTATTTAAGTTAATTGAATCATAATTAGACAATTCCACATAATTATGTATACAAGGATTGAATTGGCCAGGCAATATACTGTATGTGGCAGGTTGTCACAGTTGGAAAAAACAAAACCCAGGAAAAACTATCATGGGCAATAAGCCAGAAGTATGTGCATCGTATATGTACAGGAATGAATCTGAATTAAAAACATAAATTTTGACTCTTAATTACCATAAATAACTGGAATTCATTTGGTTACAAATTCATTTCTTAATATTGCTTATGAACAAATTCAAACATATTTTTCCACCAGGATTCAAATTTTTTACTTGGATTCACAAACCAGTGTGCATGTGTTTATATTCATTTATTAAGTGATTGTGTACAGGTACCAGTTACTCGTATACATATTCCAGTTGTCAGTGACATATTGCGTGACAAACACTATTCCCTTGACTTAACATACAAGGCCAAGTTTTTGCAATAAGTCAATACACATATATATCATATATAAATTTGTACTCAAGGGACTACAATGATAATCTGACAGCCCATTAAACTGTGTGACAGCTCATTGATATGATTGATTGACTGTCAGACTAAGAATCATGTTAAAGGCATCATAGTTATAATGATGAATGCATCATGTGACGGTCCATTGTTTCAACATTCAAACATACATTTACTGATCTGTCTGGCTGTCAGAACTGTACATGTATAATGAGCAGTGGGTATAATGATTAAAGAGACAATATTATCATGATCAACAGGGCATGGAATCGTGCTATAGTTTTAGATTAACTCAGTGACTGAAAATAATATCCCACATGATAAGGACATATTACCGTTGCTGCTGCATAAATGAGCCAGTAATTTTCAATCACTGTGTTCATCTTAGGACACTAAGTTTAACTAGGACACCAATTCCATGCCCTGTTGAAAGTCTGCTCTGATCATGATGATACTTCCCCTTTAATTGGGCCTACTTTTGCTTTCACAGTAACTACCCCTACTTCCCCCTTCCCCCTCTGTTCCCCTTCCTCTTCCCTTCCTCTTCCCTTCCACCCTTCCCCAAATAGTTATACCACCAGTAGGGGCCAATCCAGACCAACAATCCTACATAACAAAACAAACATTGAAAACTATCTTCTTGTTTGATTTTGGGGCCAAGTTATGACAATGGTCTTTTAAACTCATGGGCAGCTAAACAAGTGGACTTATAATAATGGGTCCTTGCCACTGTAGAGAAGTTCAAATAAAAAAGTGTCTAAACAACAGGAAATCGGCTGGCATACAATTGAGTTGTGGACATAAATGTCTGTCTGATTAAATAGCTATTTGAACAATAATCTGTGTGACTTGCGCCTTAAGACTTTCTGAAAAATGGTTGTTTTGTTGTACAATTGGCTGTGGGACTATTGACTGTATGCCTTACTTAACCAGGGTAGGCTGGGCAGTACAAGTGAGGGCTGGTGGGTTTTACCTGTAGGAAAACTTGTTCTTGGCAATAAGCCAAAAGTGTGCAGTACCAGGCAGTATGAAGTAATTTGAATTGAAAACCAATTTTACTCACATATTTACTTCAGCAGCATTCTAACACTTAATCAGTGGCGTACATGTAGCCAAAGGGGACAGGGGCCGGCAAAATAGTCTGTCAAGGACAGGGGCCGGCAAAATAGTGTCTGTCATTAAATTCAATAACTTATTGGTATTACATACTTTGTCGGTTCATTTGAGTTTTGTGTCTGTAAATTTACCCCCCAAAAATATCCCGCCCCCCCCCCTCAATTGAAAAGTCCTGACTGCACTTAAAGCCAGGGGTGTTATGTAGGGGATATTCTCATTTCAAAACATTGTGGAGAGGAGAAGGGATAAAACCCTCAAACATCTTCTTGTGTATTTTAATAAAGACTACAACACGTTTAGTTACAATTTCATTTGATTTACAATGTAAATTCACTTGAAAAAAAAACATGAGGTAAAGTTTTTTGCTTGGTAACTATGACAAGTCAAATACACATCGAATGTGTAATTCTACTAGGGAGAATACTTGACAATGCTACTAATAAGTTTGACAAACCACTTACATAATTGATGAGCTGTCTTACCAATCTGTAATAGTAATCATAGTGATCATTATGATTTTCCTTTCTAAACATCAAAACATACAAACAGTGTTGTCTGACTTATTGTCAGAATTACATAAATGGACAGACGTATAGGCACTTATAAAACATTATCCAGGCTGCCTTAGCAAAACAACTTAACACTCAAAACTCATGATCATCAAAATTGACATTGGACATCATAATGTCACTTTGTCAATTAACATCATCATCACGTCTCTTAGTCTTAAGACAATTTTACACCATATGTGTCTTTCCTTGTGACTTGTCATTCACCAATACTGGCCTTTAGTAAAGGCACACGCGGAAACCCAGAACACAACAACCGAAAAAGACCATGCACGCGATCGCAAAAGGCGAAGCCCATGAGCACCCTTACCAGTCCATTCCGAGGACGTAGCACTGAATTATTCATAAACCTCCAGCTAAATGAATAAATTACATGTGTATCATACACATTTATTTATTAGTCTTCGAGGTCAGTTAGTTACAACAGCAAACAAAATGTTGGGTTTGTGTATATTTGAATAATTGATACTACAACAAATTAGTTACCTAAAAACACATTATGTATTAACATTTCTCTACCAAATCGGTAGAAAAATATAAAGAAAAACATAAGACTACAGAACGGACTAGTAAAGGCCCTTGGGGCATCCTCTTCTCATATGTGTGTGTAGTCTTTTTTTGTGTGTATTGTGTTCTGGGTGGGCGTGTGGGCCTTGACTAAAGGCTAGACCAGTATTTGATGGTCTATAGTGTTTTCTCCACTTTGCTTTGAAGTATTGTGTGTCACAGAACCTGCTCTGTTGTAAAATGTCCCAACCATCTCAATGTCCGAAACATCTCAACAGTCAGTAGTATACAAATATTGTCTCTGAGTAACATGACAAGAATAATCATGAATCTGTGATTGAAGACACTGTTGAATGACAGTTGACAGCAAAGCATGCATGGTCATGAAGCTAGGGTACTTTTTTCAGTCGTCACGTGTACTTGGGTACTAAGATCCCATCCTACTGTGACTCGATGTGTAATCAGATTGTGGTCAGATCATAAGGTCAGTAATTACCAATAATTTATTTGATATTTTGAATCACCACCAGCTGTTACTAATTTGATAAATAAGCACATCCGTGAATTTGTTTGTGGTGGTTAGATTCATCATAATAAAATTTTCTACCCATAATCACATTTGGGCAATTTATTACCATCATATGTATTTTTTGTTTTGTCATGTAGGAGTCTGGACGAAATGGCTTCACGTCAACGCATACAGATCTTCATTCCAACATAGAGGCTGACTTGCCCAAAGTAGCAAGCAGAGATGGGGAGTCTCCATTTAGAGGATTATTAGCCAATCATTTAACATGTACAGTGTGTGGACACAAGGTAATAAACCAGGGTCATCCTTGTCATATTCCCTGTGCATGCAAATATGATTATAATGCTGATTCACAATACATAAAAAGGGACCAGTCTTTTTCCCTTCCAGCCTCGGTTTGGTTACATTGATTTATATGGAAGCAAAACAAAATTGCTGCACCATGATAAGGGTCTATACTGTTAGCCAGTAATAACAGCAGGCGTTTACCACAAAACCCTAAGATCTCAAATTTCCATCAAAAGATGGGTGTATGTACAAAAATACACATGCACTTTTCAAGCTTGTTGGAAATATAATTGTGTCATAGTATGCACAACTGTGTGTATAAATTACATTCATTATATGACAAATCTGACATCTGTTGATTAGACAGTTCACCAATGTGTGCAGAATTTGATTTGTACTTTTTTAGGCGATGTGTTCATTAAAGGGGCAATATCATCACGATCAGAGTAGACTTTCAACAGGGCATGGAATCGATATCCTTGTTTAAGATGAACACAGTGACTGAAAAGTACTGGCTCATTTATGCAGCAGCAACAGTAATATGACCTTATCATGTGGGGTATTATTTTCAATCACTGATTAATTGAAGATTAACTGCTTTTAAGACTCCTGGTACAAAATTTGGGTTTTATCAAGAAAAAAATTGATCAATGTTTTACCTAAAACTTACTTTGCCTATGTTGATGATATTGTTGCATTCCCCACTATTGTGGGTCAACAAAATAATAGGGCGGACACAAACTTTGTTGTGACAATATCAGTTGGGGTTGGTTTATTATCTTTTCTGCATTCAACAACAATAAAAGGCACTAATGACATATAAAAAGAGTGGCAGCGTAGTTCAATAATTAGACTTAATAGTTAGACATAATACGAGTTCCGAATGGTGTGTACGAGTAATACCAACTACAAAGGGATCGGATACAGCCAGGACCATCATTCGTTCATGCGGCTTGTCACTTGGTATACGGTACGGGCACTGCTACACCGAGAGACGGACGGCTGGTCAGTCTCGACGATGGGGACCACCAGGGCTTGACTACATGGGGTGTCTGGACGGGGCCAGAGTGTGTATTAGACTGCATTAGCTAGGCGAACCAATGGTCATATCGACGCACTGCACCATTGGTTCAACGAACGAGGCTCTGGACTGTAATAGTTCGGTATATCGCACTGTCATGGATCGGATCGAGTCGCACAGATATCATTCGGAACCGCACTTCGCCGAGATCAGGAAATCTATGGGTTTATATAGAAATCTGGGGCCTAGGAATGAATAAAACATTAGCCTAGTTAGGGTCTTAGCCAATGAGAAGCTTGCCTTCCGCGTCTAAGGGTAGAAACGTGTGCAAAATCATGGTATACAACAGGTCCTTGTTCCATATAAGGAAAGGTATTTGACGAAAGTAAAGTGAGTGACAACTTAGAAAGGAGGGCGTGTTCTAGGGGTAATGCTTACTGAGGATGTTAAGCTATTGCATGAGGGGAGCAGCGGTTGCGCATGGGAGCATGGCACACGGACCAACGACTATGACTGCGCGGGCCAGTCACGGTGACTGTTTGGCCGTGTTACACCCACGAACCGTGTTCGGTGTGTAGGATGGACTCCGAGGAAAGTAGGAGAAAAATAGACTAAGTCCAAAGGACGGCTCGAAGCCACGTGGCGGGAGGGTGTGGCACGCACGCAAGGCTCTCGCTGGTGTTGCATTATGCATTGCATTGGCGCTGGATATGCATGAGCAAAAGTGGCGGCCTTGTATGGATTGCATATATTCATAGCGGACAATCAAGGGTCCGGCGAAATAAACTCTGGGACTTAGACTGTTTGAAATTGCATCGTAAGCAAAATATTGGAAGTGGAAGAAGTGAAATAGAGGGTGCTAATATTTATCAAAATCAAAGGGTAAGATTCGTAACAATATAATCAAACATTGTTTTAAGTGCTATCAGGTATTTTTTCACAGAGTTTGTTTTTGCCGATGAAAGATTCGTAACAATATAATCAAACATTGTTTTAAGTGCTATCAGATATTTTTTCACAGAGTTTGTTTTTGCCGATGAAATACAGTTTCAATATTTCTCATTAACCCTAACCATGCTCGATGCAACAAGATGCAACAAGATGCAACAAATCTAAAAAGTTGAATCTTGTTGCCCTTGGCAGAGAACAAAAGGACCATTGTTCTAGCTGGTGGATCTTGTTGCATTTTGTTACATTCTGCAGGGTGCAATGCCTGTAGGGGTTAGGGTTAATAAAATTTGCACAGGTTGGTTGTTCAATTCAATGTATATCTTAATACAAAGAAAGTAAGCAAGACCCTACAAGGGTCAAAATCAGTCAAAATGTTGATATACTTGCCAAGGTGTATCGAGTGCACTTAAAAGTCAAACACTGTCAAAATGAGTCAACCATTTTTGACTGGTAAAAGCATTGTCTGGTATTGTTCAGGGTGGTCAAAATGACAGTAAAAACCAGTCAAAAATTCCCCTGTGTGCACATTTGGGTCAACAGTCAAAATAGGCAGTTGGCTGGTTTTGACCTCAATAGCAAGGAGGGTTAAAAAGAAGTTACCAATATTGTACCATCCCATTGATATGAACTTAATAAGGAAAGGTGGATTAAAAACATGTTTACTATTATCATTATTTTTGTTAGAACCCAGTGACGTACAGCAGCTTTGATTGTCTCACTCTTCCCATCCCTGCCTCAGTCTTTGGAACATTATCTCTGGAATGTATTCTGGCTAAGTTCACCCAGTCTGAACTGGTTCATGATGTAGAATGTACACAATGTGCCAAGAAACTGTATGGAAAAATTGATCAACCAACTACAAGGAATATGAAATGGTTTACTCCAAGAACAGCTGACCCAATGGATCCAAGAAGAGTTTCAACTACTGTTCCAACTTCTACAGGGTTGATTACTTCACCAGTCACTCCACCAATAGCTCCGCCTACATTAAGGTTAGCCCCGCCCACCAATGATCAAGTGTGTTTAATTTCTTCAAGTGAAAATAGATTGACTAATGAGGATTTGCATATGAGAACTCCGCCTCCAGAGAAGTTATCCAGTGACTCGTCAAGTACTGGTTATGACACAGGCAGTTCAGGATTGGAGGTTTGTGGGGATGTTGATAATGGTTTGGATTTGTCCACACAAGAGACAGAACAGAATGGGATTGATTTAGTTTCACATCACTGTAATGGCAACAATAGGATCATAAATGGTACTTCATTTGGTTCAGTTTGTCATACAGATGGACTAATGTACAACACTGCAAATACAGATGTTTACAATGAAACTAATACCATAGAAATGACAGGATCAATTGAAAGGCAGAATCTTTCAAAAGATTTGACGCAAAGAAACCAATCGGTTTTGGCCTTACAAGATTTGAACAATCCACAGCAAATGGTTGAGGAAACTCTAAAAAGTGATTCAGTGGCCATTTCTGCAGAAGAAGAATCAACTCAAGTAATCACAAAACATGTGCAAGAAACTGCTACAGTCAATGATCTTGCTGAAGAGTGGTCAGAGAGAACCACAAATCAAACTTTACATCTCCCCTCAGAGGCCAGAATGGAAATCAATTTAGGGTGTATGGTGTCTTCAACCAAAACAAATAATTCTTTGCCAAATGATAAACATGTAAATGGCAATCATCAGAACAAATTTGATAATTCAAATCAAGGAATGAGACATAGTTTCCCCAAAAATAAATCCAAGGATGCAGACCAGATATTGCCAGAGAGAACTTCTTCACAACCAGTCAACAATTTGACGGTAAACCTGCCCAAATGTCATTCTACGCCAAAGCACTACCCATCGCCCCGCACAACAGCATCTTTATCAGCCAATCAGAACTATGCATCAGGGGACACACCTGCCAAGAGCCCATCCATATTTGGTAAGATACCTGGTACAGATGGCATGACCCCGCCTTCATCTGATACTGTTGCTAATGACTACGATAATGAGAATTTATCACCGAAATGTCGACGGATCTTCAGGAAGCAGCTAACCCTTGGAAAGGTACCGTAATTGATAGGAAATTAGTCAGTGCTTCCTTTAAGGATGAAAATCTGTGGCTAGGGGAGAATCAACCACAAGGGATAACGGCTTTAAACCTTAGTCCAAATTACTAGTGCACCCTAGGGAATGTTTTGCAGTTTAACTGGAAGAAGTTTTCATGTTGGGATGAATTCCAGTAAGCCAATACAACACAATATCAAGTGTCTTTTTCTGTTTAAATTTTACATCATAATTAGACAAAGATATTGACAATTAGGAGGCTTCAGTTTATAGGGCTGGATTGCTCAGTCAGTTATAGAGAACCACTGAACCAGTACAGTAATCAAAAGGTTGCAGGTTCGAGTTCTGCTTCAGTATATTTTTCTTTGTTCTCCCCAAAAAATAGTTAAGATTTGATGTTTTTGCAGTGTATATCTCCATGCTGCAGAATTATATAATCCAGTCACACCTGCCTAAATTGGCAAAATACATGTGCCTTTTAGTAGCATTCAGCATTAATTTCAAATGGGTCAACATGGGTGAGGGAGACAAGGGTGGAGAATTGTGGAAATCAAGTTTGAAAAAAACCTTTGCATAATGGCAATTCCATGGTCGGTCACGTTACATTTTTGAGGTTTTGGGCCCACTCTGAATTCCATAATATATATTTCACTCATCAGTTTTTCAATTTGTGCATTATACCCAGACCTTACTCAGTACAAAATAATAATTTCATAAATTTGTTAGGCCTATATGTACGTTATATAAGAGAAAAAGCAACATTTTATGCATTTCCAAAAAATGTAACGTGAGAAACCAAAAAATTGTTCTCATATATAGCTGACATATAACAAATTTCTGAAATTGTTTTTTATAAACAGAGTAAGGTCTGGGTATAATACAACTACTGTGAAAAAACGTGACGCCGTATGTCAAAACCAGGCACAATTGGGCAAGAAGTCAATTTTGAGTTATTGAAATATTAGTAAAATATAGACCTTGCACTTTACAATGCCGCTTTCTTTTTTCAAGTCGGATATTCCATAGCGAAGTTATTAAGATTTGAAATCGGACTGTCCGAAACAGTGAGATGATGTCATTTTCCTGGGGAAATACCTAATGAATTATTCAGTTCCTTTATTAGCGAAAGGTCTGACGTTTCCGGCAATACCAAATTTGTATAGGGGCGATGCGATTTTACGTTCGCAAGTGAGCTCGAAGTTACGCTAAATTTGGTGTCATTTCCAAGCAAAATCTCGAAGAAGGCATCATTTTGTGAAATTATAATGCCTCTCTAAAAGTATTTAAAAAATAATTTGTCGATGAAATTTCAGTTAGAAACTTTTACAGAACATTTTAAACATTTGTAGCATCATAAATTTCCAAAAATCTCAAAATCGCAAAAAATCACCCCCAAGGCATTTTGCAGCTGTTCCTCCATTCGTAGCTCTGCCCAATTCCGCCTGGTTTTGACATACCGCGTCACAAATAATCAGTGAAATGTATTTAATAAGGAAATTATGGCATTAAGACGGGGCCAATACCTGAAAAAATGTAATGTGAGTAACCATGGAACTTGCCCATAACCATATACCCCTTCAAGATGTAATCACAGTTGTCATCAACCAACCCCCCCTTTCATCTTTCTTACAAATTGATGAATATTTATGTGTTTTTTTATAGCTACCCCAGTGCCTGTGCATTCATCTGCAGAGAGTAACATGGAGATCTAATGGTCTTCCATCACGACGTGAGGAACAAATTGTATTCCCTGAGTATCTTGACATGAGTCTGTACAAACAGACTTTAGCCGTTAACAATACAACAAGTCAAACTGTACCTAGTTTACTCAGATTAATATCAGAAGATGAAACCACACCTACAGAAACATCTCTAAGGTATTATGCAATAATTTTTTCTAATTAATTTTTTTTCTGAATTTATGAGTTTGTGTGGTACTGCATGACTCAGTAGACAACCTTTAGCATTCCATATTTCATGAGGATAAGCTACCCACCAAACATTTTAAGAAGTCTGTGATGGTACAATGGTAAGTTTGTGATGGTACAATGGGAAATTTGTGCTGGTACAATGGTAAGTTTGTCATGGTACAATGGTGAGTTTGTCATGGTACAATGGTATTAGTTTGTCATGGTACAATGGTAAGTTTGTCATGGTACAATGGTAAGTTTGTCATGGTACAATGGTAAGTTTGTCATGGTACAATGGTAAGTTTGTCATGGTACAATGGTAAGTTTGTCATGGTACAATGGTAAGTTTGTCATGGTACAATGGTAAGTTTGTCATGGTACAATGGTAAGTTTGTCATGGTACAATGGTAAGTTTGTCATGGTACAATGGTAAGTTTGTCATGGTACAATGGTAAGTTTGTCATGGTACAATGGGAAGTTTGTCATGGTACAATGGGAAGTTTGTCATGGTACAATGGGAAGTTTGTCATGGTACAATGGGAAGTTTGTCATGGTACAATGGTAAGTTTGTCATGGTACAATGGTAAGTTTGTCATGGTACAATGGGAAGTTTGTCATGGTACAATGGGAAGTTTGTGATGGTACAATGGGAAGTTTGTGATGGTACAATGGGAAGTTTGTGATGGTACAATGGGAAGTTTGTGATGGTACAATGGTAAGTTTGTCATGGTACAATGGTAAGTTTGTCATGGTACAATGGTAAGTTTGTCATGGTACAATGGGAAGTTTGTCATGGTACAATGGGAAGTTTGTCATGGTACAATGGGAAGTTTGTCATGGTACAATGGTAAGTTTGTGATGGTACAATGGTAAGTTTGTCATGGTACAATGGTAAGTTTGTCATGGTACAATGGTAAGTTTGTCATGGTACAATGGTAAGTTTGTCATGGTACAATGGGAAGTTTGTCATGGTACAATGGGAAGTTTGTCATGGTACAATGGGAAGTTTGTCATGGTACAATGGGAAGTTTGTCATGGTACAATGGGAAGTTTGTCATGGTACAATGGTAAGTTTGTCATGGTACAATGGGAAGTTTGTCATGGTACAATGGGAAGTTTGTCATGGTACAATGGGAAGTTTGTCATGGTACAATGGGAAGTTTGTCATGGTACAATGGGAAGTTTGTCATGGTACAATGGGAAGTTTGTCATGGTACAATGGTAAGTTTGTCATGGTACAATGGTAAGTTTGTGATGGTACAATGGTAAGTTTGTCATGGTACAATGGGAAGTTTGTCATGGTACAATGGGAAGTTTGTCATGGTACAATGGGAAGTTTGTCATGGTACAATGGGAAGTTTGTCATGGGACAATGGTAAGTTTGTCATGGTACAATGGGAAGTTTGTCATGGTACAATGGGAAGTTTGTCATTGTACAATGGGAAGTTTGTCATTGTACAATGGGAAGTTTGTCATGGTACAATGGGAAGTTTGTCATGGTACAATGGTAAGTTTGTCATGGTACAATGGGAAGTTTGTCATGGTACAATGGGAAGTTTGTCATGGTACAATGGGAAGTTTGTCATGGTACAATGGTAAGTTTGTCATGGTACAATGGGAAGTTTGTCATGGTACAATGGTAAGTTTGTCATGGTACAATGGGAAGTTTGTCATGGGACAATGGGAAGTTTGTCATGGTACAATGGTAAGTTTGTCATGGTACAATGGGAAATTTGTGCTGGTACAATGGTAAGTTTGTGATGGTACAATGGTAAGTTTGTGATGGTACAATGGTAAGTTTGTCATGGTACAATGGGAAGTTTGTCATGGTACAATGGGAAGTTTGTCATGGTACAATGGTAAGTTTGTCATGGTACAATGGTAAGTTTGTCATGGTACAATGCTAAGTTTGTCATGGTACAATGGGAAGTTTGTCATGGTACAATGGGAAGTTTGTCATGGGACAATGGGAAGTTTGTCATGGTACAGTGGGAAGTTTGTCATGGTACAGTGGGAAGTTTGTCATGGTACAATGGGAAGTTTGTCATGGTACAATGGGAAGTTTGTCATGGTACAATGGGAAGTTTGTCATGGTACAATGGGAAGTTTGTCATGGTACAATGGGAAGTTTGTCATGGTACAATGGGAAGTTTGTGCTGGTACAATGGTAAGTTTGTCATGGGACAATGGGAAGTTTGTCATGGGACAATGGGAAGTTTGTCATGGTACAATGGGAAGTTTGTCATGGGACAATGGTAAGTTTGTCATGGTACAATGGTAAGTTTGTCATGGTACAATGGTAAGTTTGTCATGGTACAATGGTAAGTTTGTCATGGTACAATGGTAAGTTTGTCATGGTACAATGGTAAGTTTGTCATGGTACAATGGTAAGTTTGTCATGGTACAATGGTAAGTTTGTCATGGTACAATGGTAAGTTTGTCATGGTACAATGGTAAGTTTGTCATGGTACAATGGGAAGTTTGTCATGGTACAATGGGAAGTTTGTCATGGTACAATGGTAAGTTTGTCATGGTACAATGGGAAGTTTGTCATGGTACAATGGGAAGTTTGTCATGGTACAATGGGAAGTTTGTCATGGTACAATGGGAAGTTTGTGATGGTACAATGGGAAGTTTGTGATGGTACAATGGGAAGTTTGTCATGGTACAATGGTAAGTTTGTCATGGTACAAAGTCTGATGATACAAAACAGATCCATCATAATGGAGCATCTATTGATCTGATGAAAAATGAAAACCTCTCTGAAAAACTCTCTTACAGAAAGAGCAGCCATCATTTCATAGGAGGAAACTTTTTGTCAGACCACAGCAGCACATCACGGGTTGGCATTGGCTCGACGCAAATGCCACCTAGAATATCCCATCATGCACCAGGAGGGGCTGAAGAGGAAGACAGTAACCATGGAAACACAATGAGGGAGGATTGTATCTCAGACACCAGGTAGGCCTAAAAGATCTAGAAAATTTGGCATTTCTGATTCTGAAAGATGAATGAAATCCTCATTTTACCTTGCTTTAAATCTATATAATGCTCTTTACCTAGGAAAAAGGTAGTAATGACGTCATGAAATAAATAATTAACTTTGGCATGGATACAAAATGATTAAGTAAATAAATTAATTTATAACATTGCATATTTCATTGCTAGTTAAATAATGGCACCTTTGATTTGTATATCAACGCTTAGGTCTGTTATTTTGTGAGATATTGCATTGTAATTAGTTGACTTCATTTCTACAACGAAAATAGAAGTGTGTTCTGATTAAACATGAAATAAATACAGTGTTAAAGCCAGGATTTTTGGAAAAATGTCTCTAAATGCATTCATACTTTATATAAAATCAAGTTGTATAAAAACCAACTCTTTGAAAGTTTCAGCTTATTTCATTGTGTTTATGGAAGAAAATAGTAAAACGTTTTTTAGATTGTTCATACATATTCTTTCCAACATGGAATTTTCTGTTATTCAGATTATTGTGTAAATAACTTAAATGATATAATAGTAATTTTTCAAGGGATGTAAATCAGTGGTCTGTCAATTTTAGGAAAAGTTAAATAATTTCCAGTTTGAATTTAGGAAAGAGTACTCTTTCCTAAATTCCACGTTTGAATTAACACGAAACCTGAATGGTTTTTTGGGTATTTTTTCGTTAACATTGTATCAAGCTGAAACTATAGCAGGTTATGCCAACATTACCTTACCTTTAATATTCTAGACACAGAGGTTGAACAAAAATGGTCTCATTACTCATTGAAAATAATTTCCAACAGCTTGAGATCAGCAGAAGCCAGATACAGACTTGCTTCAGCCGTCGTTCACCAGGGAGACGCATACTCGGGACACTTCCTGACATTCAGAAGAGCGCCCTCTGTCAGTACCGAACCACTCAGTGACAACTGGCTGTGTGTTTCTGATGAAAGTGTTTACACATCTACAAATCAGGAAGTTTTCTCTCAAAAGGCTTATATGTTATACTATCAGAGGATATAGCCTGATACAGAACTAACGACACTTTGGAATTGATTTAATCCAATTATGAGGCAAAAATAAGTAACTATTTATTTATGAACCAGGGTTGTTTTGGGGTGTTTTTTCTTGGATTTAACCACGGCCATTGCCGTGGTGCCTCTCCCCATTGGGTGTAGTACCCCTTTGGTTGGTCTTGAAATTTTGATGCAGCCAAGGCCAAAGTGGCCGTGCACTCTCAATCCTTATGATCGCGGCCTGAAACTATGTCAAATGCTTGGAACAACATTCAAAAGCGATTCTTTAGGCAGAAATTGACTTTGTTAATAAGATTTTGAGTCTTTACAACAAATATGTTAAAGGCAAATCCAGAGCTTTCTAATTTCTCGTGTAAATCAACCAACAAAAAGGTGGTCAATGCATTTCCAAAATTCCAATGGGCTTCTGATGGTTGTTGGAGCCAGCATATGCGAAGTGGGTGTGGTTTATGTTGGAATCACACAATAACATCACACTTACAGGATAGGCTCCAATTACATTCAAGTGATAAAAACAATGTACACTTTTGATAATGGCCAGAAAACATAAGTTGTGAATTATTATGTAAAAACTTAGTTGGTCATTGCCCTCCCTTGATATATTTCTGGCAACACATATGTAGTTGGTAATGATCCCAAATATCATGTGATCATTTTCCACATTAGGATGTATACAAACAGCGGCGGCACCAGACCTGTAAAACTGGGGGGGGGGGGGGGGGGGCACAGGGGGGCAAGCTTAAATTAAAGGGGGAAAAATTAATATTTAATGTAATTTTGTACTGCTGAAAAAGCATTGACTTACCATCGGGGAAAAATTGGGGCTTTTGAATGTTGTTCCCCCCCGTAGCGCCGCTGCTGTATACAAAGCTGAGTACAGTTTGGTTATTTTCTCATGAGTGGCAGCAGTTGAGCTGTGTACTCCCCAGGGAACTGATGGTTTCAGGAATGATGTATGAGCCTGATGAGCAGAGGTAATAAACAGCGCAGTCAATATTTTACTAGTTTACTTGTTACATGTACCAGTGCTTGATAAATCTTTATTATTATTAACAATGTCCAACAAAATTAGGTAGGTTTTTTGCCCAAAACTCAGAAAGTAAGTGCATTTTTACTGACCATGTTACTACTGACTAATGAAAATAAAAGGTTATTGACCTTAGGATAAGTCATGATTGTAGATACATGTACATGTATGCCAAATCATCAACAAAATGTTTATTTGCGATATTTTGTATTTATTTTTATTTTTTTGCTTCAAATCTGCTTCACAAAATCAAAAGGATTTCAGGGTCATGAACACAATCAAACAAAATAAAATTCATTAAAAACAACTTTTTGTGATGACTTCTCTTTATTAACACTGGAGGTATACGGCTGTACAAAATGATAGCATATGAATTATTGTACAAATAAAATGGATAAGTATACACTGAGTTCCTGTTATAACGCTATTATAGTGCTTATTCCAAATCACGAAACTTCGTACATGTGCAACTATTTAGACAATTAAACATGTCCAAAGCTTCTGAACTTTTGTCAAGTTTTTTTTAAATGCACATGATGTTACTTTGATGACTTATTTTTCTAGTAAATGCAGCTTATTCAGAATAAGTGCTATTGTCACAGTCAACAGGGCATAGAATCGGAGTGCCAATTTTAGATTAACTCATTGACTGAAAATAATACCCAAATGATAAGGGTATATTTCCATTGCTGCTGCATAAATGAGCCAGTAATTTTCAGTCACTGTGTTCATCTTAAACTAGGACACAGATTCCATGCCCTGTTGAATGTCTCCTCTGATCGTGATGATATTGCCCCATTAATAATCATAAACATACATCAGTGTTAATAGCATAGATTGGTAGTGATGTCACAAACACTGCTTCTGAGCCCAGCTGCCATCACAATGGGCACAATTGTCTGGAAATTGAGTTCGGAAAAATATATATGTGACTCGCTCTGGCAAAACCCAAAACTTCTCGGCATTTACCATAATGCATAACAGCCATGAAAAGGTCAAAAACTGACCCCAGGGACCAGTTTGAAGGACCAGTTTTTATGTCACCATATAGAGCATTTTCTCTAGATTTTGATGGAAAAAGAAAAATCATGAAACGTTGTTGGGAACATTGTTAATTTTCATGATAAATTTGGGAGGTCACTTTTGAAAATTGGGTCCAAGTTTAGGGTTTTGCCAGAGCCAGTCACATATTTAGCAATTAACCCTCCTATGGTTTGACCTTTCAAAATCTGCTTACGGGCCAAAATGGCTATCAATTATTATGAACCCTTTAAAACCCTCCAGAATTTGTTGCTACTGAACAACCACACCTTTGAAAGGTATTGAAACATTTCAACACCAGTTTGTTCAGAGAGTTGTTACACCTTTCGAAACCTTTCATAGGTCCCTTTTCTCAGACAGTTTTCTCACCTTTCAAAACCCTTCAGTACAGCAAACTTGAAAGGTTTTGAAAGGTCTGACAATTCTATGGCAACTGCACTGTATATAGGAGGGTTATGGCAAATGGAGATCAATGCTATTGGCCAAATCTAAAATGATAGAAATATGACCGTAAAGTACACTCGCTGTAAATTTGGTGTAGGCATTGTAATTTGGCTTCTACACATGTATGTAAGATGATTTAAAGGGAAGGTATAAAATTTGTATTTGGAAACATATCTTCATTTCAACCCTCTAGTTTTCAAGAAATAAATCATAAAAGTTTCATTACAATATTAATAGGCGCTCACATTTATGAGAAAGGGAAACAAATTTTTGTTCTCTATAAGAGCACTTCAGATGGAATAATTTCTCAGGATGATTGATACTTGTACCAACTTAAAAAAAAGTAAGAGATGTTAGATAATAATTATATATAGATAATTACCAATGTTGTAGCTTCCCTTTAAGATTGGCCCTAGTACATTTAATCATTTACCTCAGTTACTATTGAAGCTGTAATAATGAGTCATTGACTGTGACAGTAACCATCTGGCATTAACATCATAGTACAAAAAATAAGCAAGGGGTGTTTCCCCTAAATGATTTCCTTTGTAGGATTATAGACAATGGTGTCACAGGGGTTTTTTTTTTTTCAATGTGTCTCTTAAGGATACATGTGTGTAGCCTCTACCTTGACACACATTGGGTAAAATGCTTAGTTATTTGTTGTGCATATCTTTCAGCCAATTTCCTCTTTTTTCAGTATTTCAAAAAGAAATCAAATTGACTGACTTTCTTACCAGATGGTAGTATAAAAGTTACATCTAATAACAGTTTAGTGCTAAATGATTAATGATATTGGTTTATATATTATATATATTATATGCATAGACAGGGCTCACAAATTATTTTTTAAGCACTAGCCCTTTGGGCAGGTAGTTTGTAAATGCGGTTGCCCTACTAGAAAAGTAGAGCAAATCGAGAAACTTTATGTCAACAGATGTTACGCATGGACAATAAAAGATGGCTGCTGAGCACCATTAACCCTAACTCCCTAGGCCCATTTGCTTACACATAACCTGAATCCTTCCTAACTCCCTAGGCCCATTTGCTTAAACATAACCTGAATCCTCCAAAATCCTTCAGTAGTAAAACAAGCACATGACATGTACTGTATGCACACATGTGTTTCTAATCTGTGATACATGTACATGGGCCAGGGACCCTGCATGCATGGAGCAATAAACAGTGTCCACTGACCCAAGCACTAGCTGACCTTGCAATCACTACAACAAACATGGATGTACATGTACCATGGAAAGGCAAGTATGCCTAATAACCTCAATCCTCCAAAATCCTTCAGTAGTAAAGCAAGCACATGACATGTATGCACACATGTGTTTCTAATCTGTGATACATGTACATGGCCAGGGACCCTCCCTGCATGCATGGAGCAATAAACAGTGTCCACTGACCCAAGCACTGACCTTGCAATCACTACAACAAACATGGATGTACATGTACCATGGAAAGGCAAGTATGCATAATAACCTCAATCCTCCAAAATCCTTCACTTTAGCAAAAGATTTTGGAGGATTAGGGTTAACGTTTGTCATCTTTAAATTGTTGGCATCCGTAGTGTGAGAATTTCAAAGGTTTGACACTAACATCGTGAATAAATCAAACTTAACGAGGATAAAAGGTTTCGTTAAAGACAAACAAGTAGTTGGCCTTTGGGCTTGCAACAATTAAGTTGTGGTTGTCGGACAAGATTTTTCGGTTGTCCTGGGACGTTGGATAACCCATATTGCAATCCCTGATAGATAATAGGAGACTTTTGATTCATGGAAGCTGTTTGTTGGTCCTCCATTTTGTTATTTACGCTAATCTTATTATGCGCACAATAACGGGAATAATAGAAAAAGACAAGTGCTATAGCCAAGTATATCTCTCTCCTCTTTTTTAAGTTCTTACAGTTTCTTGCCTACCTTGGCTACAGATGCAACTAAACCTTTTTGTAAACCTACATTATTGCCATCAACCACAATAATGAAACGCCTGGTGATGCTATTAAAGAAATGTGGTGTTGGCAAATCCTGTAAATGATCATTCAATATTCAAATGGTGTGAATGATAAAGGTTATTATATATGCCAGTGTGTTTGCCAAATGGTACTGTGTGGTGAATGCATCTACACTGTACATGGTACTGTTATCTACACAGCTAATCCACCATTCATAAACAGTTGTCAAATGGTACTGTGTGGTGAATGCATCTAAACTGTACACGGTACTGTTATCTACACAGCTAATCCACCATTCATAAACAGTTGTCAAATGGTACTGTGTGGTGAATGCATCTAAACTGTACACGGTACTGTTATCTACACAGCTAATCCACCATTCATAAACAGTTGTCAAATGGTACTGTGTGGTGAATGCATCTAAACTGTACATGGTACTGTTATCTACACAGCTAATCCACCATTGATACACAGACAGTTGTCAAATGGTACTGTGTGGTGAATGCATCTAAACTGTACATGGTACTGTTATCTACACAGCTAATCCACCATTGATACACAGACAGTTGTCAAATGGTACTGTGTGGTGAATGCATCTAAACTGTACATGGTACTGTTATCTACACAGCTAATCCACCATTCATAAACAGACAGTTGTCAAATGGTACTGTGTGGTGAATGCATCTACACTGTAAGTGGTACTGTTATGTACACAGCTATTCCACCATTCATAAACAGACAGTTGTCAAATGGTACTGTGTGGTGAATGCATCTACACTGTACATGGTACTGTTATCTACACAGCTAATCCACCATTGATACACAGACAGTTGTCAAATGGTACTGTGTGGTGAATGCATCTAAACTGTACATGGTACTGTTATCTACACAGCTAATCCACCATTCATAAACAGACAGTTGTCAAATGGTACTGTGTGGTGAATGCATCTACACTGTAAGTGGTACTGTTATGTACACAGCTATTCCACCATTCATAAACAGACAGTTGTCAAATGGTACTGTGTGGTGAATGCATCTACACTGTAAGTGGTACTGTTATGTACACAGCTATTCCACCATTCATAAACAGACAGTTGTCAAATGGTACTGTGTGGTGAATGCATCTAAACTGTACATGGTACCGTTATCTACACAGCTAATCCACCATTCATAAACAGACAGTTGTCAAATGGTACTGTGTGGTGAATGCATCTAAACTGTACATGGTACTGTTATCCACACAGCTTATCCACCATTCATAAACAGACAGTTGTCAAATGGCACTGTGTGGTGAATGCATCTAAACTGTACATGGCACCGTTATCTACACAGCTAATCCACCATTCATAAACAGACAGTTGTCAAATGGTACTGTGTGGTGAATGCATCTAAACTGTACATGGTACCGTTATCTACACAGCTAATCCACCATTCATAAACAGACAGTTGTCAAATGGTACTGTGTGGTGAATGCATCTACACTGTACATGGTACTGTTATCTACACAGCTTATCCACCATTCATAAACAGACAGTTGTCAAATGGTACTGTGTGGTGAATGCATCTACACTGTACATGGTACTGTTATGTACACAGCTTATCCACCATTGATACACAGACAGTTGTCAAATGGTACTGTGTGGTGAATGCATCTACACTGTACATGGTACTGTTATCTACACAGCTAATCCACCATTCATAAACAGACAGTTGTCAAATGGTACTGTGTGGTGAATGCATCTAAACTGTACATGGTACTGTTATCTACACAGCTTATCCACCATTCATAAACAGACAGTTGTCAAATGGTACTGTGCGGTGAATGCATCTAAACTGTACATGGTACTGTTATCTACACAGCTATTCCACCATTCATAAACAGACAGTTGTCAAATGGTACTGTGTGGTGAATGCATCTAAACTGTACATGGTACTGTTATCTACACAGCTATTCCACCATTCATAAACAGACAGTTGTCAAATGGTACTGTGTGGTGAATGCATCTAAACTGTACATGGTACTGTTATCTACACAGCTTATCCACCATTCATAAACAGACAGTTGTCAAATGGTACTGTGTGGTGAATGAATCTACACTGTACATGGTACTGTTATCTACCCAGCTTATCCACCATTCATTAACTGACAGTTGTCTACTTTTGAATGGTCAGTAAAAATTCTAGCGTCTGTAGGAGGGTTAATGAAGATTGTGAAAAACTAAAATTTTAGAAGGAATTGAGGGTTACTTCAGAAAGAATATCCAATAAATACAGTGATGGGAACTCCTTAAGCAAAAAAGGAATTTTTCCGTGTTTACGCCACATTCAGGTGATGGTTGTGTACAAATGTATTGTACAAAAAATATGTTCTTTTGTTTTGCCAAATTGTAAATTTACAAATGTCTTGATATAAAACCTTGGCACTCATTAAAACATTACAGCATAAAATGCATTCAAATTGGATCCATTTGTAAATTGTTGTTTAAAGTGAAGGTACAGCATTAGTAATGTTGGCAAAACTCTTTTTGAATCAAGATATACATTAAACAACCATCCTATGAAACTTTCCTTTTATGGTGATGTGTTCATGAAAAAATTGAGAAATTTTGCATTCAACATTTTCGTATTCATACTAATGTGGAAATTTTGGAAAGAGTTCTCTTTCCAATAAACTTAATGGAAATAATTTCACTTTGCTTAAAAATTATAGCACCTCAGACAAAATGACTTCAAGGGAAGATTGATACGATCATCAGCTTAACAACAAGAACATTTTTAATTAGAATTTGAAAATTTGCAGGCGTCCCAGTGCCTAATCTACCAAAGAGTTTTTTAAGCGAAACGTTGAGTTGTAACCTCCAGTTCTTTTCAGAACTAATTACTACTCAATAGAGAACTTCACATGGTGTCACTGTAATTAGTCTTACTTATCCTCTTAACCATGCAAAGCTACAAGTTTTACCTAAGCAAAATATAGGCTTTTATAGGTTATTTCCTGTGATTATGCAGTGTTAAGTAAAACGTTTTTGGTAAATTGCCTACCTTCGGAGTACTTTTTGCAACAGTACATTACCCCATACCCTGTCCAGCAGAAAATCTAAGAGTGGTACACATGTTACAGTTTGGCTTCATCTCTTTATACTCGGGAAGTAATTTTTCTTCAAAGCATGAGGAAGTTGAAAATGTGTTGCAGGAGATTTGAAATATAGGTTTTTATAGGTTTCGCTGGGAGGCCTGAATTTTTTTTTTTTTTTTTTAATACTAGTTCTATACCTTATCTTCAAAGATTTACATGCATGTATTTTACATATTAAAGAACCCTTTAAATTCATAGATTGCGTTCATGTTTCTGACCCTTGAAATGTTCCCATAAACAGTAAAGGCCAGTAAGGTATCTTTGTATACAGCAACGGTGATCAAATGTTTATCCATCATTATCTAAGCAAGTCACATCAACGAATGCTGCTGTTTTAAAACAACTGAAATATGATCAGAACCCAACATATGTTTGTTTTTATAAATGTCAAATTGTTCACATGTTTCTGCATCCATACCAGACATATGTGTATTCCTCTTAATTTGACAAAGTCTTGGATCCATAAAGTCCAATATATATATACTCATTCCATTCATATTTTCACAGAAATAACTCATTTATACTAGACAACTAACTACATTTATTTACAGTGTGTTTTTACACAAGTCCTGTTTAATAGTTCATATAAAGAAATCTTTTTCAGTGATATTCCTTTTAATACATGTACCTACTTTTATTTATCATAATTGTTAGAAAGGAACACAAGATAATCTGAAATGAAAAACTGCACAAGTTTTATTACTTCCATGACACTTTGAACACATTATAATCCTATTAAACTACTACAAGGGTCAAAATCAGTCATAATGTTGATATACTTCCCAAGGTATATCTTGTGCACTTAAAAGTCAAACACTGTCAAACCTCACGTGTAGCAAGTACATTTACAGGTCAAAAATGCCTCTGTGTGCACATTTAGGTTAACATTTGGGTCAAACAGGCAATTGACTGATTTTAACTTCTGTAGCAACTGTGCAGCTATAGTAGGAGGGTTAATGTCTGCAAAACTGCTTTTATGAGTATGCTAACATGAATCAAGATATACATTAAACAAGCAACCAGTGAAAGTTTTGATGAAGAGCTTAAGTCATGTTTGTGTTGTTTGTGCTTTCTCTGAAATGACGGCACTTTAGACAGATGATTGATACATGTACCTTTAAAAGCTTCACATCTTGGTAAATTGGTAATTTTGTAATTAGATAATAACCATTTACCAACATTGTATTTTCCCTTTAATCACTTTACCCACCCTTAAACACTGCTTCCATGTCTTTCTATCAAAGCTTCCATCGTCACAGGATACTTTTGAAGTCAATTTCCCAAACCACATTTTTACGTGTTTGATGTTCTACGTTATCTTTGTGAATCAGACTGTATTTTTAACCCTCAGGGGTGTTTACACAGTAACACAAAGTTGAAACAAAAACTGTACCAATAGTGCTATTTTGTCAGTAACATGCAGTGCCATCTAAAACAGGAACAATCAATTTTTTTGTGAGGGTCATTTGGTGTCCGGCATGGGGAAACTCCTAAGTCTAAACAGTAACTCAAGCCTGAGAAAATGTGTGTATCACTAAAAGGCACAATCCAGGTATAACATTCAGGAATTCTTTCTCCAAAATAAAAAAAAAATGTACAAAAATCCAAAGGCATCTAATGTGACAAATATTGGCTCTTCCATGAACAAAGAAAAGGGAAGTTTTTTCATTCAAACAAATTAACACCTAGTTGTCAGAAATGTTCCCCTGCTATGATAACGTGAGTTTGCAGTCAACACCATTCAACAACAGTCAATTTTATTGCTCAAATGAGTAAAATAATAATAGTCTCAAAAATCATCATGGTTTCTGAACAGATTATTCCCTCTGACCAAACAATCATGAAATTTGACACTTAATAATTGCATGGAATTCTCATGTTTGGTCATTTCTGAATTCCTTTATATCATCTGTAGTTATTGTTGTTTTCTTATTTCTCTTCAAGAGGAAGGAAATTACTAGATGAATCAAAGGCCCAATAGAAACTCTTCCAAGGTCTTGCCTACAAGTACATTAGTGTCACTTGTGCGTCAGTTATCAACAAGTACTCATACTGATAGGCCTTCATCACACTATAGCCATTTTGTTTTTCTTCTATACAAATCTATATGACCAAACCAAGGCTGGTAGGGATCTAGTATGGCCCATGTTATGATCAAATTCACACACAGGAAATCTGATAAAGGTCAATGAACTTATAAACTCTACTGAAACTAGAAACCTTCAAGAAATCGTCATAGATTTGTTTACTTCTGCAGTTATAGACCTTCATATCATAGTGGTCATCTTGGGTTTCTAATATACAAGCCTATATGAAACAAAATGAGGTATGCGTTCATATTAGACTGGTGCCTTATAAGTGTTCATAGTGATTTTTAATTTGCAGTCAGGAAATCTGACAAATATGAATGCAATGTGATACAGTTCTGAGAGTTAAGAAATTGGAAAAATAGTAAGGAATGTACTGTCTTAATTTCTTAATTTACAATATTTAAAGGTTTGCTGAAATAGAAATCTTCATGTGGTAGATTGTGTCTTGAAACATTACAACCTTGTTTGCATTTTGTTTCTCCAAAATATATTTTCAAATGGAGAAAATTGCTGTTTTCTACCCCTGAAAAACAGTGACTGCTGTATGCATTGTGACACGGCATGACTCGTAAATATGCGGTGGTTATCAAAACTAAAATATGCATACTGTAAATTGCGCATAACTTTGCTGATTAGAGTATTTTATTCTCTGAACATAAATTAAAATAAATTTGGGCACCGAGTACACCTTATATTCACTGATCATTCTGCACATCACAACACATATAGAGTCTGTGTAAGACTGTTCTAACCAGCTCCATTTTTAGATTTGTACATCTGTTATATTTCATTTACATGTACATGTAGATAAGTTTTGATTTGTAATACTGGCAAGCCTACTCATATTGTTAAGTCTATGACACATATGTTGAGAGTTTTATTTCAGCAAACTTTGTGATCTAATACAAGAGAAAAAGAGACAAAATCATACCTAAAATGTACAGGTTTTCATGAAAGCAAATCATATGCACTTGCTTCATGAAATCTCTTGATTGTACGTTTCTTCCTTTGTACCAATAGAAGTCTGCTTAACATGTTCTACGATAATAGTACAATTTATTTTGTCCAAGAAAAAAAAACATTAATGTATTTACAAAGATAATTCCACATAGTTTGCAGAATTGTATGTAGTGTACAGAAATTGTTCTTATGAAGACATGAATGTTTAAAATGCAAGCCAGGTACATACATGTGAGAACATCATAACATTTCAAGGCAATCGTCTCATTAAAGACTGAACTAATTGCATATACATGTATTTTTTACTTACAAAAAGAACATGAAATGCCAAACAGTATAAAAATATGGTCATGTGAAAGCTCATGTTTTGGTTTAAATTTTGTTCCGTTTTGACTGCTATTACTATAAAACTTAAGTTGCAATAACTTGAACCAAATGTCACTTAATAGCCTGGTCAATAATTGCAAACCAGCCTGCAGGGTGTGGTTGCTTTGCTGGTTTCATGTTTTGTCACAACCTTTACCAAAATACAGCAGGAAAATATCAACAATTTCTTGGTTTTTCAACCATGCATTTATTGAACATACATTTGTACGCATTGTCAAATAGGGATCGACCATTTGTCAAGCACTCATACTAGATCCAGACTAAGACAGACTGAGTCTTTTTGATGATATCTATAGTTAAAATTGGTTTCAACAATTTTCCCAACAACATTACCCACGTAACAATTGTGGGACTAAATTAGAAATTTGTTTTTGACCTCTTGTCAAAAGCAGGCATTTTGAGGGTGAAAATCAATGTCGAGTCTGTTATCAGTGACAAATATATGTACTTCACGTTGATAATTACCGTCAACATGGAATTTATACGATAGTAATTCAAAAACCAAATAACAGTTTAGGCACACTGTTTTGCCATGCCCGTCACATTTCTCTTCTTTTAGCAAACTCTAAAAGAAATTCTGACATGAGTAACTCAACTACTTTAAACAGTTACATGGTAAAATGTATGGCATTACTGTTGCCTCAAATGAACTGGTTATTTTCCCCAAAAAATAACAATTAAAATCAAGATACGACATTGCACTGACCGGCAAATTCACTGATATAATCTACATGCATGTAGATGTACATATGTTCTCTCTGCACAACCTGATTCAATTGAGATGAGATAAATCTGCTTATGTATGTGGACGTATTACTCAAGTAACAGTTTGTGAAAAGTGATGAATGATCCACCACTGTCCACAAACAAATTTTCAACACTAGAGGGTGTTTTTAACTGAATAGCCATCTTTACTAATATTAGAAATCTTCCTGGTCCACATGTATTGACAACGACGGTAAACTTGTAAGGAATTTGTTATTAGTGCGACGGCTTTCAAGGTGGCTCCTAAGATCCTGTACCCCTTGCTGCTCCACCTCATCATCCTCTTCCTCTGGCTCATCATCTTCTTCATCATCATCATCATCCCAAGAATCTTGGTCATTAGCAAACATAATCTTAAGGTTGGGGATGGTGCCAGATACATAACCACCGCTGTCACTATCACTACTGCTGCTTTCATTTCTTACTTCATGATATCCTAATCTACTGCTTGCTGATAGGTGATTACTCTTGATTCGTTCTCGTGCATCTGCTATCAATGGACTTGATTCTATTGGTTGTTTTCTGTAAGAAATGAACAAAAAGTAAACAATGATAAACATTTTGAGAGAACATTCATGCAAATCTGATCTAGAGAGATGGTTTTATCACAATTTGTTTTCACAAGTCTAGAACACAGTGATTTGATTGATGACGAAGAATAAAAAAAATAAAAAATGGTAAACAAGAGAGAACAAAGACACAGACACAAGACAGGACTGTGATCGGAAGTTACTCCCATAGAAGCATGGACATGGGTTTTGAGTTAGAGACACGTAAACTGCCTCCAATCCCTCCACCCTTCCGGATAATATCATGGGAATAATGTGTAATCTTGTCATTTTAGTTAAAGGGAAGATACAACATTGGTAATTACCAGATTATCAAATTAACAAATTATTATATAAAAGTTTAATTGTGTAAAGGTGATGTACACAAAACTATCATCCTGAGAAATTATTTCGTCTAGAGTGTGTTCATCTTAGAGAAAACAGTATTCTTATGTCTGGCAAATTTTTGTAACACATAATTACAAAAAAATGTAATAGTTTTATGTTGTTTTCTTAAAACATGAGCACATGATGAAACTTTCTAAGGTTGATTTTATAATATAGTTCTTGAAAACTTGAGGGTTGAAATGAACAAACAATTTCAAAAACCAATGTTGTACCTTCCCTTTAAAAAAATGTATACAATACAGCTTCATGTACATTTAAAACAAGATAAAGTATTCAGTTTATTTAACATGTATTTCTCCAAGACACTTTAATTTGACTTCAACCTGATGTGATCATTTGGACACGTTTAAGGGTCGGGATTTCAATCTAATCAAGAGTGAAGCAAGCCATTAAAAAACATCATAGCTGACTACACAACTTGCCCTGGATACTTCATGCTTTGCTGTTAAATGTCCAGACGTTGTGATGGATGAACGCAAATGATGTGGCGCAGGAAAGTTGCTTGCATATGGCAGTAGTTAATGCTGGTCTGCAGGGAGGACAGCAGGGGAATTTGATTAAGGACAGCCTGTCACTAGAGCATGGGCGGGTACATACTGGGAAAGAGTGTAGAGGTGGTAGCAGGGGTGCAATCTGTCAGACCGGGGAAGCTTTAGGACCACTCACAAAACCGAGCACAGTGGTGTGCGAAGGAGACGTGTTACTTGCCAGCTCAGGAAATTAGGAACACTAAGGAAGCACGTCCACCTTGCTCAGGCAAACGATGATTTACAGCTTAAAAACATGTGGATAGCTATTCTTATCACAAACAAAATGCAGGATTTTATCAAAAACTAAATGTCAGCAAAGCCCAAGTATCTTCCGTTTTGCAGGGTTTCTTTTAATTAGGAATTGCTACACGAACATAATGAATCTTTTACATAAATCCATATTCCTAAAATAAATGCTGCCAAAATTTCACATTGTATTCATAAACATAAGTGCCTCTAGAGTCTAAATGAGCTCCATATTTGAGTTATTATCATTTAGCTTCTGGTATGAAGGGGTATGGTTCCCAATGGAGTGTTCTCAACAGATTTAATCTCCACACTAGGTGTCAAGACGGAAGTGAACTAATCTAAGCACAGTCACTGACCCTGCATTATGTTCCTCAGTTATGACCCTCTGGGAACAAATGTCACTCCCATTCTCTGCACTTTTATGGGTACAATTTTGTCTATAAGCAAACATTTCAATGTTATAGCATAAAGGGAGATGACTGTCCTTTTATAAAGTCACCAAACCCTATCCCTTAACAAATGACTATATGTACATGTAGCAGTGTAAGCAGTCTGTGAGAGTAATGGAAAACAAAGCCTTGAACTTTTGCTATAACTATAGAGGCTAATCGGCCATCTTGGACCCAAAACAATGAGATTGTTGAACATCGTGACAAAAGTTGACTAATGTTCCTGCTTTCAAACAAAGATCAAAAATAGTTTCATGTGCTGAATACAAAATACACTGTGATAATACTGGATTTATAACCGATCAAAACTGCACTAATCGAAAATCAAAATTTGCTAACAGGCTAACCAAAACCAATTTTTAAACAAAATTTAAATAGACAAATATTTTTCTGTTGGTTAGAAAGGACCAGTATAACAACCCTATAGTCTTCCTAAAGTCTTTAGGAAGAAGTGCCGTCTTTCTCAATCATAGATTATTGAATTATAAATGTTACACACACAGGGCTCAGTCAATAACAAATAACCTTCATCACCCATATTTTTACAGCTAGAGATTTTGTTTGACAGCTACAGGCATCAATACTGACAGAGTAGATTGGAGTGCACATGTCTATCATCGGATGTACTTTCACCAATGACAGGTAAATCTCAGGATTTGGAAAAGTACATGTAAGACTGTAGTTCCTACCTGGCCTTTTCCTAGCCCCATTCCTGCCCATCATCACTTCACTCTTCTTCCCTACACTGTCTGCCAAAACTTGGCACACAGATCTCATTGAGGAACCCCCTCTTCCCAATCCAGTGTTGAATGCTTTTAAATTGCCTGTGATATCGCAAGGCACGGAAGTTTAGGTTTTCAATTCAACAATGTATAATTGCAGGGGACATGCCAATGACTCGGTCAGTTCTGTCCAAGATTTCAGCTCTTTACCTAATCCTACATGGGGCCCAGCAGAATTGTCATTAAATAATTCATTAGCGAACTTGTATCCAAGTAGGGTTCGGCATTCATAACACATTCCACAGGTAGGCCCCTACTATTAAAAAATTATACATAATTGCGTATCGGACAAAAACAGTTGAACATTTCACATTGAGTCTATTTATAAACGAAAATAATGAAAGACAGCCATCAATCAACAAGAGATGGTGACGACAGCATACCCACCTTGATATTCACAGAGATAAACATATCACTCGTATCTGTATAATTGATATGACTCCAAATGAATATCATGAGTATGTTGTACAGGAAAAGACATTTTAATTTCAAATTACTGCCATACGCTGGACTGATCTTGACATCGATAAACATAATTTCATTTGCACAGCAGCGTTTGACTCATCACGGCTTCTCTCTGCCATTGCCGTTATAATGAAAGGCATGCATTCATAAGAGATTAGCAGAGGGTTACCCATGAAAAGTCGCATCATGAAATACTTCTCTGAATTTCCTTTCTGTTTTGGGTGAAAGATCCCATGCCTTTAGGCTACTGTTTTAAATTTTGACAATTGTTGGACCTGATAAACTTTACAGCAAAGGCCAGCGACTTGATGAAAGCAAGGGTCTTTCCATCCATTTTATGTTTCCGATGTATTATAATCCAAATGGGACTCGTATACATGTAGACTGGTGCTCGTTTAAAGTGACCCACATAAGAGGGATACATGTTCTTAACAGAGGGTACATTTAATACAGAGGGTACATTTAATGCAGAAAAAAGGAATCGAAGAAGGGAAATTTACAGGAACACTTGATTAAAAAAGATGAAAGCATTTATTAATATTATACAAATAAGATTTGTCGTCTTCATTTCTCCTGATGATCAAAAATCTGAGGAAACTGACCAAAATATCAGAGCCAATACATTTTACACGTTCTCAAAAGAGTGGATATTGACGGCACTCCCACAAACCTTCCTTAGATTATGATAACAGCTTACAAGTTAAAGGGGTAACTCATCTCACAATAACCTAGAAGCAACACTGCCAAACATCCCTAATTGTCCCAGTGATTGAAACACCTTTTTCCACAATGGGATTAATATTAACTACACCTGTAGATGCTTGATGTCAGTGATGATGTCTTATCATCATGTCAGAGCAACAAGGCCATACATGTGTATCAAAAGATGCAACAATGTCATATTTCATACTTACAATGGTCTTGCATGTTCATCCAGGAACTCTGGAAAGTTATGATATTAATGCTCAAGATCGTAACTAGGATACGACCATGGTCTACTGATGCCAAGTTATTTATTTTTTATACTTTGTTTTGGGTCAATTTGAATGTTGTCTGTGGCAGCATGTTCCACATGTCAGCCACAGCTGAGAAGATGAACTACACTACTTCATGAGGTGGTTGAAATATATTCATGTCAACCACAGCTGAGAAGATGAACTACACTACTTTATGAGGTGGTTGATATATATTCATGTCAGCCACAGCTGAGAAGATGAACTACACTACTTCATGAGGTGGTTGATATATATTCATGTCAGCCACAGCTGAGAAGATGAACTACACTACTTTATGAGGTGGTTGACACATATATTCATGTCAGCCACAGCCGAGAAGATGAACTACACTACTTTATGAGGTGGTTGACATATATTCATGTCAGCCACAGCCGAGAAGAAGAACTACACTACTTTATGAGGTGGTTGACATATTTTCATGTCAGCCACAGCCGAGAAGATGAACTACACTACTTTATGAGGTGGTTGACATATATTCATGTCAGCCACAGCCGAGAAGAAGAACTACACTACTTTATGAGGTGGTTGACATATATTCATGTCAGCCACAGCCGAGAAGATGAACTACACTACTTCATGAGGTGGTTGATATATATTCATGTCAGCCACAGCCGAGAAGGTGAACTACACTACTTTATGAGGTGGTTGACATATATTCATGTCAGCCACAGCTGAGAAGATGAACTACACTACTTCATGAGGTGGTTGATATATTCATGTCAACCACAGCTGAGAAGATGAACTACACTACTTTATGAGGTGGTTGATATACATGTACATGTACATGTATATTCATGTCAGCCACAGCTGAGAAGATGAACTACACTATGTACTTCATGAGGTGGTTGATATATATTCATGTCAGCCACAGCCGAGAAGATGAACTACACTACTTTATGAGGTGGTTGATATGCATGTATATTCATGTCAGCCACAGCTGAGAAGATGAACTACACTATGTACTTCATGAGGTGGTTGATATATACATTGTATTCATGTCAGCCACAACTGAGAAGATGAACTACACTACTTCGTGAGGTGGTTGACATATATTCATGTCAGCCACAGCTGAGAAGGTGAACTACACTATGTACTTCATGAGGTGGTTGACATATATTCATGTCAGCCACAGCTGAGGTGAACTACACTATGTACTTCATGAGGTGGTTGATATATATTCATGTCAGCCACAGCTGAGATGAACTACACTATGTACTTCATGAGGTGGTTGACATATATTCATGTCAGCCACAGCTGAGAAGATGAACTACACTATGTACTTCATGAGGTGGTTGACATATATTCATGTCAGCCACAGCTGAGGTGAACTACACTATGTACTTCATGAGGTGGTTGATATATATTCATGTCAGCCACAGCTGAGGTGAACTACACTATGTACTTCATGAGGTGGTTGATATATATTCATGTCAGCCACAGCTGAGAAGATGAACTACACTATGTACTTCATGAGGTGGTTGACATATATTCATGTCAGCCACAGCTGAGGTGAACTACACTATGTACTTCATGAGGTGGTTGACATATATTCATGTCAGCCACAGCTGAGGTGAACTACACTATGTACTTCATGAGGTGGTTGATATATATTCATGTCAGCCACAGCTGAGGTGAATTACACTATGTACTTCATGAGGTGGTTGATATATATTCATGTCAGCCACAGCTGAGAAGATGAACTACACTATGTACTTCATGAGGTGGTTGACATATATTCATGTCAGCCACAGCTGAGAAGATGAACTACACTATGTACTTCATGAGGTAGTTGACATAGGCCTACATGTATATTCATGTCAACCACCACTGAGAAGATGGACTACTTGATGACATTAGTCTTGACAGTCTGGGTAGGTTTTGTTTTGTGAGCTAATTTCCCTCTGCTTTGCTCAAGGACACAATCGTGTTACATTATGGTCACTGACAACCAGGATTCTAAGCTACAGTATGCATTTACATGTATGACTCATTCTTGCCAGAACATAGCAATAATGTGTTACTAACCACTCCGCCACGGTGTAGCAGTTATAACTTTTTATTAAAGGTAAGGCATAGAATTTATTAATTCAAAAATAATTAAACAGTCAGATTTTAATGTAAAACTTACTTAGTCTTGGGAAAGCTGATGACGATTTTAATCTATTCTAGAAATAAGTTTGTCTGAGCTGCTGTAATTTTTAAGAAAAATGAAATAAATTCCAGTTTTAATTTAGGAAAGAGTACCTTTAGTACTCTTTTCTAAATTTCATGTTAGAATGAATACAATAAATCTATGCATTTTGAAATATTCACACATTGGGCCGGATAAATAAAAGTTAGCAATTGCTTATCTAGTAAAAGCTCAAGCAATAGCAATTGCTTAACAAGTAAAAGCTCAAGGTTAAGCAATTGCTTAAAAATGTATAAATAACCTTCTTCTTTGACTAGCACCTGTTGCTTGGGTGGGTTAGCAATTGCTTATGGGTATAACAATGATGGGAGGTCAGTTCCGATTAGCCTAGTGGTTGTATATGAGGCATGTGTTAGCAACATGGATGCTGCCGAAGAATTGGGGAGTGGTACAAATAGTGAGCAATCTTTAAACGAACTGTTCGTTAGTATAATCAAAGAGTACCCTGTTCTAATCGAGAAAAGTCAGTTGCCGGGGGTAAAAGACATGAAGGCAAATGCACTTAAAAAAGCACAAATGTCAATTGCTACCAACACAGGTAAAGCCATGGATGAGAAGCAAATTTTGAAAAAGATAGCAAACATGAAAAGTCAAGTGAAGAAGAAAACAGATGGAATGCAAACAGGAAATAGGAAGATTGTTTTGGTTCCATGGGAACAAGATCTGTACAACATCTTCAAAGGGGATGAAAACCCGACTATTACGAAGATGCCATGCCGACTATTACGAAGATGCCATGCGCCATTTCTGCTGGTTTCAAACCAAGTACTTCGACTGCTGCTAGCCACTCCAAATTTTCAAAATTGAACCGAAATAATTTCCGGTATCTGGTAGGATTGACTTCATCACGATTTATTCTTTCATTGTACACCTTTTCATGTTCCCTTACATGCATAAACTCGGCCATGATGGCAGGAGTAATGCAACATGCAAGTGTTAGCAAATGCGTAAGCTCCTCATTTAGTATCTTGTAAAAATATTAGCAAGTGCTACAAGTCATTAGTAAAAGGTCTGGTTTATTTATATGCTTCCAAGCAAGTGCTAATCTCTCTAGTAATTGCTTAAAAATCATAGCAATTGCTTTTGCTAACTACTGGAAGCAATTACTTGCAAGTAATTGCTCACTTTTATTAATGAAGATTTAAGAAAATGACTAGTAAAAGCAATTGCTACTTTTTATTTATCCGGCCCATTGGTTGTTTAATGTACTTTTGATTCAATGAGAAACAAGTACAGGTGGAAGCAATATTGCATGATGGATGGATGATGGATGTATGTCTGTTTAATAACAAACACTATGTATACCAAGTGTATACAGACAGCTAGAAACCTTTAAACACATTTAAATGAGTGAGTGGCTCTGTGCCTGTACAATGTCATACAGGTACATATATGTCAAGTCCAATAAAATAAATGTCAATGCCGGAATGTACTTGGGTGTGTGCATTACTATGACTTACATCACAGGAGTAACACATGGGATATGATGAAGCATTCAGGTGTTTGTAATATTAACTCTTCTGTGACTTCAAAAATCAGTCAAAACGTTCATAAACTTGCCAAGGTATATCTAGTGCACATAAAAGTCGGACACTGTCAAACCTTACATGTTGTATAGTATGTACAATTACAGGTCAAAATGAGTCGACTGTTTTTGACTGGTAAAAAAAAGCATTGTCTGGTATTGTTGAGGGTGGTCAAAATGACAGTCCACCCAGTCAAAAATACCCCTGTGTGCACATTTGGGTCAACAGTCAAAACAGGCAGTTGACTGGTTTTGACCACTATAGCTACATAATAACTGGATTTATAGAGCGCCAAATTGCCAAAGGATACAAGGCGCTTTTACATTATGGGTCAATATCAATCCTTGAACTTTCTCAGCTCCCTGGGGAGTATACAGCCCCGAGCTACTGTAGCACATCGGAAGCTTTTTCAACCACAATATCAACCTCTACCCTCACAGGTACCCATTTATACTCCTGGGTGAAGAGGAGCACTGTACAGTGAAGTGTCTTGCTCAAGGACACAAGTACCATGGTCGCGGCCAGGATTTGAAACCACATTCTGACGACTCAGCCATCAGAACACAAGTCTGATGTGCTAGAGCTCTCGGCCATGGCACCCTATATGTACTTGCCACTTAAGATCAGCTGAAGTTGGAGAGTTAATGATCTACATGTACAGGGTGTTTCAAAAAAAAGGTAATCCTACTTTAAAGGGTTAATATGGCCAGACTATATGTTTACCAGCAAAAAGCATGGTATCATCTTAAAGCAGAAGCTATGTGCTTTCCAATGATACCTTGGGTTACATTCCAGGGTCACGCATCATTGAGCACCACTGTCTTGAAATTGTGGTGCACAATTGCAGTTGGTTCACTTTCCTGCTGAACAAAATCGACACAGATTTATGTTCAATCATTGGGCCGGATAAATAAAAAGTAGCAATTGCTTTTACTAGTCATTTTCTTAAATCTTCATTAATAAAAGTGAGCAATTACTTGCAAGTAATTGCTTCCAGTAGTTAGCAAAAGCAATTGCTATGATTTTTAAGCAATTACTAGAGAGATTAGCACTTGCTTGGAAGCATATAAATAAACCAGACCTTTTACTAATGACTTGTAGCACTTGCTAATATTTTTACAAGATACTAAATGAGGAGCTTACGCATTTGCTAACACTTGCATGTTGCATTACTCCTGCCATCATGGCCGAGTTTATGCATGTAAGGGAACATGAAAAGGTGTACAATGAAAGAATAAATCGTGATGAAGTCAATCCTACCAGATACCGGAAATTATTTCGGTTCAATTTTGAAAATTTGGAGTGGCTAGCAGCAGTCGAAGTACTTGGTTTGAAACCAGCAGAAATGGCGCATGGCATCTTCGTAATAGTTGGGTTTTCATCCCCTTTGAAGATGTTGTACAGATCTTGTTCCCATGGAACCAAAACAATCTTCCTATTTCCTGTTTGCATTCCATCTGTTTTCTTCTTCACTTGACTTTTCATGTTTGCTATCTTTTTCAAAATTTGCTTCTCATCCATGGCTTTACCTGTGTTGGTAGCAATTGGCATTTGTGCTTTTTTAAGTGCATTTGCATTCATGTCTTTTACCCAAGGCAACTGACTTTTCTCAATTAGAACAGGGTACTCTTTGATTATACTAACGAACAGTTCGTTCAAAGATTGCTCACTATTTGTACCACTCCCCAATTCTTCGGCAGCATCCATGTTGCTAACACATGCCTCATATACAACCACTAGGCTAATCGGAACTGACCTCCCATCATTGTTATACCCATAAGCAATTGCTAACCCACCCAAGCAACAGGTGCTAGTCAAAGAAGAAGGTTATTTATACATTTTTAAGCAATTGCTTAACCTTGAGCTTTTACTTGTTAAGCAATTGCTATTGCTTGAGCTTTTACTAGATAAGCAATTGCTAACTTTTATTTATCCGGCCCATTGGATTGAGCGAAATGTCAATGGTCAGGCCTATCTTCAAATGATCAACGAGGAGGTTGTGCCACAGATGGAGATCCACTTCCAGCGACAGCAAAATGGAATGTTCCGTTATGTGTGGTGGGCTCAAGATGGTGCACCAGCCCATCGTCTCATCGCTGTTCGAAATCGCCTCCAAGAACTCTTTCACGAATGCGTGATTGCTCTGAACCCCCCCATTGAATGTCCCCCAAGGTCACCAGACCTCACCCCCTGCGACTTCTTTTTGTGGGGTCATTTGAAGAACAAAGTTTTCAGCACCCCTCCACACAGCATGCAGGATTTGCGTGAAAGGATTCATCGTGAGGTGGACAGTTTGCCAGAAGATCCACGTACCGTGAGACGAGCTGTGGGCGACATGCGCCGTCGATGTCAACTGTGCTTGGAGAGGGGAGGTGGACACGTGGAGGGTCTTGGCCAATGAGAGAAAATCATAAACTTCTGCTGTTAAATGTTTTACTCATGATCATCAATAAAATCCAATGATTGAACATAAATCTGTGTCGATTTTGTTCAGCAGGAAAGTGAACCAACTGCAATTGTGCACCACAATTTCAAGACAGTGGTGCTCAATGATGCGTGACCCTGGAATGTAACCCAAGGTATCAATGGAAAGCACAGCTTCTGCTTTAAGATGATACCATGCTTTTTGCTGGTAAACATATAGTCTGACCATATTAACCCTTTAAAGTAGGATTACCTTTTGTTTTAAACACCCTGTATATACGGTACACATACAGTAGGCCTACTGTGCAAGTTCTGAATCTTTCTGATGCAAAAGGACCAATCATTTAAGCATACATCTAAGAAGATTATGGGTGGAAAAGCAATGTGCTGAATTGGGTTCCCCCTCCCCCAGCCCTTCATTGACCCCTCCCCAGCCCCTCACTAACCCCTCCCCGGCCCCTCATTGAGCCCTCCTAATTGACCTTTGATCCCCATTAATATTTGGTATGGGAAATCCCTCCAAATGGACTTTTCTGCCATTAAAACTGTTTTCTTTTTAAGTCTGCAGGAGTGCTCATGCACTTTTGCCTTTGCTTCATGACTCCTATATGGAGGCCTAATAGTAATAGCCCACCCATCTTCATTCCTACCAATTACAAAGGTTTCTGTGGATATCTTACAATATCCTTCTTTATCTTGTAAACTACATGTATCTATAAATAGAGTGTCTTTAAGATACATTATTTGTGTTTCATGGATGCTCTGTTTTACTTTCTATTAACATTATATATGTTGATACTTAGGATACAATACTTTTCAATTCAAATTGAGACATTCGGCATTCATTTAAATTTTGGTTGAAATGATACTTTATAGTTTGATGAATATCGCGGCACCCGCTGCTATATAGGATTCTAGCCAGCCAATCGACATCGGGCAAGCTCGGTGGTTGAGAGGTTAAGACGTCTGCACTAGTCAGCCTGTGAAGTTTTTTCCACAGACACTCAGAAAGCACTGATCTACAGTGCTATACACACGTCAGTGTAGGGCAAAATTAAATCAATTGAAATGATACTTGTTTTAAGCCTATGATTCGGCCAACATGACATTGCAAATAAAATCATTTTATCTTCACTAAGACATTGCCAACAACACTCTCTTAGGAATACTAAATATTATGTTACAGTAAGGATTGGCTGTCCTATATAGATATCCTTTAGGGCATTTGAAAGCCAGGAACTACTCCTGCAGTAGAATCCTTCTGGGTTCTTCTGGGAATACTGGATAGACGCTACAAGAATTGTGTTTCATACTTGTCTCAAGATTTCTTATCTTATAACATCACAGTAAGATCAATCTGAAAACGGACTGCTTCCAAACTGTAAGAGGTAAAATTTCATGATGTTACCAGTATTAGTAAAGACTGTTTGCGGTGACACCATGTTTACATTCTCTTTTGAGTAGTAATTAGTTCTGAAAGACAATCAAAGCATACTGATTGAAATGTTGAGTTATAACTACCAGTTCTTTTCAGAACTAATTACTACCCGAGTCGCCTGTCAGACACTTGGGTCAGACACTCAGAAAGCACTGAGTATACAGTGCTATAAACACGGGTGTAGGGCAAAAAATTAATGACTACTCAAAAGAGAATTTCTAAATGGTGCCAACAGTCTTCACTTATCCTTTTCACCATACAAAGTTACAAATCTTAGTTACCAGTAATAGATGAGATTCACAAAGGATTCTCAAGGAGTCATTAGCTATGGTAGTTTGTATGGCTCATGACCCATAGCTTAGCCTAATTGGTGTTACAGTACATGTTCATGTGGACACAGCCTATACTTACTCAAGTTACATGTAAATACAACATGCTTATTAAGTTATGTCTGACCTACTCCTACTCATGTTACATGAATCGAACTCTGAGCCATAGATGTACATGCATGACTCAGAATTAATTTCCATGTGATATTTCCGGACTCTAAATTTAACTCCGTATCCCTTCTTCAAGTATTTTTTCAAAGAAATCTCTAAATTTATATTTTTGTTAAATTTATCGATTCATTTCACACTTAGACAAATATATCAAGTTCAGTACTCAGACTCAACAAACTCGAAATGCAAACTAAGACTTCAAACTCAAGACTCAGACCAATGACTCATGATTGAGGTGTCAAGTACAACTCTGGAAATCCTTCAGGATAACACACTTTCAAAGAATCCTGTCTAATTTACACACTATGGCCATCATTATAAAGCCCTTTTACACTATTGGTATTCTCAAAAAACATAAAATATTTACAAATTTACATGAAACTTACTTGTAGTAATGAGTGACTCAGGAGTGTGATTGGCCAGTTTTGAAAAATCCATGTAAATTTTGCTAGGGGCATTGAGGCCGCTGTTACACAAATATACAACTGTATCAAGTTCAGTACTCAGACTCAACAAACTCCAAACACAAACTAAGACTTCAAACTCAAGACTCAGACCAATGACTCATGACTGGAGTGAAATCTATAGTTCTGAGTGTTTGCTTTGCTTTCCTTTATTGCTTAAATCTTTAAAATCCAGAGGATTACAACATTGCGATTTGTAAAAATCCGAAAAATCAGAAAAATCCGGACAAATCACACCCCTGTCAACTATACTCTCAACTATGAGAGGTACTAAGACTTAGAATGGTATCAAACATCCCTTGACACCCCTGTCGACTATACTCTCAACTATGAGAGGTACTAAGACTTAGAATGGTATCAAACATCCCTTGACACCCCTGTCGACTATACTCTCAACTATGAGAGGTACTAAGACTTAGAATGGTATCAAACATCCCTTGACACCCCTGTCGACTATACTCTCAACTATGAGAGGTACTAAGACTTAGAATGGTATCAAACATCCCTTGACACCCCTGTCGACTATATACTCTCAACTATGAGAGGTACTAAGACTTAGAATGGTATCAAACATCCCTTGACACCCCTGTCGACTATACTCTCAACTATGAGAGGTACTAAGACTTAGAATGGTATCAAACATCCCTTGACACCCCTGTCGACTATATACTCTCAACTATGAGAGGTACTAAGACTTAGAATGGTATCAAACATCCCTTGACACCCCTGTCGACTATACTCTCAACTATGAGAGGTACTAAGACTTAGAATGGTATCAAACATCCCTTGACACCCCTGTCGACTATATACTCTCAACTATGAGAGGTACATGTACTAAGACTTAGAATGGTATCAAACATCCCTTGACACCCCTGTCGACTATACTCTCAACTATGAGAGGTACTAAGACTTAGAATGGTATCAAACATCCCTTGACACCCCTGTCGACTATATACTCTCAACTATGAGAGGTACATGTACTAAGACTTAGAATGGTATCAAACATCCCTTGACACCCCTGTCGACTATACTCTCAACTATGAGAGGTACTAAGACTTAGAATGGTATCAAACATCCCTTGACACCCCTGTCGACTATACTCTCAACTACATGTATGAGAGGTACTAAGACTTAGAATGGTATCAAACATCCCTTGACACCCCTGTCGACTATACTCTCAACTATGAGAGGTACTAAGACTTAGAATGGTATCAAACATCCCTTGACACCCCTGTCGACTATACTCTCAACTACATGTATGAGAGGTACTAAGACTTAGAATGGTATCAAACATCCCTTGACACCCCTGTCGACTATATACTCTCAACTATGAGAGGTACTAAGACTTAGAATGGTATCAAAAATCCCTTGACACCCCTGTCGACTATACTCTCAACTATGAGAGGTACTAAGACTTAGAATGGTATCAAACATCCCTTGACACCCCTGTCGACTATATACTCTCAACTATGAGAGGTACTAAGACTTAGAATGGTATCAAACATCCCTTGACACCCCTGTCGACTATACTCTCAACTATGAGAGGTACTAAGACTTAGAATGGTATCAAACATCCCTTGACACCCCTGTCGACTATACTCTCAACTACATGTATGAGAGGTACTAAGACTTAGAATGGTATCAAACATCCCTTGACACCCCTGTCGACTATATACTCTCAACTATGAGAGGTACTAAGACTTAGAATGGTATCAAACATCCCTTGACACCCCTGTCGATTATTCTCTCAACTATGAGAGGTACTAAGACTTAGAATGGTATCAAACATCCCTTGACACCCCTGTCGATTGTTCTCTCAACTATGAGAGGTACTAAGACTTAGAATGGTATCAAACATCCCTTGACACCCCTGTCGACTATACTCTCAACTATGAGAGGTACTAAGACTTAGAATGGTATCAAACATCCCTTGAAATATTTCTGTCCGAGGTGCTATCATTTTAGTACAAGAAATCAAATTATTTTGCAAATTGTTATTCTGAGACATAAATTCCACATTGGAATTGAATACTAAAAATCTGAGTGCATTTTCACAATTTTCTTGTTAGGCCAACAAAAAAAAAACCCTCCGGTTTCTGGTCTCCGCACACGTCGCCTCAGACGTGCATGTGTACATTGACTGTTCTATGCACATAAAGAGGTTTCTCCGCTGCAGGCGTGCGTAATTGACTGTTCTATGAACATAAAGAGGTTTCTCCGCACCGCGCCTCAGACGTGCATGTGTACATTGACTGTTCTATGAACATAAAGAGGTTTCTCCGCACACGTCGCCTCAGACGTGCATGTGTACATTGACTGTTCTATGAACATAAAGAGGTTTCTCCGCACACGTCGCCTCAGACGTGCATGTGTACATTGACTGTTCTATGCACATAAAGAGGTTTCTCCGCACACGTCGCCTCAGACGTGCATGTGTACATTGACTGTTCTATGCACATAAAGAGTTTCTCCGCACGTCCGCCTCAGACGTGCATGTGTACATTGACTGTTCTATGCACATAAAGAGGTTTCTCCGCACACGTCGCCTCAGACGTGCATGTGTACATTGACTGTTCTATGAACATAAAGAGGTTTCTCCGCACACGCCCTCAGACGTGCATGTGTACATTGACTGTTCTATGCACATAAAGAGGTTTCTCCGCACACGTCGCCTCAGACGTGCATGTGTACATTGACTGTTCTATGCACATAAAGAGGTTTCTCCGCACACGTCGCCTCAGACGTGCATGTGTACATTGACTGTTCTATGAACATAAAGAGGTTTCTCCGCACACGTCGCCTCAGACGTGCATGTGTACATTGACTGTTCTATGAACATAAAGAGGTTTCTCCGCTGCGTCGCCTCAGACGTGCATGTGTACATTGACTGTTCTATGAACATAAAGAGGTTTCTCCGCACACGTCGCCTCAGACATGCATGTGTACATTGACTGTTCTATGAACATAAAGAGGTTTCTCCGCACACGTCGCCTCAGACGTGCATGTGTACATTGACTGTTCTATGAACATAAAGAGGTTTCTCCGCACACGTCGCCTCAGACGTGCATGTGTACATTGACTGTTCTATGAACATAAAGAGGTTTCTCCGCACACGTCGCCTCAGACGTGCATGATTACATAGACTGTTCTATCCACAAAAAGAGGTTACTCCGCACACGTCGCCTCAGACGTGCATGTGTACATTGACTGTTCTATGAACATAAAGAGGTTTCTCCCGCACGTCGCCTCAGACCGGTATGTGTACATTGACTGTTCTATGAACATAAAGAGGTTTCTCCGCACACGTCGCCTCAGACGTGCATGTGTACATTGACTGTTCTATGAACATAAAGAGGTTTCTCCGCACTAGTCGCCTCAGACGTGCATGTGTACATTGACTGTTCTATGAACATAAAGAGGTTTCTCCGCACACGTCGCCTCAGACGTGCATGTGTACATTGACTGTTCTATGAACATAAAGAGGTTTCTCCGCACACGTCGCCTCAGACGTGCATGTGTACATTGACTGTTCTATGAACATAAAGAGGTTTCTCCGCACACGTCGCCTCAGACGTGCATGTGTACATTGACTGTTCTATGCACATAAAGAGGTTTCTCCGCACACGTCGCCTCAGACGTGCATGTGTACATTGACTGTTCTATGCACATAAAGAGGTTTCTCCGCACACGTCGCCTCAGACGTGCATGTGTACATTGACTGTTCTATGAACATAAAGAGGTTTCTCCGCACACGTCGCCTCAGACGTGCATGTGTACATTGACTGTTCTATGAACATAAAGAGGTTTCTCCGCACACGTCGCCTCAGACGTGCATATGTACATTGACTGTTCTATGAACATAAAGAGGTTTTACAAAGTGTGTACCTAAATGAGTACATATGTACAATAATGATCTCTTCATATATGTACATTTCATTAGTCTGATAGGCCCCCAAACATCACCTTCAAGAGATTCTTTGTAAATCTTCAAATCCTACTTACATGTATCATATACAATGTACATGTAACTCAAGACTTGACTAAGAAAACAATTGATTTCAGCTGCTGACAATGAACATGAAGTTAGATTGCTTGTAATGCACTACAAAGTCAAAACTAGGATGTGTAATCATCCAATTGACAATGTCTTGTCTCCAATTACCCATTGGAACAACTTTCCGGCAATCCCAATTTACATCATGTATAACAAAGACATGTGCTTAACAAACCTATCGGAAACAATAGCATTATGCATTTAAAGTGTGACTGGGTGTGACCACAAATCTGTAAGTCAATTTATAACAGATTTTGATCGATCGCTGTCAATTGGCAAATTAAGTAGATGAACAAATTGTTTTAGAAGATGGCTCATTGAAACTACTCCTGCAGTAGAATCCTTCTGGGTTCTTTTGGGAATACTGGATAGACGCTACAAGAATTATGTGTTTCATACTTGTCTCAAGATTTCTTATCTTATAACATCACAGTAAGTGATGGCACTTACGTAGATGAACAAATTGAGTTGGCAAATTAAGTAGATGAACAAATTGTTTTAGAAGATTGCTCATTGAAAATACATTGTTCATACTGCAAAACAATATGGATGGGGAACACCTTGAAGCTTAGATGGAAAGTGCCACAATTGGTATCAAACATCATGAAAACAAATTTCCCTCTGAAGTGATTTCATCTTAATGAATGAACATGAAATATGTTTCCCAACCAATGTTGTACATTCCCTTTAAAGGTACATGTATGGTGTGGGCCTGGTAAATCATAAATTAAAAAATGGTAACATTTTTAATTGTAAATCTTACTTTGTGTTAAGCTGACGATTCTATTAATATTCCCTTTAAAATAATGTTATCTGAAGTGATGTCATTTTTTAGAGATAAATTTAAGAATTCCAAGTTAAAATGATGCATGATTCAAAGAGAGTAAACTTTGCAGTTTTGCCAACATAACCGATGATCTACAATGTTCCATTTACGACAACCAAATAGCGCAAAGTACAGCTACATAAAACCTTTCAAACCAATTTTCTACCTGCCCCCTCTGTTGAGCAAATGTATGCAGATATTACCTGATCTACATACAGCCTTATAACTAAAAAGTAATGGCAGGAAACACAGCGAGGAAGTCAGGATTTTAAAGCTCAGGAAAGGAGTGTCAATGTGGTAATGTTCTACAATAAATAATGTGTTATAAAATTGATCCAGAAACAGTAATACAAACCATAAATTAATGTTTATGAATATGAGGTAGTGGGAGGTGTTTTTTCTTCTCTTAACCCAAACCACTCCAAATCCATCAAAATCCTCCAAGGGGCACTTTTTTTTGGAAAAATTCAGCACTGTTGAAAACTTCAAATCTTCAAATGGGGCAAAATTACTGTCTGGCAAGAAGTACAGGCAATACGTGCTGAATATGAAAGATCAACGAAAATGCATGGTGCATTGTGGAGTGCCATGGTCGAGCAGTTTAGTGCATCGGATTTGTGTTCTGATGGCTGAGTCATCAGAATGTGGGTTCGAATCCCAACCGCGACCATGGTACTTGTGTCCTTGAGCAAGACACTTTACCATAAATGCTTCTCTCCACCCAGGAGTTAATGGGTACCTGTGAGGACAGAGTTGGTTGTTGTGTTTGATTAGCCCATATGCGCTGAAATGGCAGCAATTGAGCTGTATACTCCCCAGGGAGCTGAGATGGTTTATGGAATGATTTATGCGCCTGATGAGCAGGGGTAATAATATACAGCGTTTTGATACCTTGTTTAAAAGCGCTTTAAAATGCCCGACATTATTATTATTATTATTATTATTATTTTGAAGATAAGGGCATGTTTCTAAAAGTGCACTGATGGATTTTGGAGGATTCAGGAAAGTTCCTAGCCAGAATACCTAGGGGGTTAGGGATAATATAAAATTTTTACAGGGAAGGTACAACATTGGGCAAAACATTACTATGAGTATATGCTTCTTGCTTTGAATCAAGAAATACATTACACAAGCAACCTGTGAAAGGTTTAGTTTATCATGTTGCTTTGCTAAGGAGTGAATTGTGAAAATGTACTCAGATCTGTTGTATTTATTCTCATGTGGAACTTTCATACATGTGTGTACATGTATCATGAAGACAGAAATTCAGTTGGAAAATAATTTCAATAATTTTACTAAAATGATAACACTTCAGATAGAAAGATTCAAGGCATCTTTGATATCATCATCAACTTGACATTAAGTAAGTTTTATGTAAAACGTCATCATTAACATAGGCCCCAAAAAAGTATCTAATTTCTGGTTTCCATGCACATTGCCTCAGACCTGCACGTCGGCATTTTACTTTTTTTGTTTGTTGTTGCTATGAAACGATGTCCAATTGCAGACAAAATTGCTGGATCAATTGGAATTCTGCCGTGCTGTGTTTTAAATGACTTTCACATAGGAGTATGAACATTTGCCTGATTTGTGAGGCCTCTCTTAGCCACCATACTTTGTGTATGGGAAATTTGGTCTGGTTCCAATAACTGTGTGTACACGTATCACTTATTTCACTGGTTGGCAAAAAAAAAAAAAGATTACCCCCTCCCCTCCCCCAAACAAAATGTGTCACCGCACCAATGTGTCAAGCCAACCTATGACCAGCAGACAGAGACTTTTTCTTTGGGGGGGGGGGGGGGGCCTTTGTGTATGGGGCTTTAATTAGAAACCTGAATGCACCATTTCAGTTTTTATTTTTTATTTTTTTATTTTTCAGCTATTTGTCCAAAATTCTAAAAAATAAATTCAAAAAAACTTCTGGACTAAAACTTCCCAGGAAGAAAAACACTTCTCCAATAAACCCTTTGGGCTATACGTAGTTTGACTGCAGAAAAATTACTTCATTAAACTAATTTCCATCAACTGCACGTCACCAAAACAACACCTTCTACAAGTTGCTTACACGCTCCATCTACTGTGCCAAGTCGTAGACTCATCTGGGACACTGAACAGGAAATTTCCACTTCCCATAGTGGCTCCAGCACTAATTTGCCTCTGACCTTTCTCTGATTCTTACATCATTCCTCTTGGCACGAGACACTACAACTAGTAGTTATCGTACACATTACAAAAAGTACATTCAACCTTAATGAATTGAGACCCTGTCTTCTCTGGCTTATACCTGAAGGATCAACAGGTGCCATACACCTTTCTGTCCAACAACCACCCATTCCTATTCTACCTAGAATTACAAAACCTGTGCAAAGACTGTCATTACTTACCCTTGAATGGATTATCGTTTCTGTTTGTGATAACACCATGTGTTTATCTCAACTTTCGCTAACTTTCGCAACTCGTATCTCAACTGACAGATGATTAGAGCACATGGTTCTCCCTGAACCACGTTATCACTTAGTGATAGTTGAGAAACGAGTTGCCCGTTATTGGTTCTCCCTGAACCAATATCTCACTTAGCTACAATTGAGATACAAGTTGCCTAACTTAGCGATAGTTGAGATAAACACATGGTGTTACCACAAACTGAAACGATATCAATACTCTACCACGCAAAGCCTGAAATCTTATATATATTTCTTAAGATGAAAATAGCTTAAAACTATTGGAAAGTGGACAGTATACAGTACCTGTTAGACAAGACAAGTGTGCAAGGGTGGATCTGGGTCATGGCCCCTCCCCCCAACCCCCCCAAAAAAAGAAAGTTTCCAAAGATTTAGCTTCCTATGTTGTGTCATTATCAAGAAACTAATGAAAATGCCTGCTTAAGGTAGAATTGTTGTCCCAAGGAGGACACAAATTCAAATAGGAAATTGTTTCATTAATTTTAGCACCTAAGAGATTTTTGATACCATCATCACCAGGAAGTAGCATGTAGAAGTAAAACTATTATCATTTATGTTTTAATAGATTACCAATAGTGTATAAGGGCTTTAAACCCAAGACACCTCATACAAACTTGTAGTTTCTAATGTTTATTTGCGTGACAGTGTAACGTGTCCCCCTAGCTCACAAGGAAGGTACTAATTACTGAGTGTACTCACTCAGCTTTCCTCGTACTATGTTCCCTTGTTGACAAATCCCTTGACCCTGTACTGATCCAGCGACCCCAATACACCCCTTCTTGGCACTCTGAGACTCATACATACTGCAACCTTTGATAAGCCTGTACCCTTCGGAATATTTATGTAAGATGGAGAAAGTGTTGATTGAGGCTTGTCTATGGGGGAGGATGGTTTAGTGGGAAGCCTTCAGGCATGGGTGTTTGAATCTCAAGTTATAGTTTCCTCTGCAAGACCCAAGATGATAGAAGGCAAAGATTGCAATAACATAGATAAGAAACACAGTAGTGATGAAAAGGTCTCAAGAACTTCATACATATTATCATGTAAGTCTGCATGTTGTATTGTATACTGCGGCTACATAATTGCGGAAGTTATCTGCTGTCAATGGGGGACACCATTAAAAAAAGGCAAATACTCGGCTGGACAAACAAAACCAGGGCATTTTGTAGTGGTAAAAGTTGAGTGATTATTGTTAAAAGGAACAAACTATAAGTAAGACTTGAGGCTTTGTATAGTAAAAAGAAAAATATTAATACACTATATGAATGAGTAATCTCTTCTGTGCCATGTGGCTCTGATGTGAGCTGACTAGATTTAATATAGTTGTGTATATATGTATGTTTAAATCTAAACAAAATTTCCTTTTAATATAGATATTCAAATAAGAGAATCAGAGAATGATGTAGCTTTTAGCATTGTCCTAAGCAAATCTGTTTGGTTTTTATGTTCATTTTTTAAAGGGGACTGACACCTAGGGCTGTGGGTTTTCAGTTATTTCGGGAATCGGAAATTGGAAATCTTCGGATACCCGGGTACCCGTAAACACTTTTGTATAAGCACATAAATACTCCTGAATGTATAAAATAACCAACTTGTATGAACACAAGTTTCAAACAAAAGCCAGCAAGTCTGTGAAAGGCTGTCGGCAAATGTTACTTCTAAAGTCTTCATCTAAGTTTTCTTCATTTTGTTAGCAAACAATCAAAGACTTCCATAATTTTGTGTGGCTTAAAATGTTCAGTCGGAATTTTAAAAAGTTGTTTATGTGTATAAATTGGAACCAAAAAATGGAATGGGGTAATAACATTTTCGGTCAGGTAAAGTAAAGCCTTCAATTGCAAAATAATTTGATTAATTATACTAAATGATAGAATTACATGTATACTAAAATGACCTGATCAGACACAAAGGGATTTTTGATACCATCATCAACTTACCTGTGCTCATTTATGTTTGATGAGAATTTCAATAGTAAATAGGGGCTTTAAATAAATGATACCATGTAATGAAGGGATTCTAAAAGGAACATACATTGGTAATTACCAGATTATCAAATTAACCAATTATTATCTAAACACTTCCTTGTTGTACAGTTAGTACAAGTATCAATCATCATGAGAAATGATTTTGTCTTAAAAACTTTCATCCTAGAGAATTATTATGTCAACCTTCCAAACATATACATACAGTTAGTGCTTCTTCCCCCTCAAAAAACACGGGCACCTTTTTCTCATAATTTTACTGGGCATGCAACGAAATGCCAATGTTGTACATGTATGTGTACCTTACCTTTAATAAAATGGACAGCATGTTCGATTTGACTCTTTCCACCTGTCTTTCCCTGGGAAGCTGTTCCCGATTTAGTCATCCTGAGATAAGAGTTGTTAAGTCAGATCAAATTTTGCATCTACATGTATGAGCATGATGGGGGGACTAGGAAATTGAGACCTCGGTTTATTGAGCTTAGAAAAAACAGACAATATTCTAAATATACATGTAACAGACATGTTCTTAGTGCAGACAGAATGCTAGACATCAGATTTAAGTGCATTAATTAACACACTGAACTTATGACAAGCGGATCAATATGTATATTTCCTTTCTTTTTGAAACACGGGAAAGGCAGGTTGATGCTTTAAAGGGAAGGTTACAGATAGGTATTCAGAAACCAATGCTCATTTCAACCCTCTAAATTTCATGAAATTTATCACAAAATTAACTTGTGAAAATGTTGTCACAATACTTTATTTATTTTTATTTATTTCTTATTTAACCTGGCGAGATCTTTCAGTGAAACACTGATTTTCAAAGGTGCTCAAGAAACCTGTAAACAAGGGCGCTTGCTATGTGAACCAGAAACACCGGGGTAAACCCCTACTCTTCCACAATAAGTGTTCTGGGTTCTTTTACGTGCATTACTTTAATAATCTAGTACACGGGACCTACAGGTTAAATGTCCCATCCGAAGGACGAAGCAATTTTGGTTAAGTGTCTTGCTTAGGGACACAAGAGTCGAGACCGGCCAGGCCGGGATTCAAATCCACATTCTGACAACACCAGAACTTGAGTCCGATGCACTAGACCACTCGGCCACGATACTCCATACTGTACATGTACATGAAGGTGCTCACTTTCTGTAGTAAACAATGAAAAACTACAAAAGGTTTTACAAAAAGTCGACTTTTTGTCAATTTGATGTACATGTAATAATTCAATTTTTCTCTTATATGACATCACTTAAGACGAAATATTTTCTTATGATGATTGATACTTGTACCAACACTAAGCTTATATACTAATTTGTTAGTTTTACAATCTGGTAATTACATGTACGTACCAATGATGTACCTTCCCTACATGTACTGTACCTAGTAAATTGTTTCCCTTGGATGGGTGGTAATTAATTTGCTTAAATTGAAAATAAAAACATGTAGGTACTTTACTCAGCAGACATCTCCATTTGTGTATACACCTGTTCTCTTCTTAACCAAACTATGATTCAAGACAAAACATTTTCAACAAGGTCGTATCTCTGCGAACATTGCAGTCACATATCTATAAATAGAATAACCAGATGTTACAAGTCTTGTTCATTTACGTTAGTTCAGTTTGAAAGTGAATTGACTTTCATCTTGTCTGTACTGCTGTTATGCACATGTGCTTTCATGTGTACTCTTTTACCCTTTGCTTTACTGTAATTGTGTATTAAACATTACCATTAACCCGCTCCTAAGTACTTTTGCTACACTTTAGTGGGAAGTTGCTATAGAGGCCAAACCAGCCAACTGCCTGTTTTGACTGTTGACCCAAATGTGCACACGGGAGCATTTGTGACTGGTTTTTGACCACCCTGAACAATACCAGACAATGCTTTTACCAGTCAAAAACGGTTGACTCATTTTGACCTGTAAATGCACTTACATGTTGTACATTGTACTACACGTAATGTTTGGCAGTGTTTGACTTTTAAGTGCACTAGAAATACCTTGGGAAGTAGATAAACATTTTGACCCTTGTAGTACATGTAGTAGGAGGGTTAATAAACTTCCACCCTGTGTATCCCTTCATGTAAATAACGATACATCTACAACTGACCTGTGAAAGTTTGAGATTATTATGTAGGTTCATTAACAAGCAGACTTGTAGTCGAGTGCTTTTTCATGAATATGAGTACTATAACTTTGTTAAAAAGAAATAGGCCCTAGTAATAATGTGTTCTGACATTTTGATTGGCAAACACAAACTTCATATTCATTCTAACATGGAATTTTGATACAGTTTGTTATTATATTAATATTTTAACTTAAAAGGAGTTAAAATCATTGGTATTTGGTATTGTATGTTCATTTTCAACTCTCTAGTTTTCAACAAATGTATTCTAAAATTAACCTGCAAAAGTTTCATCTTTCGCAGGTTATTTCAATGAGGTACGTCTTGAAAACTAAAGGGTTGAAATGAAAAAAAAAACCATTACCTACATGTACATGTACATGTAATACCAAGGTTGTGCGATACCTTTGAATGTCAAACCCTATGACTAATATGAATTATTCTGAACAGGTACAGTCTGTCCGCAAGTCTGTCCGCAAGTCTGTCTGCAAGTCTGTCAATGATCACTGAGGTTGTCTGTCCATGTCCGGCAAGCCTTAGGACAAGGAAACTATCCCCAAGTAGCATGGAAGTAATTCAAGCAGTGTGGATGAAACCTGACCTCCTCATGAATTAAGAGGAGACAGAGATGGCAGACCAATGATTGTGATAATAAGTAGGCTGGATATTCATGTGGGACTTCTCTTCTGGGTTCATTCTGTGGCATTTCTGAGGTCATTCTGTGGTTTTCTGGGGTCAATGGTTTTTATGAGGTCATTCTGTAGCATTTCTGAGGTCATTCTGTGGTTTTCTGGGGTCAATGTTTTATGATGTCATTCTGTGGATTTTCTGGGGTCATTCTGTGCCTTTTCAGGGGTCATTCTGTGGATTTTCAAGAGTCACTATATGGTGCGTTTGGAAGTATCAGCTTTCAAATTCTGAAGAACCATCAGTAGGCTGGGTATTTAAATGAGAATTTTTTCTGGGTCATTCTGTGGTTTTTCTAGGGTCACTGGTTATTATAGGGTCATTCTGTGTTTTTTTCAGGGGTCATTGCAAGGTGTGTTTAGGATAATTCAACATTTTATGAATTACCAATCTATACCGTATCTTTAATGAAAAAAAAAAAATCAAGAAATACATTTTGAGTCATTCACGTCCGCAAACCACAATAATGATTGATTATGACCTTACCATTAAATGAAGTTTTCTTAATAATTTGCACGTGAAAATACTTTCATAAATTACTTAATATCCTTTTCAAATTTGCACATGACATTTACCGAGTTACAGAACTGGTACAAATGGTTTTAATCCGAGGTCATACATATAACCTCGTCAGAGGAATAAAACTGCGTTCTTTTGAATCCAAAAGTTATCCAATAAATGTGTACATATCTAGAACACACAATTTCTAAACATTCTCAAGAAGAGTGACTCATGTATGGTTTGCAGTAACACCATGTGCGCTATCTATGTCTCTTGAGATAGTGTAGTTATAATCCATGTATCTATCAACACTCAACAGACTAATCCCTCATCCACATTTTCAACCATAACACATTTCACACACACATCACATTAACTCTTGAATACAGGGTATGCTGGTGAAATACAATGCATAGCATTGGTTGAAGAAACACTTGATTACGTATAAAACAAAAGCTTGACACAGAATATAGATACCGCAGCAGTCCTGATGGCGCCTAGTGAAAATGGTTGTACCTACATTTACAGAAAGAACAAAAATAGCCATCTCCAAACTCAACATGGATACATAATGCTAGATGAACAAGTACAGCAAGAGCAGCATTTCACCATGAAGGAATGATTTCAGGATAAATTGGCAAATGACAATTTGGTTAACCCCAAAGGTGGATACTTTATGTCAGACTACATAACACTGACAAGATTGACCGACAAAATGACTGATAGCAACAATTATTGGGTATAGCATAACATTTTTGGTCGAGTTGTTTGATTGACAGACTGGATCTAGACATATTGACAATCAACATACAATTCTAACTGATGTCAGACATGTACAGTGCAGATAAATACGCATTCACAACATTAGTCATTCCAGACATGTAATGTAGTTAATTGTGATAGACAACAAAGTACAGTTGATGATGTAAATTGGGAATTGACTCACGACATACAGCCCATAAATCTGAAGCAAAAAAAAATTCTTCTTGTTTATAGTCATTCTAGACCGGTAAATTACTTAATTATGGCAGACTAATTGTCCCTCCGCAAATTCATATAACCTTTAAAGTGCTGGCGATAATGTCTTTTTCTGCAAATTGGGAATTGACTCACGATATAAGGCTCATAAATCTGAAGCAGAAATGTTCTTTTTGACGGGAATTAATAGGATAATATTTTAAAAATCCATGAGACGGCACTTCATACAATGCCCTGATTGTCAAGTTCATTGAGGACATGGTAAAGATTATTTTGAAGTGAGTCATGATATTACAGGCACCAGACTATTTATGACTTCAGTCTTATTGTAATTTGCCTCAAATTATTGCAGTTAAAGGGACAGTATCGTCACGATCAGAGCAGACTATTGACAGGGTATGGAATCTGTGTGCTAGGTCTGTGTGCTATGGAGTGTCGTGGCCGAGCGGTCTAGCTTACCGGACTCAAGTTCTGGTGTTAGCAGCAGAATGTGGGTTCGAATCCCGGCCGTGACACTTGTGTCCTTGAGCAAGACACTAAACCATAATTGCTTCTCTCCACCCAGGGGTTAAATGGGTACCTGTGAGGGCAGAATTGGTTGATTAGCCCTATATGCGCTGTAATGGCAGCAATTGAGCTGTATACTCCCCAGGGAGCTGAGATGGTTTCAGGAATGATTTTATGAGCCTTATGAGTCTTATGAGCAGGGGTAATAATATAATGCGCCTTGAGCACCACTCAGTTGGTGGATACGTGCGCTATATAAGTCCACACATTATTATTATTATTAGGTTAAGATGAACACAGTGACTAAAAATTACTGGCTCATTTATGCAACAGCAAAGGTATGTGTAATATGGCCTTATCAAGTGGTGTACATTTTCAGTCAATGAGTAAAACTAGCAATCCGATTCCATGCCCTGCTGATCATGTTTTTCATTCACTGTGTTCATCTTAAACTAGGACACCAATTCCATGCCCTGTTGAAAGTCTGCCTCTGATCATGACGATACATGTCCCTTTATTTGGACAGTCAATCTTACTTACAGCATCATCCGAACCTCTCTTCCTCAGCTTACTTTGTTGTCATAGTGTCCTCATCTCTGAATCACAGCCAGGCCTTAAGGGACCTTAGCCAATCTCGCCCACTAACTCCACCCGGAACAATCTAAATTCTCACCCACAATAATTCTCGTCCTCACTAATTTTTACTCCAAGTTTGATGTAACCGCTTTGCCTGGCTGGGCACTGTTGGGCACTGTTGGCCCAACGTTAATCTGTCCACACAATGGAAAGACTTAATTGGCAATTCAAAAGGTCTAAGCTCTGCAGGAACACTCTTTTGTCAATGGATTAGGGTGTTAACAATGGAAGTTTTTTGAGGACTGCAGCTTCATCACTGCTTTCAGGGCGAGTCTCCCGGTAATAATAATAATAATAATGTGTGGACTTATATAGCGCACGTATCCACCAACTGAGTGGTGCTCAAGGCGCATTATATTATTACCCCTGCTCATAAGGCTCATAAGGCTCATAAATCATTCCTGAAACCATCTCAGCTCCCTGGGGAGTATACAGCTCAATTGCTGCCATTACAGCGCATATAGGGCTAATCAACCAATTCTGCCCTCACAGGTACCCATTTAACCCCTGGGTGGAGAGAAGCAATTATGGTTAAGTGTCTTGCTCAAGGACACAAGTGTCACGGCCGGGATTCGAACCCACATTCTGCTGCTAACACCAGAACTCGAGTCCGGTAAGCTAGACCGCTCGGCCGCGACACTCCACACTCCAGTAATACTGGGAGAATGAGCCAGTAGTTTTTGCAGGCGAGATTGGCGAGGGTCCCTAACTGTCATGTATATTGCATTGTCACCCCTACCTGTTTATCTGGGTTTTTCAAGAATATTTTTATATGGTTTCCTCTAGAACTGAACATTACTTAAGTAAAGACTGTTTGCGGTGACACCATGTAGAAATTCTCTTATGAGTAGTAAATTGTTCTGAAAAGAACCATTTGGTTACAACTCTGATCGTCTGATCGTTACAACTCTGATCGTCTGATTGTTACAACTCTGATCGTCCAACTCTGATCGTCTGATCGTTACAACTCTGATCGTCTGATCATTACAACTCTGATCGTTACAACGTTACAACTCTGATCGTCTGATCGTTACAACTCTGATCATCTGATCGTTACAACTCTGATCATCTGATTGTTACAACTCTGATCGTTACAACTCTGATCATCTGATCGTTACAACTCTGATCATCTGATCGTTACAACTCTGATCATCTGATCGTTACAACTCTGATCGTCTTCAGGACTTTACTCAGAAGAGAATTTCTACATGGTGTCACCGCAAACAGTCTTTACTTATCCTTTTTCACCATGTAAAAGCCATGTCTTCTGAACATTGCTTCATGGTCTTCTTTTCACAGGATTCTTCAAGCTTGTGATATAACATGTCATAAATGCTTGAGGAATCCTTTATTACCAGAAAGATAACAATAAGGCCAACAAAAAAAAGTCTCCAGTTTCTGGTCATAGGTCGGCTTCAAAATTGGTGCGACGACGTGCATTTATTTATTTTTTAGGGGGTAATCTCTTTTTTTTTGCCAACAGGGAAATATACGTGATACATGTACATGTGGCAACCAAATTTCCCATGTACAAAGTATGGTGGCTAAGAGAGGCCTCACAAATTGGGCAAACATTCATACCCCTATGTGAAAAAGTCATTTAAAACACAGCACTGCAGAATTCCAATCAATCCAGCAATTTTGGCTGCAATTAGACATCATTTTATAGCGTGGTCTGAGGGGACGCGTGCGGTGATCAGAAACCTTTTTTTTTTTTTTCAGATCAGACTTTTTTTTTTGGCCTAAGGAAGAATGTTTGATTTTGGTTACCTGATGTTATTACTCTGGTCCTCTTCATCATCAGCATACATCCTCATCTTTTTCCGTGGCTCAACAGGCTTCGTTAATAACTGCAAGTCCATCTCAACACTTTCTGCATCAGAATCCCTCTCTTCCATTCTCCCATGTCTTTCCGTGTCATCCCAATGTCCATGGTTACGTCGTTTCCGTGCATACTCTTGCTTGTCTTCATCATCTGATGCTTCGTCATCGCCATAGCGACGCTTGCGTTGACCAGGGACAAATTTACCCTCCCTAATTCTTTTCTTCCTGTCAAGTGAATTGTTAAGGAGTGGAAGTTATTTAGAATCATCTGTTACATTTGACTTATTTTGTGATCACAGAATTCTTTACTCAAATAGGTATAAAAGCCAAAAATAATTATGTCATATCAAAAAATGGGATCGACCCCACTTCCCATGTCTGTGTAAGGCAAAAATTAAATCGACCCCCACTCCATCAACACTTTAGAAACCATTTGCACCCTCTGAAATATTAAATTTTATTTGTTACCATTTCCTGTTCCATTTCTCTGCTACACCTCCCTCCCCCCCCCCTTCATAACCTAATCACAATACACGTATGTCACTAAAGACAAATTAAAACCCATTATATGTAGCACATTGCTAAGCATTACAACTAAGTTGTCTGTAAATTGCTGGATCTATACTGAGATTCTGTTATATATTTCATTTCCTTTTTTCCAAAAAGGATATTGTTTTTGAAGTAACCTAAGACATACATTGTATCAATCAATTTGTAAGCTCCTAAACATCTTCAGAAAAATAACTTTCCACCAATTGCACCTTTTAAAGTGTTCACTATGATTTAAAAAAAACCAAGGTTACATTCTGAAGGATTTGCAAAAGCTCAGGCAAAACAGAAGCATTCATCAATTATTGCTCTAGGTAGACAGGACACGGAACATCCACAGGAAATAAGGTATCTACTAATTATCTTTTTATGAAAGGTGTCATAGATTTAGACTGATGCTCCCCAGTACGTCCTTTTTAAGGGTTTTACTTGTTAATGAAGCGATTGAATGTTTTCCCCGTAGATAGCAAGGATTATCAACACTGGAAGTATTTCATTGTGAATAATGAGCACTAAGCAGCAAGTACCTAAAATATCAATTTTCAGGGAAGTGCATTTTTTAATTTGTTAAGCGAGCATGTCCTCTTGCACAGTATTTGACAACATTTGCTCACAATAGATAAAGGAAGATGCCAAATATAGGAAACAGCTGAAAAACTTCTTAGAATGTACAAGGTAACAACTTACAACAGAACAAAGATATTGAAAATGTTGAAATCTGCAAACCAGTTAGTGCAGCACTAATACAGTAACCCAAGGGTTACAGGTCCAAGTCCCACTTTAAAAATGTTCTTTGTTCACTAAAAACAAAATTACTTAATGGTGTATCACCTGTGTGTTCGCTATTTTGCCAGCAATTTCCAGAAATTTTTGTTTTCATCAAAACATTGATAATTTCATTTTATAAAGGAAAACAAATACTTTGAAAAGAGGTATTTCACAAAATAATTCACAATAATAATTGTCTGAATTGTCTGGTTTAACAGTAATTAATTGCCTAAATGAATTAATTTGGGTACATATTTACTGTAAACCATGCTTCACACAATTTTTTTAATAAATGTGTCGTTGTAAAGCATGCTTTCCTTTTCTCAAGTAAAACAGTAATGTTCCGATGAAAAAGAAAATTCCCGGAAATATAACGAAAAATATGGTGTATACATCTTCAAATTTAAGATTGAATTCTGAAATGAAAACACAATACAGCAATGCTATAATAACACATACATGTACAAGACATCATATTGGTTGTTTATCATTGCCATTCATAACCAAATATTGTTATACCAGCATTATATCTAAGTCGTGCTTGTTACTGAAATAAAAATTATAGTGAAATTGTATGATTTACTGGAAAGTTAGTGCTTGTGAAAGTGGAAAAAGTTGTTTAACCACTGATTTTACTAGATACAAATAGTAAGAGATTTACATGACCTCAATTTTTTTTTCACGAACATCTGTGATTTTATTGTTCTATGCCGTCAACAAGCTGTTGTCAGTGGAAACCACAATATATGAATGCTTGGCATTTGCAATGATTTTTTAAAGAAATACTGATCCTCAAAATGGACACATTCCTTATAGAAGAAGCGAACGAAGACTACTTAATTCGTTGGTGTTTATTTCGACGGTAGTGGAAAATTATTGAGAAAATGAAACATTAATATCATGGTTATGAAAAGAAATCTTTTATTTGACAAAATGTTAACAGCATTTTTACACATGTCAAAGTTTTAAAGTAGTTTTGCAAAATTTTAACCACCTTCCATTTTATTGGTCTTTCAAGAATATTGATTAAAAGTTTTGAGAGCTTCTCCAAATTATACCATTTTATTTTAAAAATCGAAAACAATATTTTTATTTTCAAGATTAAAAACAATTTTACAACCATCTGGAATAAGATGAAGCATGATTCAACTGTTTTTCTTCTTGGGTACATTTTCTGTGCCCCCATAAACTTTAACAGTTTGGGGGTGAGTCATTATACCAACATCAATTTTCTGATGACTACAATTCTGTGCGTCTCAAAAAACGGCGCTCAAGACGTCCACGCGTATGATCATGCATTGAAATTCTGCATTTTACAAGAGAATCCTTCACTGAAACAAACTGAAACACCAAACTGCTAATTTCATTTGTAAGTTACCGTCCAGTTGATTATATAACCTTAGGTGCGTCATTTAGGGTAAATTGAGGATACTGTACCTTAAAAAGAGAAGCGCCCAAGCTACTCAGAAGTAAGCTGTAACTTGACAACTTTAAGAAGTTTCCCAATCATTTTCTTAAAATATAAGATGTCGAAAAATAACTCACAAAGATCCGCTGATGAGGCCCTTCATTCCTCCAAAGTTTGGGTTTCCGTACTTGATGTAGTACTGACTGTGATGTTGAGGGTCAAATACCTTTTTATCCTCTGAAAGAATAACCAGCAATCATCAGTTTTATTTCTACTGTCTTGTCAAATGACATTCGGCTCAACTTTAGTACCATGACTACACATATTTTTTAAAATGCCATCAGTACTCATTAATGCTGACATATTATGATTTCATGTATATTGATATATAGGCCTAATGTACATTTATATGTTTACACTTTTAAACCTAATACTATGTTATGACTGTGTATATTATGTACACATACTGTAAATATATCTTGTATACTTTTGTACATTTTGAATACATGTAGTGTAGAATACAATAATGTTTTAATCTGGACCTCTTGGGAGACCAGTACTTTGTATTGAAAGAGATATCCAGAATAAAGATAGAATAAACAACAACAACAACAACAACAACAGAACCATCATACACAATGCTTGACTCAAGGTTTTAATCTCTTCCCTTTCCCCATCAATTATTGGCTTAGAACCCAACCCAAGAGTTATTACTACAAATATAAATCCTGGAAGTGTTTTGGGAGATCTTCAAAATTAAATTGAAGTAAATTAATCAGGCAGCATGTTACATTTATATAATACAAATTAACATTTATTAACCCTCCTACTACTACAAGGGTCAAAATCAGTCAAAATGATGATATACTTGCCAAGGTATATCTAATGCACTTAAAAGTCAAACAAGTTGACCGTTTTTGAATGGTAAATACATTTGTTTTGTATTTTTGAGGGTGGTCAAAATGACAGTAAAAACCAGTCAAAAATGTCCCTGTGTGTACATTTGGGTCAACAGTCAAAACAGGCAGTTGACTGATTTTGACCTCTATAGTTACTTGTCACTAAAGTGCAGCAATAGTAGGAGAGTTAAAGAAAGTAATGATACTTTTAGAAGCAAGCTATAAAGGACCCAATCTAGCAACTTAGCCACCAGAAAACAAGTCTGATACACTAAACCACTCAGTCATGGTATTCCATTCATACAATCTACTTCTCCCTCAACCCCCAGTACCCTTTGTTCCCTTCCCTTTCCCTTCATCTTTCTCCCCCTCCTCTGTATAACTATCACGTCCTTTTCCCTCCCTGCCTCCTAAACCCCCTTCCCCTGGAGTCCTTTCTTGTATGTTTTGTCCTTGTCCTAAGGTTTGTTGCATTATCCCTCCAATCTTGTACTGTGTTATACATGTACGTATCCTTTTATCTCTATCAAATGTCGTATTTTATATATTTTATTCTATTTACCTAAATTATTCTTTAATTTTTAAATTATAAATTCACTAACAGTCCATTTTCTAAATAGACAGTTTGAAATAGGTTTTTAAATAGGTTTGAAACTTAAGGCCAATAACCATTATTTTGCATTTATACTACAAGTCCTTTAGGTTGGTGAGCAGTTTGCAACTGCTAATTCTCTATATTTTTTTTTAAATACTATTTTGATGTAACAATATATCCATAATTCAGCATATGGCTGCCATGAGATATTTTTAAAGAATAAACCATAATAAATGAATGAAAGAATCTTGATTTGTTTATGTTATAAAACCTTTGTCAAATTGTCTCTTTCAAGAGAAACAATTACCTGTTGTTGCATATCTTATAACCAAGTCTCTGTTAGCAGATGAACATGGTAAAGCCGTCCTGCTAGCCTCCTCTCTACTCAGATGGACTGGTCCCATATCCATATCATCATCAATTGTAATATTATCATCTGTAACTCTTCCTTGAGATTGTTGTATTGATGAGGGTGGACTAGGAGGGGCCGAGGAGTTGGGGTTAGGGGAGCGACTGGTACTACGTCGATGCCTCTCCTGTTCACCTGTTTCTCGATCACTGACTAGATCGAGAAAATCGTCTTCGTCATCTTCTATAATAATAATAATAATAATAATAATAATAATAATAATAATAATAATGTGTGGACTTATATAGCGCACGTATCCACCAACTGAGTGGTGCTCAAGGCGCATTATATTATTACCCCTGCTCATAAGGCTCATATAAGGCTCATAAATCATTCCTGAAACCATCTCAGCTCCCTGGGGAGTATACAGCTCAATTGCTGCCATTACAGCGCATATAGGGCTAATCAACCAACTCTGCCCTCACAGGTACCCATTTAACCCCTGGGTGGAGAGAAGCAATTATGGTTAAGTGTCTTGCTCAAGGACACAAGTGTCACGGCCGGGTTTCGAACCCACATTCTGCTGCTAACACCAGAACTTGAGTCCGGTAAGCTAGACCGCTCGGCCACGACACTCCTTGGAGACAAAAATAAAACATTGATATGTTTCTATTTTATTCTGTCATCAAGCCATTTTATGTAGGGATTACCATGGGTATACATGGTAGCATAATAAAGACTGAATAACTAATGACTGTTGGAGCTAGACGCTCTGGATATGAATCATAGATAACATTCAGACTTTCAGTTATCATATTGAAAAAGAAATTAACTTTGTATAGTGATATTTGCCTCGCCTTTCACCTCTGCCGATCCCGGGTTTGAATTCCACTTGGTTCCGAGCTGACATTTGCATTGAGTTTTTAGTCTCTACTTTAATAAATACATGGATTTTTCCTGAAATATTTGTTAAAGTTTCTGGCCATACATATGAAATTTCTCCAGAGTTCTCTTTAATGTTAGAGTTATGTGTATAAGGAGTATGATAATAAAGTATACGAGCAAGACAGTAAGACATACCTATACGAGCACCACTAAAATGCCTTGTTAATCAACCGAGTAAGTGCGAGACAGTAAGACATACCTATACGAGCACCACTAAAATGCCTTGTTAATCAACCGAGTAAGTGTGAGACAGTAAGACATACCTATACGAGCACCACTAAAATGCCTTGTTAATCAACCGAGTAAGTGCGAGACAGTAAGACATACCCTCTTCTTGTTCCATTGGTTCTGGTTCTTGCTCTTCTCGTACCGGTGGGGGTGATGGCTGTGATGGTGGTGATACATGCGGTTGTATATTCTGCGGTTGACTCATGTTGAATAACGCTCTGGCAGCAGAATGTGGATCCAACCAAACAACATTACCTTCAAATTAAAACAAACAACATTTATAATAAGAAAACCTAATGCTTAAACAAATGTTTTGAATAACTTAAAAATACACCACATTGGTCCCTTAGATGACCTCTTAAAGCCAATTTACACTATTGGTAATCTCAAAAAACATAAATGATCGCAGTCAGGTGTGTGACTTGACAAAAGTAAAACATTCTGAAAAATGGGTAGCGGGCCTGGGTCTCCCTTTGGTCAAGAGGACAAAGTTCCATGAACCTCCTGGATGTTTAATTTTGGATGATTTCCAAACTCTCCACATTCCCCAAAAAAGGAACTAGAGGTTTGGACAAAATACATGCTACTTCTTCCTTTCCTTAGTGGCTATTGATGACAACGTCAGGAAAATCAGGAAATCAGGAAAAATCCTGAGAAATCACAGGCCTGCGCAGTTTTACATAAAACTTTGGTGTAAAGTTGATAATTGTATCAAACATCCCTTGAAATATTTCTGTCATCCGAAAACAGAAATTCCATGTTGGAATGAATACAGACAATCTGAATACATTTTCAATATTTTCATAATGTCACTATGAAATAAGCTGAAACTTTCATGCGTTGACTTTAATTGTATCTTGATTCTTACAAAGTATGGATGCTTTTACAGACATTTATGTATGCTGGCTTAAACACAGGATTGACTGTACAAATAATGATAGGCAATTACGTTATGTTCTGTGTATGCAAATTGGCATTACAATGTGATTTATGACAATACATATTGTACATTACATAAACAGAGGTCAGGGGAAACATTCATTACAGGCAAACATTTCTCAACCTATTAGTGCAAATTAACGCAGTATACATGTACAGTATTTAAAGTTGCCTAAATCTATTTCTTCAACTTCTTTCTCACACAAACAAACTGCATTTAATAATATTCTTTTTTTTTATATATAACACAGAGAATTAGCTGTTGCAAACTGCTTACCAACCTAAAGGACCTGTAGTATAAATGCAAAATAATGGTTATTGGCCTCACATTTCGAACCTAGCAGGTTCTTTCTCAAAGGCACTTTAAAGGCTTTTGCCTTTGAGAAAGAACCTACCAGGCCATTAACCATTTTTTTATAACAAAAAAGTTTAAAAAGATGGTTGTCAAACATGTTCAAACATCTTCTGATTCCTCTGTTTCCAATTAAGCTGACCAACCCCGGATCTAAGACAGCCCTAAAGCAATGTCAACTATCATCAATCAACACTTGATGCAATCAAGACACCAAAATCTGCCAAAAGTGCGTGGGTCATAGCTGTTTTATTGAAGGGTGGGTAGAGGGTTGTAAAAGGACAGAAGATGTCCCTCTATAAGGCCGCACAGTTTAATCCATTTAGGACATGACCCACTTGAATCAATACAGACTCTGTGAAAATACTTGCCTTGGATTATTGCTACTTGCAGGTTGATATGTACATAATAGTCAAATGAGTCTTCCTTTTTAAGATGCAATAATTAACATGATGTATGCGTTCTTTAGTACAACAAATCATTGTTATGAAAATGAAAATAATTACTGGATCCATGTTAGTTTCCAGTGGTTTTGTGTTTGTGGTATTTTTGTAGAAAGGTCAACAACGACCTTCCTGTGAAGTATCCTTATGACAATTTAACTACAACAATTGACAAAATACAAGTAATAATAATATTGGAGAATTACAGTGTATGTACATTGTATTTATGTTGCACCAAAATCCACAAATTGTGAGTGCTCATGACGCATGGTAACATCAGTGCAAATAGAAACAGTGAAAAATGTATGTACATGTACACGTATACGTATGTTGTGTCATCTGTCATCAGATGATGTACAATGTACCTGTACATGTACATACTAGTTACCCCACGCCATTACAGAATACATTTTGTACACTTTTCTGTTAAAAGCAGTTTACACACATTGGGTAAAATGTTTGTGAATGTATCTATTCCTTGTAAGAATCAGTTTCAGCATATTTTTTATTGTATCATTAAAGAGAATATAGTGAAAATAAATTCAGATTAGTGAAAATAAATTCAGATTAGTGGTATTCACTGCTGATGGTATACAACCCTCTTTAATTATCCTTCACATATGCCCAAGATATTGTAGACAATCTCATTGAATGAAACATGACCATGTGAGGTGCATTCAAATCTGGTAAAGACCGGTCTTATCAAAATCAGAGCAGTGAGTGTGTGCATCATGCTACAACTACATTTGTATTCAAGTTAGCCGCATGCAACACGCAACACAGAATTAAACCAATCAAGGTTTGCATTGCACCTTGTACGTAAGTGTTACGTGTACGTGTGTCCCCAAAACATGAATTTGCACATTTATATTTCGCTTTTTTAATTAAAAATTACATAACTTTGAAATGTTCAAAATGACATCGCTACAGGCATTATATGGGAATATAATATTGACATTTGTTTTTCCCGAAGGATAATGACCAGTTTTGGGTGTGGCCACAGATGATACAGGACCTTGTCTTATGGTCAGTAACTTGATTCCCTGTGGCAATGGTCATTGTGGAGTGCCATGGCCGAGCGGTTTAGTGCATCGGATTTATGTTCTGATGGCTGGGTTCGGATCCCGACTGTGACTGTGGTGCTTACATGTATGTCCTCAAGCAAGACACTTTACCATAACTGCTTCTCTCCACCCAGGAGTAAATGGGTACCTGTGAGGGCAGAGTTGGTTATTGTGTTTGATTAGCCCATATGCGCCGAAATGGCAGCAATTGAGCTGTATACTCCCCAGGGAGCTGAGATGGTTTCAGGAATGATTTATGCGCCTGATGAGCAGGGGTAATAATGTACAGCACTGTGATACCTTGTGTAAGAGCGCTTTAAAAATGCCTTCATTATTATTATCCTCTGTGGCAATGTCCATTATCCTCAATAAAATGTTATTCCCTAACTACTAAAACTACAGAGAAAGGAGAAAACTTACAGGAAGTGTCGTTGATCCATTCAATGGAGGAAGGATCGTAATCTTTGAAGTAATTGAAGACATCTTGTGTACTCATTTTGTCAACACCTGATATGAAAATAGCTTCTGTTCGAACTCTATGACCACCTTAAACAACAAAGATAGAACAAAATGATTCAAGTTAAGACATTAACTTCATGAGAACAATTTCATAATTTCTAGCAGTCAAGAAATTTACCAAATTACACAATGGCAAACATCAGATATTTATGATCAATTGCTGACACATCTTATTTCCAAATACAGATTCACCTCAACAAATTGTTGTGTGCAAAGTTGCAGTTTCAGTGACATCATTGGCGAACTGTGTTTTTGGCCAAATCTTAGATTTGAGATTATAAACATGTACATACATTGTACATTCTTCATGTAAGTATACTTACAAGTATATGAAAACATATTCATTTCTTAAAAGCAAAGAACATCCATGGGAGATATTTTGCTGTTTTGACCGAAATCAATTTGAATACTGAACAGTACATTTTACTTATTGTAGGTTTAAATATTTGATATAATTTGATTATGCAGTGATAGATAATACTACACCATCAAAAGTTACTTCAAACACAAGAGAATTGTTAATTCATAACCTCTTTAAAATAAGAACACCACAGCCAATTTTCGATTAACAAGATTTACAATTGACTTAATTACGGTATGCCCTAACAAGATTTACTGATACAGGGAAAAATACTTTATTAGTTTGTCCTGATAATCAATTTGTTGAAGGAAAGTTAATATCATAATTGCGGTATTGTAATAATTGGTTAAAGGCAGTATTCATTTGGTATTCTCAAAAAACATAAATGACTACAGCTTTACAAACATGTGTAATACTTACTTGATATTATGCATCTGCATTTCTTGGAGACCAACTTTAATAAAAAAAATTCTACATTATGAATATAAATACAAAGTTCTATTTTCTCAAAATGAGCTGAAACTTTCACTAGTTAGTTATTTAACAGCAAATTAGAAGTTTAAGCAACGGTATATTTTCCTTTGAAACCCCAAGGTAGTATGTTTATCAGCATTTTGCCAGACATTTATGTATACACTCTAGGGCAGGCATTTAGGTTAAAGGAAGGAACACTTAAATGATTATGAATTATGAAGCAAACATATGGATGCAATAATACTATCTGATGCTCTTGTAATTTCTTCATCAGGGGACTCTTACTATTTAAATGTGCATCAAGATGCGAATTTGTCTTCAAGGTTACCTGGGTTGTGTTTTCATGAAAATGTGTTTTCACAAACATGACCAGAAACATATTTTGATTCGAATCATTGAATCATCGGTTAAGCGCTTTCGCAAGTTTGGATGTGCTGCATTTACGTGACTGTTCCGACCAAACTTGAACCAAGTTTTTGCTCAATTACGTTTGGTTTAATGATGGCATATTGTAAACAAGTATCAATAGTTTTGTTCCTTATTTGTTAAAAAAGAATTGAATATTTGTTAGTTCAAGCTAATCATACATGTTAATTTACCCATAATGAGAAAGTTCCGTGTTCCAAACTAAAAAATACTCATCTTTATTCCATAGCTTTCATTCTAGCACCAAGCGCAATGACTTTTGAAATGGTGCCATGTAAATCAAATGATTGATTGATTAACCCTCCTACCGTACTATAACTGCACTTTAGTGGGAAGTTGCTATAGAGGTCAAAATCAGTCAACTGCCTGTTTTGACTGTTGACCCACATGCACACACAGGCATTTTTTACTGGTTTTACTGTTATTTTGACCACCCTTAACATTGCCAGACAATGCTTTTACCAATCAAAAATAGTTGACTCATTTTGACCTGTAAATGTACTTACTACTTGTATTTTTGTTGTAAGGTTTGACAGTGTTCGACTTTTTAAGCGCACTAGATATACCTTGGCAAGTATATCAATATTTTGACTGATTTTGACCCTTATAGTAGCAGGAGGATTAATGAATACATTGATTCCTTGACAAACAAAATTAACTGAAATTGTGATCATAATGTCATTGTTTTTAAACTTATGCTAATTGTTCACAAATCTTTTAATAACATTGCTCCAATTTATATTTCTGAACTGCTTAAAGTCTACACTCCATCACGCAATTTGCGCTCCAGCAACATGTCACTCCTAAAGGAACCAACATCAAAACGGAACTGGGGTGATAGGTCTTTTTCTGTCGCTGTTCGAGACTCTGGAATCATCTTCCAACTAAACTCAAATCTTGTCATAACTAGATTTAAGTCGATGCTTAAAACTCATCTTATGTCACAATTCTTCAAAGATGATGTATATGTAATTCCATTGTAGGTACATGTATCTCAGTACATAATTTTTCCCTATGTTATCATTGTATATTGTTTGTATTCATGTTTTTATCTTTGTTTCCGCGCCTTGAGCGCCCAGCAGGGTGGATATGTGCGCGCTATAAATCTTTATTATTATTATTATTATTATTATTATTATTATTATTATTATTATATTATTATCAGGACAGCTTGCTGTTAGCCCACATCACAGTAAACCAGTATTAAGCCTACATTACATCTATACTTAATGCCTAATATCCCTTAGTTACAGCACTCAATGCCACTGGCCAGCCTATGATAATTTCACATTTTTGTTTAAAATAAATTAAGTCTGGTAGATTCTTGGTTGTTTTCTAATCAAACTAATCCCTTACCTATGGTAGATTCTGGTGGTAGAATGACAGAGGAGAAATCCTTGGAATTGCCAGATGTCTCTTTAGTCTTGATACCAAATCGCTTGGCTCGATTTGTGCGCTTCACCTTTGCTTCCTAGAAGTACAATGAAGAAAATACAACTTCAGTAGATTTCATTGAAAATAAATATAAATTTACAATTTTACATGTCATCTCATTTTTTTGAATAACATCATTCCACAAATTCAGTGCAATATTCAATACAACCAAACTGTATATATATAGTCTACAAAGTAGGTACATGTATATTGACTACAAGATGTGAGTTTAAAATGTGCAGATACAACTGTATGAGACAGATTTAAAGCATCATAAAACATAAATGACCACAATTTTACATAAAATAATTCTGTCTGAGGTGATCATCTTAGTAAAATTAGTTTTTAAAAATGAACCTTGGGACAAAAATTCAACGTTAGAATAAATCTGAACAATCTGAATGCATTTTCATTATTTTCTCAATAACGACAAAATGCAATAAGCTGAAACTGTTTAATTTTAAACTTGATTCAAAGAAAGTACCTGGTTTTGCCAACATTACCAATAATGTATTGTAATGGCTATACAGGCTATACAGGCAATGTAAAACATTCATACTTTTTAACATATATTTATTTCATAATATACAAATATAACATGGTTTGAGGGTGGACAGTCGATATTAGCTCCCCGAGGTATTGGAAGTTGACAAACTAGTTCCCGAGGCAAAGCCGAGGGAACTAATATCGGGGAGCTAATATCGACTGTCCACCCGAAATAAACCATGTTATATTTGTCCATTACAATAATAAAGAGCTCAGGAAACCGAGGGGAGCTAATATCGACTGTCCACCCGAAATAAACCATGTTATATTTGTCCATTACAATAATAAAGAGCTCAGGAAAACGCGAATTGACATCTATGTGTGCCGCAATCTTTTCATGTGTATGTAGCTAGGGCGATGTTCGCGCATGCGTACTACACCTGTGCGACTGTTCCCCAATTGCTTCGTAAAGCACATGCGTAGTAGACTGACGCATGCGACAGTCTATTACACATACTTATTTACCCTGTCCGTGAATACTCGCAGGCGCTTGGCAAACAGCCAAAATAGCATCTGGCACGTGATTGTGAATGGACCAGTGAGAATTCGGCTCTCGATCATGAATATGTATGAGGTATAGTAATAGTAGTTATTGACCTTACGTGTCAAACCTAGCAGGTTCTTTTTTGTACATGTACATGATGTACATATGTAAAAACATACATTTATTTCAACTGTCTACATGTAGTTCTCAAGTATGTAAATTTGACCTAACGTTTACCTATTTCTTTAAAAGGAAAACTCTTTAGACAAAATAATTTTACACCAACTTTACACCAAGTTAAGTTTTTAGATCTATAATAATTTTATATTTGATCAACTGGTAATAACCAAAGCTCCCTTTATGATAAAGAATTGTTCCGTCTTTATTATACAAATATAACATAGTTTGAGGGTGGACAGTCGATATTAGCTCCCCGAGGTATTGGAAGTTGGCAAACTAGTTCCCGAGGCGAAGCCGAGGGAACTAGTTTGTCAACTTCCAATACCGAGGGGAGCTAATATCGACTGTCCACCCGAAATAAACCATGTTATATTTGTTTTACTATACCTCATACATATTCAGTTGTATTGACAATTAGGAGCATCATTGCATTGTCATTGAGCTCGGGAAAACGCGAATTGACATTTACGTGTGCCGCCATCTTTTCATGTGTAGTTAGGGCGATGTTCGCGCGTGCGTACTACACCCGTGCGACTGTTCCCGATATTGCCAGAAGCGCATGCGTAGTAGTTTAACGCATATGCGTTAAACTACTACGCATGCGTATTTACCCTGTGCGTGAATACTCGCGGGCGCTTGGTAAACAGCCAAAATAGCATCTGGCACGTGACGGTGAATGGACCAGTGAGAATTCGGATCTCGATCATGAATATGTATGAGGTATAGTAATTAATCATAAACCATAATTCCAAAATAAAACACACAGTTGTTCTACACTTCAAACAAAAATCCCTCCATGAGGAGTCATTTACTGATTTACAATTAATATACCAACATCCAAATTACAGAAATTACAGAATCATTTGATAACAAATCTCATCAAATTCTGAAGGATTCTTTACCTTGGAATGCACGTCAAATCCGGTGATAAAGTTCCCGCCGGTTTTATTGTGATATTTCTTGACAGTTTCTTTCTGTACATAAATGAAAATATAAAACAATTGAATAATTTAAACAAAAAAGACAAAAATATGCACTCATATTATCATTATCAGGATACACAATGGCAGTCAACACGAACCAATTTACATTATGTACAGTCACTTCCAAACTACTTTTACAAACAAGCCACGGCAGGAATAATTCGCTGGTCTAATGAGTGTACATGTAGATGGCTTAATTACTTTGTTTCTGATAGACGTCAGATATATAGAATCAGTTCTAAGCCTGAATCGCCTATCTAATTACTTCATTCTGAGCAAATGTGGGTTCATGCTTCTCACTTTGGAATTACATTAAAAGTAACACCCTTTTCTCCTTGGCTTTGTATTTCTGCAGCTCTGAGTATGACCATTCTTTGTGGACACTGTGACAGTGTTATCATTGTTACTTTGGTATTGTCAACCTACTGTATATTTTGTTTTTACAAATCAACCACCCCCCCCCCAACCCCCCACTCCTTTTGTACATTGAAATAACACATGTGTACACATATAATATCATACTGCCTCTAAGGCTTGGTTCAAATGATGCTTCAAAAGTTGAAGGGAACATGCAACATTGGCTTTTTTTCACCAGAAAATTATCACAGTTTAACTTACTTTGTGTAAAGATGGTATAAGTATCAATATCCTCAAGTGCTTTTATCTTGGAGGGAAAATAAATTATTTCAACAAATTTGAATATCAAAATGTTGCCATACAGCAACTTTTTGTAAAACTTGCTTTAATAGTTGCTACATGTATCTGAGTATGATGCTGTCAAACATCCCTTGAAATATCTCTGTCTCTAGAGGAACTAGAAGTAAAATTGAAAATAAATTATTTCCCAAATAAATTTATGTCTTAAAATCCTCCTACTACTACAAGGGTCAAAATCGGTCAAAATGTTGATATACTTGCCAAGGTACATGTACATGTATATCTAGTGCACTTAAAAGTCAAACACTGTCAAACCTTACGTGTAGTAAGTACATTTACAGGTCAAAATGAGTCAACCGTTTTTGACTGGTAAAAGCATTGTCTGGTATTGTTGAGGGTGGTCAAAATAACAGTAAACACCAGTCAAAAATGCTCCTTTGTGCATATTTGGGTCAACAGTCAAAACCATGGAGGAAGGAAAACAGGAGTTACAACGACATACATACATACAGGCAGTTGACTGATTTTGACCTCTATAGCTACTTGCCACTAAAGTGCAGCTATAGTAGGAGGGTTAATAAGATCAAGATTCCATGTGACATGAATACAATATTTGTACATCTACATGTGTAATTGCTGACAAAAAACATGTTTTTAATCTAATTTTACCATTTTGAAACTTTCACAAATCTCAATTCAAAGAAAGTAAGCATACTAGTAGTCACAGCTTCCCTTTAATCTAATGAATATAGTCAACAGACAGTCCTTGAACTTCTAGTTCATAAAAGTAACCCAGACAACGGATACACAGCAAAATCAGCCGACTAAAGTAATTTGGAAGACACTCAGCAATTCAAAATTTGTGATAAGTATCTTAAGTGCTCTATCTTATATGAACATACGTGTACTGTGTAATGTTCATGTGCATGGTGAAGGGTAAGCCATAATTTCCCTATATTGATGCAGACAACTGAACCAAATTTTGCACTGAATAAAGTCTTCATGTTATAGCACAGCCAATGAAGATGTAAACCTTGCCACAAATTGAAGTGTTTAGTCGTAGACAGGATAAAACTACATGCTTACAAGTTAAGAATATGCCTAAAAGTCTTGTAACTGCACTCAGTCATGAAACTACGTACATGTACCTTAAATTGATCCAAAAGACTAATGACACTAGCTTAGATTATCACTACAGACTCCTTCAGCCTAAACACTTACATGTTCAAGTTATAAATCCAGTAGCGAACGTTTATTAACAGTAAATCTTCAGTGATCAGGACGACAGCTTAACACAGCTGAGGATGTCCATTTAACAATACACACGTATTCCACTCAGCAGCTGACACCACACGTTGATGGCACACCACTCTCAAAACAAACTGTCGGACTAATCCACTGCCTCAGCTCTAAATAGGAAATAGAGAGTTTGTCGAGAGTGGTGGGGGTGGGTGGCTGAGGTATCCCAGTGCCTGTCCACATGACAACTGTCATGCCTTGTGGCAGTGTACCTAAGACACTAGGGTGTGAGTCAATGTTAGGGTGGCGGCAAGCATGAAGATACGGTCTAGCACTAGCCTGGCAACTGACACGCAACATATCCCCTGGATCGCACCACCGTGTATTCTGGACCAATCCATGGGCACTTCCACATTTAATGTGTAGTTGGATCTCCTCCCTACCCGTGGTCTCCTATGTGTGTCATTTCCTCTATATGAGATAAGTGTATTATTCCTATTGCTGCTGTTAGAGTATATCAACTCCACCCAGAAATACAAACTCCGAGTAGCACTGGGTCATAACTGACTCAAGATTGGAATTGTACTTTTCTGTAATGTCATTTGGGTTCTCATCCTTACTGACAATCATCCATCAAATAATTTCAATCTTGGAAACTTACATGTATCTTTATTTGCAAACCTTGAGCTACCTGTTTCATTTTTTTTTTAAATGGGAGATACAAGTACTTTGAGATTCAGCGAAAAAGGGGCTTTTTGAATAACTTTTTTTAAAGGACTTGTACGGCATCGATGTTGACAATACTGCTTCTATGAGCATTCTTAATTTAATTGAATCAAGATAATACATTCAACCCCTAAATCATCAAACTCATGCACCAGCTGGTTGTATTGTTTGTTGACGGACTCTGTATAGCCCAGCCAGAGATACCTTACATGGGGATGGGTGATTTAAGTTCTGCCCTACACCGACGTGTGTATACATGTAGCACTGTATGCTCAGTGCGTTCCGAGTGTGGAAAAAACTTCACAGGCGACTCAGGCGAGATTTGATCCCACGACCTCCTGCTTACTAGTGCAGACGTCTTAACTTCTCGACCACCGAGCTTGCCCGATGACGATTGGCTGACTAGAATCCTATAGCAGTGGGTTCCACGATATTTATAGGTTAATGAAATTCTTGCATCGGGTGATAAACAATTGATTTAATTTTGCCCTATACCAGGGATGAGTCCCTATTCTATCCAAGTGCAACAGTTAGGTGGTACATACACTGTAGTGTTACTGCATGGTGTTATAGATGTTGGTACATTCAATGTTGGTGAATCTCAAACTGTTTACTCCTTCAAGAAAAACTTAAAAACTCATCTTATGTGTATTGCCTATAAGGACTACTAACATTCATTTATGCATTTAAAAAAAATCTTTTGTTTAGTATTATATTGCATTTGCTATTGTATGATTTCTTGTTTACTGTAAAGTGCCTTGAGCACTTCTTGGTGGATATGTGCGCAGCATTATTATTATTATTATTATTATTATTATTATTATTATTATTATTATTATTATTATTATTATTATTATTATTATTATTATTATTATTATTATTATTATTTTTATTATTATTATTATTATTATTATTATTATTATTATTATTATTATTATTATTATTATTATTATTATTATTATTATTATTATTATTATTATTATTATTATTATTATTATTATTATTATTATTATTATTATTATTATTATTATTATTATTATTATTATTATTATTATTATTATTATTATTATTATTATTATTATTATTATTATTATTATTATTATTATTCAGAAAGGTTTCAAGCCAGAATACATGAAGATAGGGGGATCTAGGGCTTATCAACCAACCTGTGAAAGTATATATACATCTTTTGAATAATGTTGTATTCATTCTAATGTGGAAATTACATGCAGGAAAGAGTACGCTGTCCTAACTCAAACTAGAAATTCTTTCACTTTTCTTTAATTTAAAAAAAAATATTTATAGGGATGACTGATGCTATCATCATATTTAAACCAAGTAATTCACATTTCAATTCAACAAATTTGAAATTTATTTATAATTACCAATCCTATACCTGACCTTTAATGAGAGATTACTACACAATACTAGTATGATTCAGAAAGGAGAACTTGCATGTACCATGAGAATTCATTATGACTTCATTTACTCCATGTACATGTACCTTGGTGTTTATTAAAACCAACAGGTGTTTATTGAAACCAACAGGTGTTTATTGAAACCATAACATTTCCCCCAAAACTGAGTTTTTATTGCTTGATTAATTGAGACATACAGGACTACTATGTCCATATTTTGTCTTATTTGATGACATACATTTGGTCTGAAAGGTGATGTCTGGTATTTTTTAAGTACATACATGCATGTATCATCTTTACTATTCCAATTGGGAGATACAATGTACTTTGTATTCTGATTAGAACCTTGTTCTCCCAATGAAGAAAACATATGGGCCCCCTTTGGGGAACCTTTTTTGCCAGTTACATTATCTGTCATATACTTGACAAATACCAAACGTCTGAGCTGAATCAAGTTCTATTTCACTCTAAACATTACTAGACTTGTGATGATGAAGGAACCAATCAACCATATTCCCTGCCCCACCCTTACACGTACCTCTGAAAACTCAGATACGCCTAGTCTTACATCAAGACATTTATGAGAAATCTATTCACACTGCACAGTATGTGGGTACAGCATAATGTGAACACTGTTACCAAACATCTAAGCTTAAGCACTAAGCCGTAAACATTCTAAACATTACCAGACTGGCAATGATGGAAGATGTGGATCGAGACAAGTACTGCAAGAGAAGCATTAACCAATGGAGCAAGGTTTTCACAATTAACTGGCCAAGTTTGAAGTGATGTTCACCCAAAAATGGACATACATGTGTATAAGACCACAATGTACATACATGTGCATGTACCCTGCAAAACTTGACTGGATACATATTTATAATGTACTGTACATATGTATCAACAATAACACCATTTGCTATTTCATCTACTTCAATCCAGAATGGAATATTAAATAACATCCAAGTACATTGTAGATCCTTGTCATTTGATTGGAGGATTGTAGGTCACGCGGCATTCATTAACCAGGCTCCTACTACTACAAGGATCAAAATCAGTCAAAATGTTGATATACTTGCCAAGGTATACATGTGTATATCTAGCGCACTTAAAAGTCAAACACTGTCAAACCCTTTGTGTAGCAAGTACATTTACAGGTCAAAATGAGTCTGCTATTGTTCAGGGTGGTCAAAATGACAGTAAACAGCAGTCAAAAATGCCCATGTGTGCACATTTGGGTCAACAGTCAAAACAGGCAGTTGACTGATTTTGACCTCTACAGCAATTTGCCACTAAATTGCAGCTATAGTAGGAGGGTTAATCAAACCATTACATGGCCTACGTCATCAACCGTGCATTTTTGTTCCATCCCATTTGATCTATTGCACGCTAGACCACATCACGCGTTATATACACAGCAGTACAAAATGCCCTCTTTTGACAAGACACAACCATTCGAACAAACCGTGCATCATAAGCCGAGAAATAAAGTAGTGGATGCCAGAATACAATGTTGTATATTTTATTTATTCTTATAGTTTTATCCTCCAATCAAATGACAAAGATCTACTTGGATGTTATATAAAACAAATAATGAATGTTTTGCATTCGTGCAATGGAGAGAATATTTTCATTCGTTGAAAGACGGAATGTTCCATTCAACTCGGCTTCGCCTCATTGAATGGAACATTCCATCTTTCAACGAATGAAAATATTCTCACCATTGCACTCATAAACATTCATTATTTGTATACTATTCTGCCAATGAGGATACCATGGCACCAATTGGGATAACTCATTGGTGACAATTGCACCATCTGCTTTACTACCCCGATCTGGAAATACATGTACTTGAATACTGACTGGAATTAATTCCTCTCCCAATGAGGATACCAATGGCACCAATCAGGATAACTCATTGGTGACAATTCACCATGTGCTATACTACCCCGACCTGGAGATAACTGTATACTGACTGGAATTAATTCCTCTCCCAATGAGGATACCAATGGCATCAATTGGGATAACTCATTGGTGATAATTACACATCTACTATACTATCCCGATCTGGAGATACTTGTATACTGACTGGAATTAATTCCTCTCCCAATGAGGATACCAATGGCTCCAATCGGGTTAACTCATTGGTGACAATTACACCATGTGCTATACTACCCCGACCTGGAGATAACTGTATACTGACTGGAATTAATTCCTCTCCCAATGAGGATACCAATGGCATCAATTGGGATAACTCATTGGTGATAATTACACATCTACTATACTATCCCGATCTGGAGATACTTGTATACTGACTGGAATTAATTCCTCTCCCAATGAGGATACCAATGGCTCCAATCGGGTTAACTCATTGGTGACAATTACACCATCTGATATACTACCCCGATCTGGAGATACTTGTATACTGAATGAAATATACACTCCTCAATGTACTATACTATCCCGAAATGAGATCCTTGGTGACAAGTTGGCAACTCATTGTTGGCAACTAATTGTTGACAATTAGTGAATTACACCATCTGCTATATGGGAAACCAAATTCCCAGAATTTTACTATTTTTATGCATCAGTCTCATCATCCAGTGATGATGATGAACAATACAATTGTTTTCACCTGTTTCTGCAATTTCTTTGAAATCTGATTCACTTTCAAACATTTACAAATGTCTTTAAGCAACACTACTTATGAGCTTTGTGTACAACTTTACAAGACGCCATGCTGAAAATAGCCATAGTACTTATCTGTTAACGTGAATGTCAGGTGGGTAAACAAATGTTCATTTTTTTCATAACATAAACAGTGTGTGATTTGACAAAAGTAAATAATCCTGAAAAATGGGTAGCAGGCCTGGGTCTCTCTTTGGTCTAGAGGACAAAGCCCCCTGAACCTCCTGGATGTTTAATTTTGGAGGATTTACAGACTCTCCACATCCCCACAAACAAGAAACTAGAGGTTTGGACACAATACAGGCTACTTCTTTCTTTCCTTGGTGGCTACTTCTCTTTTTTCAAGAACATTTTGAGGCAAAGGGAGATTTGTAAAAAATCCTGAGAAATCACAGGCCTGCAGAAATGATTTGCTTCTTGGGTATTTTCTACCTAGTACAGTAATCAGATGCTCACAGGTTGAAATCCATCTCGAGTTTTTCACTGTTCAACCCAACAGAGACATTTAAATTTATTACAATCAACTTAGTTTTAACTGTGCATTATAACCAAATTCATTTTGTACATGTATGTATTTCTAGTGCCATTGACTGTCTAGGGTTTTTGTCCATGAGCAAGACATTTTACCACAATTGCTTCTCTCCACCTAGGGGTAATGGGTACCTATGACGGTAGAGTGGTTAGTTGTCTTTGATAAGCCCTATGTACATGTATGCACCTACCTGTATAACAGATGCAATTTAGCTGCATACTCTCCAGGGAGCTGAGATGGTTTCATGAATGAGTTATGAGCCTGATGAGCACGGGTAATAAATGATAAGCGTCCTGGGCATCAGTTTTGTGGTCGCATGTATACATGTCAGTCCATATTATTATTATTATTATTACTATTATTATCTAGGAACCAAGAGTTGTCTTCCACAAGTTTATATTGACACACCTTGGTTAAGCCTGTCACTGCACACCACTGTACTCGGGGGGGAAGTTAATAAAATAATAATTCTAAAACATTTTACGAGGTTCAACCTGAAACCAAAGCACTTTCATTTCTTACAAAAGAAAACATGATTCAGAAATCTTAGCTGTTTACACTTGTTAACCCCTACTCGTTCATTAATTGGGAAATGCTTCTGCCTGTTTTCCAGAAAATGAATGACGAACCAATTAAGGCAACCTGCTTAGTACCTGTCATTGTTTAACAACGACTCGTTATAGCCATGTGTCGGATATCCTTGTTCCTGACATACTGCATCTGGGCATTGTTAACCAATTAGATGAGTATTGTATAGGGTTACCATGTAATTAACAGACAAATGAGAGACTAAGAAACAAACTATTTCATTCCTTTGAGGGTCCCTGAGTTGTAACAAAGTCATTTGTTTCCAAGT
>CM055818.1:51368508-51463478 GCA_029582265.1 Zoroaster sp. YZ-2022 | reverse complement strand
TTATCTTATATTTTGTTTTGTTTCCCTTTTTAGTTTCAAAATTATGGCATACCTTTTTCTTGCAGCTCCTGCAATGTCACTCGATTTGGAAACAGAAGATGAACCAATGTCAATAGACTCTGATTGGGAAGGTAAATTCTTTAGTAAACTGGAGTCCATTACATGTGTTTATATTTTAATGTGGCGCTTGAGAAAGGAATCCAATATGGAAACATCTTTTGTTTAAATGACTCAGTTTTAGAGCCACTTGTTTTGGTTGCCAACAGAGGAATATTTAGATTAATAGGATGCTTCTGATCAGCAAATTCTGTTTGTTTGAATTAATTTGAATAGAACATTGTCTTGTTGTTTGCTTGTGATATTTTGCATGTTAAATTTATATTTTTCTGTACAGGTTCACAGCTGTCCGTACCAATCAACAATGTAGCCATTCATTCATCAGATGATGAGAACCCGGAAAGCTTCATCATCGATGAGTCTGTAGGTAGTGATACTGTTCCATTATTCGATCAGTCTGATACTCCTACTCAACCGAAAACACACATGTCAAAGAATAGGATAGTCAAACAAAATCGTAACAGAGGTCTGTCTTATTACTCTGAAAAGTCTCACAAATTCATCGAGGGTAGGAGAACCCTGCACAAGCAAAATTGTTCAGGAAAAAGGTGCAGGTATAAGCTTAGTTGCACTAAATTTGATGACCAGGCAATAAAGTCTTTAAGAGAAGACTTCTATGAAGGAGGGAACTTAGCCCTTCAGAGGGAGTACATAGCGCGACATATTAGTTACACTGTTGTCAGTAAAAGTAGGTGTCACAAAAACCGAATTAAATACACTCTTCCACATCCATCCATCCCAGGGGAGGTTTTACAAGTTTGTAGAACGACCTTTTTGTGTGGACTTGCAATAGCAGACCGTCAGGTCCGCACTGTACTACACAAGAAAAGTAGGCAAACTGGGGTACTTGAAGGAGAAAAAAGAGGTGGTAAGCAAAATCAACAGCCTCACAAGAGACGTAGGATTCTTCAACACCTCAATGTTCACAAATTATTGCATAGGGAACGGCTAAATATGTAGAGTTTGGAAAAGGTGAAAATAGTTCATTTAAAAATGAAACAAAGTATAAAAATTAAATTAGCACCAATGAATTTTGGATTACATCTCACTGATTGTTTTCATTTTTATAAACCAAAGCCAGTATGCTTCAAGACATGTTAGGAACCAGTTTATAAATATTAAATATATAGTTGCACAATTTAAGGTTTGTAAATTAATTTAATAGACACAATCGGCGACTCCTAGCTAGTAGTGGTCATGTGATGTATAGTGTGTACAAAATAACAAACCCATTGATAGCTGAAATTATTGCGTGAATGAAATTTATTTGAATTTAACTGAATTTAACGTTGTAATTTTTAAACATGTAATTCTTTCATTTTTGAAATGCGATGGACTTTGATTGAAAATTTGCTTACCGATAAGCAGACCCTTTTAAAACCCTCCGACGAAGTAATACATGACTTTATCTAAGCGTGGACCCCTCCTCTTTTCAGTGGCACCCCTATTACTTATATTAAAATTGTTATCTTGGCATTCCCCATTGATTTTTTTTTTACATCCAAATGACTTCCACGCATGCCCAGCTATTGTCTAGGATTATTTTCAACCCCCAGATAATACACAACAGCTGACGTTGGTAGCACCCCTCCTCTTTTCAGTGGCACCCTAATTTACCTACTGTAAATAACAGTAGGGCTAACGCACCATAGGGTTTTAATTATATTAAAATGGTTATCTCTGCATTCCCCATTGATTTTTTTTTACATCCAAATGACTTCCACACATGCCCAACTATTGTTCAGGGATTATTTTCAACCCCCAGATGACACACAACAGCCGTGTAGTTTATCTTTCTCCTGTAATACCTTGGCAAACAAACAGCCGTACAATCTCTCCAGCATGCAGCCAGAATCCCAGACACGATGTCGGGCGGGGGGGGGGGGGGGGGGGGTGTATGCAAACTGCAGAGACATCAAAAAGCAAGGCCGATACTGAACAGATGGTTCCACTTATCAGAGGGTTAGATCATGGTAGGTCTTTATGTGTACACAATGAATGGTTGATTTTGTGCACAGATACATGGCAGCCCATCAAAACAAAGCTACACAGTGTTAGGCCCTGACACCCCTTAGTAGTATGTGTACCGCATCACACTATGGATTGAGGTGGAGGTGGAGGTGGGATTGAGGTGGGATTTCCCACCTCCACCTCCTCCTCAATCCATAGTGTGATGCGGCACACCTCCTCAAACTTTGTGGGCGCGCGCGCGTGAGACACGTCTGGGCGCGCGCGTGGAGGTGTGCTCCTCCTCAATGTTGGTCGTAATGCGGTGGAGGGAGTAGTGCGCAAGCGCCGCATGCAGGGTTGTAGCTACGCCGGTCGGCGCCGGTCGGGTCTAACCGGCACTCCCGCTGGCCGACCGGCACCAAACGCAAATTGATGTCTTACCGACCGGCACAAAAATTGTGTGAATATTTCATTAAGCAGTAATAAAAGTAAAAAATGTTCATGTATTCTTCATTTCTTTGAGTTATTTGCCACTATTTTGAGGACTTTAGTCTATAGATCAATTAAAACATCGTACGATATTATAAAATAAATCTCAGTTTGTAGCGGTACAAACAAAATAATTAGCATTTATTTATGACGTCAGGGAAAAGATCTGGGAATCCCGATTATGATTGGTTGTTTGCGCCTGCACGATGAGCTAATGCCACTAGTCTCTACCGCGTGCAAATGATGCGACGTGCTTCGTAATGTCGATGTATGTAAATTTCAGGTTGGTTAAGTGTGACTTCGTAAACGTCTAGCTTTCCCCGCGATGTGCTCAGCATAGGGAAAATTATTCACGTGCGTCCCTCCGCCCATTCATGAAAAGTTTTGTGAACCTTTTTTGGAAGTGTTTTGATCAAAATAATTATGTCGCACTCGCAGAAAAGTATCACCAACTTTTTCTCTTCGGCCACTAAACGCAAGGGGCCGGCAGTGATAGACACGGCAGCCGGGTCAAGCGAGAAGCCGGCAAATTCGAGACATTCTTCTGCGACCACATCTTCGTGTTCGAGTACAACTGACCCGGGAACTGATCACGCTACCGAGTCTTCGGCCACTGTGGATTTAGGCCAAAAACTCGGAGCTGCTATGCCTGACGACCCTAGTTGCTCAAGTGTTACCACCTCATCAAAAAATCAGAAGCTGGCATCTAAGTTTAATAGCGAAAAGTGGACACCTGGTAGGCCATACAGAAGTTCCAGTTTTTCTGAGCCAACATTGTTGTCAATTGCATTGGAGGGCACTCCTTCACATCATAAATTCTTGTATAATACTGTGAAAATATCATACTATTATACAACAAATTATGTGAAAGGTGAGCCCACCAAATCCATTCTTAAAAGCTAAAACCCAGGAGCTTCGGGGTGCTTCGCCCCCTCAACCCCCACCGAGGCGTTGCCCCTGGACCCCACCTGGGGCCCTTAAGCAGGCCCCTGGACCCCCGGCCGTGAGGAGCTTCGCTCCGCTCACTACGCTCGCAATTGACAAAATTAGCCGGCACTCAATTTGGTCTGGTGACAACCCTGGCCGCATGCATATTGATGATTTCGGGCAAGTTGAGACAGTCGTTTCTCACATCACCTCTCTTCATTCACGTCACATACACGGACTGAACTTGATCGAGCAACACCCTTGTATATCTTCACCAGTATGGCCACTCTCTTTGCCTTTTACCAGTATGTAAAAGAGAATCGGGAAATTGCAATTATTGAAACAGAACGTATACGAATAAATGCGGATCCCGAATTGAGAGACTGGGAACAAATTCCCAAAAACTTCCCTCACGTTGAGGTGATTTCGTAAATGCAGGCCTTGAAATATGCTGTAGTTGTCGGAAACCTAGAGTATGCGAGATTTCTAGTGAAGAGTAAATCCAGCAAAATTCAAGTAACCAGTCTACGGCCAAGACCAGCGAAACCAACACACCAATAAAACAACCAGCTCTTTTCAGAGCCAACACATATTCCAAGAAGAGATTATTACCGAGTCTGTTATGAATATTAACTGTTCGATTTAATCATTAAAATAAATTATATTCGTGTATGTCTGTGTTTTTAATAGTAGCTTTGTCTATTGGCAAGAGGATAAGTGTGATGCACAATGTCCCTGTAAACAATTTGTTTAATCTCATACTTTAACAGTAACGTTAATTCTAGAAATTATTTCAATCTGACATAAAACAATTTGCTTATTTATACAGAATTTTCTTTCGTCCTAGCTTAATTTGTTCTTGTTTTCATTTCTAAATTCCAATAACTAAATTGAATACATTTTATACAGTCTCTGACGAAAAACAAAGTAACCTACATTATTTTTCATCTATAAACCTATCCAACTTCACTTCATCAATAACTTTATACAGAACAAATCAACGTACAACGTGTACCTATGCATTAACTGTGCATAGCGCGCAAAGGGTCAACGCACTGTGAGCCAGTCACTGACTTAACTAACTTATATGTGTTAATCGTCTGCTGCACATCTATTTGTAATCTAACAATAACAAACAAAAACTCCTAAGAAAATCACGAATTATTACTCCTTATTATTTTACTTACTCGCTTTAAGATATCCAATTATCCAACTGCCTTAAATAAACTCCAATACAGCCATATTACTTAGAAAAACCTAAAGTACGAACTATTGCTGTCTCCGTCAGCAGCCATGTTTGTCCAAGTTTTACCAAAGCACGATGGGAAAAAGGTAAAAAGGCGCAAAAGTCATCGATTTAATTTCTGACCAAAATCTGAAAAAGGGGAGGAGTTTATTAACCCATTTGTAATAGTCGTTTCTCACATCACCTCTCTTCATTCACATGCACTGACGGGACTTGATCAACATCAGTATGGCCACTCTTTTTGCGTTTTATCAATATGTACGAGAAAATCGAGAAATTGGAATTATCGAAGGAGAGCGGATCCGCATAAATGCGGATCCAGAATTACGAGACTGGAGCAAATTCCAAAACTTTCCCCACGTGGAAGTTATATCCCAGATGGAGGCTTTGAAATTCGCTATCGTGGTTGGCAACCTAGAGTACGCCAGGTTTCTGGTGCAGTGTAATCCAGACAAGTTCAAGTAACCGTGAGACCAGCGAAATCAACAAAACAACCGGCTCTTTTCAGAGCCAACACATATTCCAAGAAGAGATTACCGAGTCTGTTATGAATATTAACTGTTCGATTTAATCATTAAAATAAATTATATTCGTGTATGTCTGTGTTTTTAATAGTAGCTTTGTCTATTGGCAAGAGGATAAGTGTGATGCACAATGTCCCTGTAAACAATTTTTTAAATCTCATACTTTAACAGTAACGTTAATTCTAGAAATTATTTCAATCTGACATAAAACAATTTGCTTATTTATACAGAATTTTCTTTCGTCCTAGCTTAATTTGTTCTTTTTTTCATTTCTAAATTCCAATAACTAAATTGAATACATTTTATACAGTCTCTGACTAAAACAAAGTAACCTACATTATTTTTCATCTATAAACCTATCCAACTTCACTTCATCAATAACTTTATACAGAACAAATCAACATCTATACAACGTGTACCTATGCATTAACTGTGCATAGCGCGCAAAGGGTCAACGCACTGTGAGCCAGTCACTGACCTAACTAATATGTGTTAATCGTCTGCTGCACATCTATTTGTAATCTGACAACACAAACAAAAACTCCTAAGAAAATCACGAATTATTACTCCTTATTATTTTACTTACTCTCTTTAAGATATCCAATTATCCAACTGCCTTAAATAAACTCCAATACAGCCATATTACTTAGAAAAACCTAAAGTACGAACTATTGCTGTCTCCGTCAGCAGCCATGTTTGTCCAAGTTTTACCAAAGCCCGATGGGAAAAAGGTAAAAAGGCGCAAAAGTCATCGATTTAATTTTCTAACCAAAATCTGAAAAAGGGGAGGAGTTTATTAATCCATTTGTAATAAACAATTTTATAAAATATCAATGTATCGTTTTGAAATGTATCGTTTTGAAATGTATAAATTGTAAGTGGTCATTCACAGCTGGCCAAGCAATAGTTAATAATACTGTCAATTATGAAAATCATAAAATGTGATTAACGAACAAATAAATGAATGAATGAAAACCGACGAGATCCAGGCACGCTTCGACCGAATTTATTACAAAGCTAATTTCAACCAGCTGTACTCCAAGGTGAAGACCAAAGTCACGATGAGTAATCTGGACCGCACACTCGGTGAGTTAACAGACGACTGGACTAACCATTATCTAACAATGACCGAGTCAGAACGTAAACAATTCCTCCCACTCGAAGAGTCTGTGGACATATACACCAGATGGTGTATATTTCAAGGCATAGATCCCGTTAGTTTGGCCTGCCATATGCAAATAATCGTAGACAAGACGCAGCCGAAAGTAAACACTCTTATTTTCGAAGGCGAGTCGAACGCCGGCAAGACGTGGTTGGTAAATTCAATCCAACACCTGTGCGGCAATGTAGGGGAAATTTCCCAAGGAACTAGCGGCTACAGTTTCATGTGGCAAGATTGTGTGGACAGACGCATAATAATCATGAACGAGCCATACATTGACTCGTGCGTTATCGAAAAAACAAAGATTATAATGGAAGGCCAACCTACCCCAGTAGCTGTAAAGCATCAATGCGAGGCACATCTGCGCAGAACACCCGTAATCATAACCGCTAATAAACCTGTATGGCGGTTTGCATGCTCAGAACAGGAAGCCATCGAAAATCGGTCGTATCAATACAGGAATCTACGCAGATGTGCTTTCTTAGCACAAACGACACAATATTTGAATCCTCGTGTGTGGTCCGCCATCTTAAACGATGAAGCGGTTTTACAAGCAAGTCCATTTGAATATGATGAAACTACAGACCAGCTAGTTGCTGTTGAACCCACTCCAACATCCCCACAATATTCACCATTTCAGGAATGGCAAAGCCCAATGAAAAGTGAATTCAGTCCAATTAGTTCACCCGAATCGCTTAGTTCTGACACGGACATTAGATATGGTTGTTATAGTGCTCATACACCAGAACTCACCGAGGATCTTCATCTAGATGTCCAACATCTTGAAGAGGAAGTTCTTCACCGTCGCAAACGACTGCATATGCTGTCACCGTATTCGCAATCTCCTGATGACATGCTCCCATACAAGGTAACACTCTACGAAGATGGTACATCACTTCTGGAGACAGCAGTACTCGAACAAGCTCAGCAGCATGACGAATTTTAAATAATAAAACACTCTAATTATCTGTTTTATTATTAAACATTCACTAATATTATTGTGGGTACAAGAAATCTGTCCATTATTAAACAATGTATAAATCCACACCTTTACTTCACATATTGCAATATCATTTACCGGTTTAAAGAAAACTATTATTCAAATAATATTTCTTGTACCCTAATATGCAAGTATGTAATAAATGAAAAAAAACACTTAATAAGTGATGTTATAACCTGAAAAAACGCTCTCAATGGTCTCTATTCTTTAATATCACTCTATAATACAAAATACAAATACCGCCCTCAACGACAAAATCTAACTTATAATAGAAGACTATTCATTACAGGTATATCGGCGGCGGCGGCCTGACCTTTGACCTCATTTGCATAAATTTGCATAAATTATTTTGAATGCATAGTGGTGGGGTTACGCTATTTATTTAATATATTTATTTATTTATTTTATAAATATTATTTTTAGAGATGTAGGGGCGGTCTATTAAAAAGGAATGGCTTTTACTGAAGTTTTAGGATGGCAGGAAAGATGTATATTATTGTATATTGTATTGATTATTGTATTGTTTATTATTTCAATAGAGAACAGTCCGTTTGTATGGGCTGTCCGTCGTCCAAGTGATGCGTTCAGACAGTGCTATGAAGAACTGAGCAAGCCCGAACCTATGGTAAATATGATGATGATGATGATGATGATGATGATGATGATGATGATGATGATGATGATGATGATGATGGATGATGATGGATGATTGATGGATGATTGATGATGATGATGGATGATTGATGATGATGATGATGATGATGATGATGATGATGATGATGATGATGATGATGATGATGATGATGATGATGATGATGATGATGATGATGATGATGATGATGATGATGATGATGATGATGATGATGATGATGATGATGATGATGATGATGATGATGATGATGATGATGATGATGATGATGATGATGATGATGATGATGATGATGATGATGATGATGATGATGATGATGATGATGATGATGATGATGATGATGATGATGATGATGATGATGATGGATGATGATGATGATGATGATGATGATGAGTCTGACGCTGATGATGATGATGATGATGATGATGATGATGATGATGATGATGATGATGATGATGATGATGATGATGATGATGATGATGATGATGATGATGATGATGATGATGATGATGATGATGATGATGATGATGATGATGATGATGATGATGATGATGATGTTGATGATGATGATGATGATGATGATGATGATGATGATGATGATGATGATGATGATGATGATGATGATGATGATGATGATGATGATGATGATGATGATGATGATGATGATGATGATGGATGATGATGATGATGATGATGATGATGATGATGATGATGATGATGATGATGATGATGATGATGATGATGATGATGATGATGATGATGATGATGATGATGATGATGATGATGATGATGATGATGATGATGATGATGATGATGATGATGATGATGATGATGATGATGATGATGATGATGATGATGATGATGATGATGATGATGATGTTTATATTAATATATACGTATTTTTATTATTATTTTTTTTTTTTTCATGTAAAGTGCATTGACGAAGATTCTCCTGAAGACGTACCAGCGTCTCCTCCCCGTGTAGCTGAAGACGTACCAGCGTCTCCTCCCCGTGTGGCTGAAGACGTACCAGCGTCTCCTCCCCGTGTGGCTGAAGACGTACCATCGTCTCCTTCCCGTGTGGCTGAAGAATTGGCAGCACGACCTCGAGTTCCAATGGTGAGTGAAACTGAGACGAATTTTGAATGATCTTTTGTAAAATTTAAATTATCAAAAATGTTTTATACAAGGCCCGGTACTATTTTTGACTATTTATTATTATTATTATTTTTTTCTTGCAGAATGATGTTTCCACCAATAATCTTTTCCAGTGTTCACACTGTGAAAAAACATTTACGCGCACAGACAGCCTAAAGCGGCATGAAAAGAAACACAAAAAACATCAAGCTTTGTCCTGTTCACACTGTGAAAAAACATTCACGCGCACCGACAACCTAAAGCGGCATGAAAAGAAACACAAAAAACATCAAGCTTTGTCCTGTGCTGCACACATGTGATGCGTATTACGACCAACATTGTGGAGTTTTGTCTGCAGTTTGTCTGCAGTTTGTCTGCAGTGATTTTGTGCAGTTTGTAATGGCATCCTTTTGAGGAGGAGCAATGAGGAGCAGTGCAGTGAGAGTGTTCCGCATTACGACCAACATTGAGGAGGAGCACACCTCCACGCGCGCGCCCAGACGTCTCACGCGCGCTTCGTTACGTTGTTGTCCCTCACCTTTCTACTTCCCTTAAGGAATATAAAATAATAAAAATAAAAAATAAAATTAAAAAAAAATAAATTAAAAAAAAATAAAAACATTACAAAAAGTATGAGAACACGAGCGATACACAATAGGATATTTCCCTATGAAAAAATTGTCACCAACCAGGAGATTTTTATGGGTGTAGACCAAGAAGGATTATGACATTATATTTTTGGGGTCTAATTAACTTAATAATTTATGTATAAAATGCTGTGCCGACTTTATCTACATGTATATACCCAGCGTGTTTTTTATTATTTATTTATTTTTGTATTTATTATACGAGTCCCTTCATCATTTCAGGTATTTCAGTATGTAAAGTACAAAATAAGTGTTCTGCATAAAATGAATGTTTATCTTTATTAACTGTACCGGTACTAGATATGTTTGTTATGCAATAACGAAACTTGTTCATTTCTAACTGGTCTGATAGATTAATATGAGTCCAGAAATAATCCTAACCAGAGAAACAAGCTCAGGACTTACCGTACCGTGAAAATAAATTTGAGTTTGAGTTATATTTGTATTGTGATAATAATTCATCATACCGTCATTCCATGTTCCGCCCATTTTAGATGCTCTTAATTCACACATGCTGTTTATTGAAACAGGGAAATAATTGGTCAAGATTCCAGTCAGAGAATTTGCCCACGCTGTCACCTTGATGTTGAATCAGAAATCAGAATGTTTTTTATTTTGTTTATTGTCCACTATACAAGTTCTTTAGGAAAATGTATGTTTATTGATATTATCAAAACAAATGATCACTTTGAATTTTAAATGGCAAAGAAAGACAGAATTTCCTTATGAACTCTTCAGATGAAGCTAACATTAATTGCGCTGCCAAATATATATTTTCTTTGTAAATCAAAATGAAAAGAGTATGCTCTTTGTAACACTCCTTCAAGTGCGATTATTATTATTATTATTATTATTGAACGGGTAAAGGGGTTTGTTTCAGATTTGGGACAAAATATAATACAATACAATTAATAATATTATTTGAAACTATATGTTGCAGCTTTAACTAAGAACTTAGGTCACTCTTGTGTAACCGAATTATGCAGGGAAAATGGCTTATGAGACAGGAAAACATAAGGGTACAAATTGAAAACGTTGACACTGTTCCCTCCGGTTATTGAACACCATCGTGACTTAAAGAAACACTCAATCGCAAAGAACCTTATTATTATTATTATTATTACCACTTATTTTGATGAAAATGTATTAGATATTACGTTAATTTAATCGTCTTTGTTTAACACTGGACTAATTTTTCCATTGCATTTGTTTATAAATAAAAATATAAAAAAATTAAAACAAAATAAACATTTAAAAAAATTTTTTTTTTTAAATGCATCCCAATTTTTTTTACGGTAATAACTGAATTAAACATTTAAAAAGGCTACATTTTCTTTAGTCGGGAAATTTAAATACTTTCATTTCAGATATTGAAAAAAAAAAATAATAATAACATCCATCAACAATTAGTACCGGCAGTATAGATGCAGACGAGTTATTGTTGGGACATTATCACACGTAGCAATGTAGATACAATTTTGCATGTTGCATGTATTTTGTTCATGATGCGTGGCATTCGCGAAAGTTGTATGTGTTTCGTTTTGAAACAGCATCGAATACGTTAAGAGAAATAGATTCTAAATTTATCAATCTATTCGTGTTTTGCGAAAATCGGGCGATGCAACTTTATTTATTTCATACTAGTTATTATTTTTCCTTTTTGGAACAATTATCATTAAGTGCTGATCTGGCAAATGAAAACAAGTGTACTTGTATTTCACATAATGTGCGTAATTTCAGTAACTTTGTACTTGCAAGGCCTACTAACCAGTTGTTTTTATTTATTATTTTGTATTATTATTATTTGTTTTGGTAAAACATACAGTTTCTGTCAAAAGAAAATACAGACATAATTAATTGTAAATAAATTGTCAATATTTTTTCAACATTACCTTTTAATTTCATTAAACTAACCGAATTGAAGGAGTAATACATGTACATTGTAACTTTTGATAAATGTTCCAACATTGAGAAGTTGAATAAAGCAGCCAAGAGCTGAGGTCATGAAAACAAGAAAAGTTTCCTCGTATTTTATTAGTGTATTAGAGATTTTGCGTTGAATCAGGATGTTCGATTTCAAAATTATCCAGACCATATATTTAAGAAGCAAATATGTAGCATTGAGACAACCGTATCCACCCAAACACTTCTTCTCAACAGACGCTAATACTTTGAATCATCATCATCATCATCATCATATCAACAAATGTTGCTCAAGAAATTCTCTTTTTATTTTAGTATTAATTATTCCATTATCGATTAATGCATTCCATCAACTCTAAGTTGTTCAAGCAAATTTGCCAGTGTTCGGTCTAGCCAAAATGTTCTAAAGGCCCCGAATTTGTTAGAATTTAAAATAACAATAATAATAATAATTAATGTTTTCAGTTTCTCAAATGTTTTCCAATTTAAAAACCATCTGTAAAATATATTTGTCAAAGATTGCTGTTGGTGTTAAAATTAAATTTAACTAATCATACTTGAATAGCTTCATGTACAGTCGTTCTTTTGTCTGTCTTCGTACGTTGTTGTCCCTCCCCTTTCTACCTCACTTAAGGAATATAAAATAAATAAATAAAAAACACTACAAAAGGTATGAGAACAAGCGTTATTCTTTTTCAAGCAAGCAAATAACTGTACTTTTTAATTCAACTTCAACTGATCACGTACATTCATTTTGAATTGTTTTAACATGTTCAAAGTTTTAACAACAGACTTAAAGACTGAAAACTTTTAATGTATGGAAATTTCTCAAAATGTTTTTCTCAACATTGTAACTTATAAAACAACTATTTTTTTTATTCAAAGGGGTCCACGTTCAAATTAACAATTAAATCATTAAATTATTTGGTGTCCTTTAGTATCTGTAATAGAAGAACTATCTTCAAAAATACAACAACATATGGCAAATTGATAATACTTATTGCAGATGAATGAACTAAAATAATCGTCTTCTAACCTTTGCGTTCTGTTCAAAGTGTTCAATTAAACTAGTCCATTTAATTCCATGACCTCGTTCACGACATGAAACGGGAGAATTCGCGAGTTTCTATCGTAGAAAGTGTCAACAATGTTCATAGGTTCAGAGTTCCATTCATTCAGAATATCAGTTATGATAGAGTCCATGTCCTCGTAAGCTTCAACACCAACATGATGTGCTACTGCGTCAAACACAGTACAAACATGGCTCACGTTCATACTAAACCTGATTTCAAATTAACAATTAAATCATTAAATTATTATTTGGTGTCCTTTAGTATCTTCAAAAATACAACAACAACATATGGCAAATTGATAATACTTATTGCAGATGAATGAACTAAAATAATCGTCTTCTAACCTTTGCGTTCTGTTCAAAGTGTTCAATTAAACAAGTCCATTTAATTCCATGACCTCGTTCACGACATGAAACGGGAGAATTCCCAAGTTTCTATCGTCGAAAGTGTCAACAAGGTTCAGAGTTCCATTCTGATGTTCAGAGTTCCATTCATTCAGAATATCAGTTATGATAGAGTACACGTCCTCGTCCATTCCATCGTAAGCTTCAACACCAACATGATGTGCTACTGCGCCAAACACAGCACAAACATGGCTCGGCTGAATGTATTGTTCTGCTTCCTCGAAGTGCTCATCCACGAAATCTTCAAGGTGGTACTCAGGAGTCTCGCCGTAAAACAGACACTCGTGATCCCACTGCCTTGGCCAATCAAACTCACACCCTTCGCAAGGTAGACTCTGTTGAACTGCATAACTTATTCTGATGATGTGATCCGTGACGTTTTTGTCATCACTTGTTTCACAAGTGTCCTGATGCGTTTCTTGCGCTTCAACACATTCTCCTCGCCCTCCATGTCGTGCTCTTCATCATCTGCAACAGGTAGACAATACCATTCAGTTAATCAACAGTTAACATCTTTGTTAATCAGCTAAACTTGAAAGATGGCTTTAGTGATGGCGGTACTCTGTTGTTTGAGCTGACCCCACTGCTCCACGGTGAGATTAATTCCCCTCTTGCCAGCAAGCAATTTGTTTCTGCTGGGATTTAAATAGTACTCTCTTATGTTAATGTAGGTGCGACCCTTGAAACGCTTGACAACAGCATATCGCTCACCTCCGATTTGAAATCGCACCGCCTTCTTGTCGTTCTCTTCCTGTTGTTCATCCGGTGGAAAGTACAGCTTGCGCTTGACTCCTGCCTTCCCTTTTACATTCTCTGGGAGATTAGCTCCTACTCTAGGGGTTGATGCTTCGGTGTCAGCAGCTAATCCCTTGGTTAATTGTTCAACAGCAGCAGACAAAACATCAACAGTGGGTGGATATGGCTGCAACATCCGTTGCTCACGCAGATAAGTCGATGAACTGGGCAGATCCCACGAGGTCTTTCGTGTGAGCTTGTTGTAGAAATAGCTCTTGCCATGTGTCACACTCTGGGCTTCGCACCACCCAGCATCTATCATGTCGGGAGGAATGAGCTTTCGCTCCTCCTTCTCGATGCGTGCCCCATCGGTCGGTGGTAGTGGTGCCGGGGCCGGAGTCGACGGCAACGCCATCGCGCCAGGTGCGGGAACCACAGGTGTGGGCATCGGGATCGATACAGGCTCACCGTTCATGTTAAGGCTTAAGTATTGTCGTTTGTCGACTGTTCACAATACAAGTAGCGTATACGAGCAACAATGCAATGTTCTTGATGAGAATATTGGCGAAAATATGAGAGTTTGAATTAAAATTTCCATCTTTTATACTCTACCATCCTTCGCGTCGCCGAAACAACCAATCACAAAGAGTGTGTGGTTCCTCCATAAACAATGCGCAAACATTCAACCAATTAACGAATGCTGCGCTTGCGCACTACTCCCGGAGGAGGAGTACACCTCCACGCGCGCGCCCAGACGTGTCTCACGCGCGCGCGCCCACAACGTTTGAGGTGTGCCGCATCACACTATGGATTGAGGCGGAGGTGGAGGTGGGAAATCCCACCTCAATCCCACCTGCACACAAATTGCACTACACCTCCGCCTCAATCCATAGTGTGATGCGGCACACATACTACTCCCCTTCTAAGATATGTAGAATGGTCCACTTTAGAATATCAACAACTCCCAGGCATCTGTGGCTTTTTTTCCTAGGACAATGTGATGAACTTCTGCCAGTAGCAAGTGGAGGTGTCCCTCCTCAAAGGGTTAAAACTCGTGACTGTAAAAAAAATGCCGTTTTTTTGACTTTTGAAAAGGGTCCAATTTCATAACGCTGCTTACCGGTAAGAAAATTTTGATTATTACGTGAATGAAATGTGAATAAAATTAAAATGAATTTAACTGAATTTACTTTAAGTAATTACCATTTAGTCTTATTTTTAATTTAATGTTATTTTTATGCAATTCTGTCCTTTTTGAAATGTGATTGACTTTGATTGAAACCTTGCTTACCTTAAATCGGACCCTTTTTAAAATCGTGTGGCTAAAATTACAGACTGTAGTTTTAGCCACACGATTTTGAAAAGGGTCCGATTTCATAGCGCTGCTTACCGGTAAGCAAATTTTGATTATCACGTTAATGAAATTTAAATGAATTTATGAATTTATATTTAATGTTGTTAAATGTTTTTTGTAATGCTGTCCATTTTGAAATGCAATGGACTTTGACTGAAATCAATTCAATGAATTTTGTGTGAAATTAAAACAATTATAATTGAATTTAAGTATTCATTGTTTTTGTTGGTTTATTTACCTACTGGTATATTATGTCTGATTTGAGACAAATAGAAACTAAAGGCCGAAGACAAAATTAGACGTGTTACTATAGTTGGGAGTGAAGGTTTGCAACGTCATCGTGGTTGGATCCAGGGGGCTTTGGGCACCTCATCCCGGATTTCTCCCTAGCATGTTTGATGTTCAAACGAATGATAACAATGACTTCAGAGGCACGGACATTATTATGCACTTTAAAATCTTCATGTTTTTCCATCATTATACCGTACATACATCCCTCCCGTGTCATTCGCGTGTGAATCCACGAAATGCATACTATTAAATGAGGGTTTATGGTACTTGTTATGGTACGATACCCCCACCAGGCGGACTAAAGAGTGTCACTCCTAATTATGGGGAATAAACTATCGCTTTTTTTGCTGAATTAGTTTTTATTTTATTATTTTTAAAAAGTGTTTTTCATGGAGACATAAGCATATTTTAATCATTCGCATGTAATTTGATACTAACTCGGTATTGGAGAGAATGTTTACATAGTGTCACCGCAAACAGTCTGTAGACTTTGCTTATCCTTAGTAAAGATCGTAAAATCGTGAAAGATTGTAACGGGAAAAAAATTAACCTTATTATAAAAACAGCTTTGACATTGATATCAATGTTACAGGGGATTTTAGCATCATAGGCCCAGCGGGAGGCTGCGTGGACCTCCATCTTGTGTTCCAGCTAGCAAGCAACAATGTTTATCGCGTATAAGAACAAAGAAGAAAATAAAGAATGTGGTTTTAGTACGGGTAGTTTTGAACTTTGATGTGTGAACGAATGATTACAATAAACCCTTTCACAGTAATATGCGCCATGTTTTTGACGGGGCAAAATTGTTTATTTCGAACGTTCGTTGCCGTCTGCTACCCAGCGCTCGAACTTCATGTACATTCAAGACGCGTGCATGAAGTTCGAGCGCTGGGTTGCAGACGGCAACGTCACGAACGTTCGAAATAAACAATTTTTGCCCCGTCAAAAACATGGCTCATATTACCGTGAAAGGGTTTATTACTTCAGAGACACGTACAATAGTACATATCTTTATGGCAACATACAGTACATTGGTGCCGGTGTTCGAGAGATCTGCTTAAATGGTGTCGCCGCAAACAGTCCTTGGAAGATCGTAATGTAAAAATCAGCCTTATTATACATGGAAATAACAGTCAAACATAATCAATGTGTTAGGAATATGAACTTACTTGATCAAAGAAAACAATGAAGACACAAGTTAGGTTTTTATTAAGGTTTAACAGCCACGCGATAAACCAGCCACGTATTTCAGTGTACATGTACATGTACAAGTACATGTACATGTCTGTTCGTTCTGGGATTACACTTTTCTGCAAGCACGTGACGTGCCGCCGATAAATGATTAGATAAAACGACGGTGAAACTGATAAGACTAAGAGCATTGAGGTAAGAATTCTACCTCCATGATAATAATAGTTAGAAAAGCCAGTCGGCAATAAACCCTTTTCACGGTAATATGCGCCATGTTTTTGACGGGGCAAAATTGTTTATTTCGAACACTCGTTGCCGTCTGCGACCCAGCGCTCGAACTTCATGTACATTCCAGACGCGTGCGTGAAGTTCGAGCGCTGGGTCGCAGACAGCAACGAATGTTCGAAATAAACAATTTTGCCCTGTCAAAAACATGGTGCATATTACCGTGAAAGGGTTTATTAACTGGCATCTTGTTCACATTATAATATAAACCAGCTAGCTTTGTGCTTGAAACACCTCTTTGCTTTACTTCCTCCATGAATGTATGTACATTTTGGCGTGATCCGGTCCCTCGCGTGGGAACCATTGAATTTATCCCATCATTTATAATAGCCTCATTATATACCTAGGACAGCACCTTCCACGCGTGGGTCCCTTGCGTGGGGCTAATTAATTTCGAGCTGTACACGTCTACGTTTTTTTTGTATATGCATGCATGATATACATACGGCGCGTGTACGCGTGTGTTAGGCTTATAAAGTGCGCCATCATTGTTTGTGATTGTTTAGTTTAATTTACTGCATCGCAAAAAGAAAACAGATTGTCGTATCGCTGGCCTGGGGCCAATTTCATGGAACGCGTTACCGGTATCCGTAAGCGAAGAATTGCCGCTTACTATAGCAGAAAATATTTGCTTATGGTAAACGTATTTCACGGCCAATTTTTTTTATTGCTACATGTACGTTAACCCATTAGCAAAAAATGCAGTTCTGCATGTATATTGTACTACTACGGTCATTATACTCACTGAAGCAAATTAAAAAAAACACATTGAAAACCACTCTCAACAAACAACTCTGTACACTGGTTTTTCTATAAATATTCTTGTGTTACATGTAGTGTTTATTTCGTAGGCCATACAACACTTTTTCGAACTGAGCAATTTTTTTTCAATATGACCTCTCATAATTGACCTTTGACCTCTTGAATTTGCAACAATGTACAAAATAACAGAAATGCCCCAAAATCTGCATGCTGGTGCAATTTACTATTTATTCAGCAGTTATGTGTGTATTTATGATGAACAACTTTATCCTGAAAAAATAATCAATTATTTTTACTTCTTAGGGTTGACCTTTGACCTCGAAAAGGTGACAAATACTGAAAACCACAATTTCTCGCTAAAAATATGCCTGATTTGGCATAAAAACATTTCTTGCATAATTTATCATGTGTCTCAGTGTCTCTCATCAAAAACAATAATTGTAATAAATAATATAATTCATTAGGCTCGGTTGCAATTTATAAAGTTGACCTTTGACCTGGAAATAAATGGAATTGTACGGACATTGTTCAAATTTTGCTCGTTTTTTATAAAAATCGCCTACGAATTCTTACTTGTATTTGAAACATTCATATACACATAAATGTGTTTAGTATTGTAGCCAAGTGTTCTGCTTATTCAAAAGGAATAAATGTTTATACAAATATGGCATCCAGTTGGTGAACATTGACCTTTTTGAAATGATGAAAACAGTTATGAAACATTTGTATTTACATGTACAAGCAATACCATATGACTCACTAAACACTTTTGTACATACTATTGTGGTGTACTCTTATTTGTTACATGTAGGCAATAAAACATTTCGTCATCAGACCTGTTCACTATGACCTCTCATAATTGACCTGTGACCTTTTGAAATCGTAAAAGGTAAATAATAACTATTTACATTTGTCTAAAATGGGCATGTTGGTGTGATTTGCTAATTGTTAGCAGTTACATGTATGAACATTGTATACATGTACTTTATGAAGAATAACTTTATATGTTAGAAATACACAAAATAATTCCATATTTTCACCCCTTGAGTCGACCTTTGACCTAACAAAAATACTGCAAATTATGGGTTTAGGCTACAAATTAGCTACATGTAGACTCCACACATTTATTTCTCTTGAAATATTAGAAGTATTTGAAGCGCACATACATGTATATTGTAATACCCATGAAAGTATAAATTTTTAGGTGTCTTTAGCTCTATTCACACGACCAAAAAACAAACCTAGATTCCTTGAGACAAATGTTACGAGCGTGTATTGTTTATCTTATTATCTCACGCTTGACTGCTTTTGCAACCTTTTACACGACACGATGTATATTCGACCAACGTTCAATGAGATGCAAGGACTGGTTTTTTTTTCGTCGTGTGAAAAGGGATTTATCCACATTGATTACAATTGATATGGAATACACTCTAAAAACTGAAGTGTTAAAATGTAACCCTTTGTAAGTGTAGCATTCTGTTCAACCCTTCAAGTGTTATGTAAAGGCAAGTGTAACACCCCGTAGTGTCATACTAACACCCCAAGCCAAGTGTAATCCTAACACTTTTCGTGGTGTTGAATTCTAACCATTCGCCGAGTTTACTTGTAACACTTTCCTGGTGTCGCATTTCATTTTCTTAGGGTGCGTTCGAGTAGCTTCCCCGAGTTGACCCGAGTGAGCTTCCCGGATGAGCCCAAAGCAAGAGCTAAACGAACGACATACGCACTCTCGTGATGTGGCGGTATTAATGTCAAAGGTCACCATAAAATGATTGCGGACATTTAATTTTGTTTACCTTATTAATATATTCGGGACGAGACCGACCGTGTGGGACATGGGGTATAAAATAGATGTAAAAATACCAACGTACAACCAAAACGCTTCCTAATAATTAACTGTATTGAACTTGTTAAAAATAGTAGTTATCTATACTGAAATAGCTACGTGAAATTGTACTTCTTGTCCTAATGGGGGGCGTCATCAATACGTGTCGAGTGACGTCATTGATCCGAGTAACCCATTCTCCCCCGAGTCGGCCCGACAATGACGTCAGAGCTAATCGAAAGTAGTGCGGGCCTGGCGCGGCGGCGCGCGCAGACTTAATTACCCACAATGCAATTTTCTTTGCACGATCGAGGCGGCGGCGGCCATTGATCAAGATCAAGGCAAAAGATAGCCTTCTACTTTTTCTAGTTCTAGTTTATGAAATAGGTGAGTGTTGAAGTAAACGTATGCTAATGAATCATTAGCCACTTGTATATATTCTGTGTCTGTTTTGACAGAGGTATCTTATGCATTTGCTCCGATGTTATTTGATTTTCAAAACTGATTTTCTTGAATATTCCGTGAGCTTTTTTTTTGGAAGTAATCTAATTTTAGTGAATGTGGTCTAAACCTGGCCTAGGCCCAGTGTAAACTGTAAATATTTACAGTAATATGGAAAATATTTACAGTTTACACTGGGCCTAGGCCAGGTCTAGACCACAAATATGCACGACTATGCATTTAAATAGGCCTACACTAAATTTCATCACCAACAGTTTCTACCCGGAGTTATTTTACATGTATGGACGGAATTAATGTAATTAGTGTAATTTGATACTGTAATCTGATACTCTAAACATCAAGGTCAAGTGTGGAAATTATTTAAACAAAATTTCATCTTTTGCCAATTGAAGAGAGTAAGGTATCAAAATAAAGGTTATGACTTACTGAGTGTGAATTTTGAGATGGGGGTCATGTTGGGAATACCCATAATGCATTGCAGCCATCCACCAAATATAAACTTATGTTTATCGTTCCTCATAATAAATATCAATAAATCTACAAGGTATTGGAAATATGCATTGTATGATAAACAAAAGTGGTTTGTTTATGTTAGAATATGTCAGGGCATAATAATATTACCCATAATGGTTTGAAAACCCCTGTTTATATAACAACAATCTTAATTTACAACATTGACACAACATACCTTATCGCTATATCGCTATTGTACTTGGTACATATGACCTCAGATTAACAGCTTTTACGGTCGTTTTTTCCCTAAAAATCAAAAATTGATTGATTTTTTTTCTCAAGGCACATTGTCAACATGTGAAATTGCAAAGTAATGTATGATGTAGTATATAAGATGTTGTTTCACTCTGTCTTAAATTACATGTTGAATAAATCTGTAATCAGTACATGTACATATAGATTATGATAGCATTTGATATTTCGTCCTTTTCAGGTTGGAACAAGTATCGAGTATTACATGCAACGTAAGAAACGCCAGAGGAGCCAACCATACTTCCTTTGCCTGGGCTCCTGGGACAACCCAGGACAGTATTTCGCTATTCTGGACAATGAAGCAATCCCGTGTGACACAAGATATCACAAGTGCAGTAGACCGTATATTCAAGCTGCACTGCGTCTTCCACTTGGAGTACCCAGTGCTGTAGGGTCATTCCGTGTCAGATCACCCAATAGGTTGAACCCCCACCCCCTTCAAATTGGTTCATTTTTGGTTTATGGGGTAATTTTGGCTGAAAAGCTGAAATTTCAAGTTTTAGCCCTGTCGGACCAACAGTTTTTGCACTACGGGCCACCATTTCTTTTGTGATTTGGCCAAAATGGGCGTGATCGCCATTTTTCAAATGACCCTAACCAGTGAGCCAAATTTGTTGATATTTGGTATCTTTGGAAAGGTAATTGTGTAAGGAATGCCATTATTTTTTTATGTAGGAGCAATTTGAAGTTTGGTGACCTTTTGACCTTTACTTTGACCTTGTGGATCACGTGATCTTGAGTTGAACTTGGATGAAAATTATAACCCAACATGTTCTCTGCAAAATATCAAAAAATTGGAGGTATAATATTTTTTGTTTGCTTTCCAGCTCTTCTCAAAGTTGGCATACCTGATGCAAAAATGTGATATTCCTATGCAATATAGTACATGTACATGCACATTCCAAAACATATGACCAGCTTCACACTCTATGAATAAATAATACTGTACGTGTATGTGAAAATTGTTCCTTGACTCTTTTTACACAGGTTGTGCTATTTCAGAAATTGATTGCACCTGAAGAAGACATGGGAATTCCCCAAAATTTAGGTGCACATGTCTTCTGGGAATTTCCATTCTTTCTCTTTTTGAATGAAATTCTGGCCTGGGAATTCCCAAAAACTGTTATTTCTTAAGGTAAAATTGATCCTGAAACATGGTTAATTATACAATTTCAGGATCATTTAGATTGCTATCGTGGTTATTGCCACTTTAAAAATACATGTAGTTACATTCATTCTCAATCAGGCTGCAACAAAGACAACATACTGGCTGGAACTTGATCTTTTACACACATGTATTATAGTACATGTACATTGTATAGGATTCGTACATTTTTTCGATATTTTGCAGAGAACATGTTGGGTTATAATTTTCACCCAAGTTCAACTCAAGGTCACGTGATCCACAAGGTCAAATTCAAGGTCAAAGTAAAGGTCAAAAGGTCATCAAACTTCAAATTGCTCCTACATAAAAAATAATGGCAAATTTGGATTCCTTACACAATTACCTTTCCAAAGATCCCAATATCAACAAATTTGGCTCACTGGTTAGGGAGATCAGGTCATTTGAAAAATGGCGGTCACGCCCATTTTGGCCAAAATCGCAAAAAAATGGTGGGCCGTAGCACGAAAACCGTTGGTCCGACAGAGCTAAAACTTGAAATTTCAGCTTTTTCAGCCAAAAATACCCCATAAACCAAAAATGAACCAATTTGAAAGGGGTCGGGTTTAAATTTCCATTTTTTGGGGGGGAGCTGGACAACAGCTTGGCTATTCTTGAAAAGAGCGCAAGTGCTGTGTTGGATTCATCAGTCAATTAATCAAGCAGTAGGCCCTATATTCTTGAAATCTTTAAGCAGTTTCGGGGTGGGATGTACACTCATGGTCAAAAGTAAATGGGCACCGCATATTTACTTCTGTAGCGAAACTATGCATTAAATTTATAATTGTTCTCAACATCTCTTTTAGGTGTTCAGCTCAAAAATATTTTGTTTAAATATTTGTATCATGAAAATATCACAAATTTAAAATATCAAAAAATCAAATGTTGATATTCTGGCAGGAGATAATTTCTCAAATGCTTGTCAAAGCTTCTAAATGAGAGGACAAAAAAACGCCTATGAAAATATGCCTCGTGAAAATTGATGATAAATGTCTGATTTTTTTAAATTTTAATTTTCCATCTTTATGAGAAATGCAAATACCTCAGCAGGGTTAAGCTCTAGAACTCTACAATTTGCACCAATATTATTATGTTTGCACACTTAATCATTAATGTAAGTAAAGGATATTATGGAAAATTCGAATTCAAATCATTTTTTCGATATTTTTATAATCTCATATCTTCCTTGGTTATTATTATTATTATTATTAATCATTTCTGGTAATGAAACCAAGGGATGCCTCAGAAAAGCGCACTTAAGCACTGTAAGCTCGAAAGCCTGAGGAAACCTGTAAACAAGGGCGCTTGCAATGTGAACCAGAAACACCGGGGTAAACCCCTTACACTTCCACGATAAGTGTTCTGGGTTCTTTTACGTGCATTACTTAATCTAGTACACGGGACCTACGGCTTAACGTCCCATCCGTTGAGATGTTTTTTCAATTCTTCACCAAAAGTCTTAGAATTTATTGGTCTATAATGCAAAACTGGTTTGGGATCGTAATACTACAAGAATAAAAAATTATATCTGTTAATGATATTTTGAAATTGTGATATTTGCATGATACAGATTTGGCTTCTGCTATATCAATGGAAGATGCTGTAATTTTTTTTAAACATGTATGGCTACACATACATTTCAAAGCCTTGTACATTATTCTTATGTAAATGTTAACTCGATGCGCAGTCTTTTACCGTAGGATTAAGACCGATGGGATTGTGGCCACGGGCGAGAAGGACCAAGCCAAAGGCGATGTCCTTCATCGCCCGTGGCCACAATCCCAGAAGTCTTAATCCTACGGTAAAGACCAAGCATCAAATTTTTATTCCCATTCATAAATGCTCTTTTTCATGTTAAAAGTTGTATCAAAATTCTGTGACTTTTGTTGCACACATTTCTTATTTAATATCAATGGAAGATGCTGGAATTTGATTTTGATTTTAAAACATGTATGTCTACACATACATTTCAAAGCCTTGTACATTATTCTCATGTAAATGTTGCCATTAGGCCACCTTATTATTAAGGGAATAAAAGTTTGATGCACGGTCTTTTACCATAGGATTAAGACCTCTGTGATTGTGGCCACAATCCCAGAGGTCTTAAAATGAGGTAAAGACCTAGGATCAAACTTAGTTCCCAAACTGTCTTGGGTATTTATGAATGTTTTGTAAAATAAGATGTGAAATTTGAAATTTGAAATTGAGATTTGTACTTTCATTGTATTTTAAAAGTTTTATCATTCATGTGATCTGGCCTTTTGGTAACCAAATGAATGAATAAAGTTTGAAAATTCTTTAAAAGTTGTATAAAAATTCTGTGACTTTTGTTGCACACATTAAAAACAAAATAATTTCTTATTTCATATCAATGGAAGATGCTGGAATTGGATTTTTTTTTAAACATGTATGTCTACACATATTTCAAAGCCTTGTACATTATTCTTATGTAAATGTTGACTCTGCAAATGTTGCCATTAGGCTACCTTATTATTAAGTGCATTAAGTTCGATGTGGGAACTAAGTTTGATCCTTGGTCTTTTACCGTAGGATTAAGACCTCTGGGATTGTGGCCACAATCCCAGAGGTCATAATCCTACGGTAAAAGACCAAGGATCAAAATTAGTTCCCAAACTGTCTTGGGTATTTATGAATGTTTTGTAAAATAAGATTTGAAATTTGAAATTGAGATTTGTACTTTCATTGTATTTTAAAAGTTTTTATCATTCATGTGATTTGGCCTTTTGGTCACAAAATGAATGAATAAAGTTTGAACATTCTTTTATATAATATGTTTATCTTTACTTTATTCTTCCTGTGCTAAGGTCAGACATAAAGTTTGTAAAAATATGTCATGAACTTCATCAGTGGCCTTGGGATCTATGAATAGACCTTTATCATGTTGCATCCATCTTGTTTTACTTCCATAAGCCTTTTTGAAGTATGGATGCCTGATAGAGGGCGCCCTATGGTTTGGGTAAACTTTATTCAAGATGGCTGCTGTGGTAAACAGTGGTACCGTTGGCGTTGAGGTGAGTGATGTGCAACATTTTATGTTTTAATTAACTAAGTTACATTGTTAGTTATTTTGTGTTAAATTACAGTAATTCTGAAACTATTTGTATAAGCAGTAAAATGTTCATAAACTGAAGGTGAAAAATAACAGTTCATATATTTAAAAGACGTGATTTATTAGCTTCTGTCATTTCTGCTTGACTGTGTGACTGTCAGTACTCATGCAGTGCAGTGTGTGCCAACCGGCCAGGCATGCCAGGGCAGGGCTATACATTGAATTCCCTATACCGTTAGGCTGTCCATGGTCCCATATTTTTTCATGTTTGCACACAAATTCCTAATTGAATCTAGAGGTTTATAAGATTTTATTTATCAATTAAAACTTTCAATTCAAGAACCAATTCAAGAAAAGAGGACATACATAGTCTATGTCCTAGGCCTATTTTTAGTAATAGTTTTTGGAATAAATCTGTGAGTGTTAATGTTGGATTAAGTTTTTAGTTTTGTTGTATTTGTGAAGAAAACTGAGCAAAACTTGATGTTTAACTCTCCAACAATAGATTTGTCCGGAGAAGCTGAAACTGGCAGAGCTAAAAGACTGGTTAAATGTCAACAATGTTCCATATCATCACTCATGGAGGAAATTACAATTTGTACAAAGGTAGGAACCTCAAAGCTGTTTTTAATGTGCCTTTATAAAATCATACAATTTAAATCACTTATTTAGGCTATTCAGACAATTACGACAGTTCTTATTTTAGTTTTAACAAATTCCCACATACAAATCAATCTGTATAATTTTTCAACTTTTGCGTAACGACGAAAGTGTTCGCATTAAAGGATGTGAGACGTACTCATTAATAACGGTTTTATATCACACCTTATAATTATTAAACAACAAATCAATTTGAAGAAAACATTTTGTTTCTTCCAGTATATTTTTAATTGATTATTTTCTTCAGAAATAATCTTTTGGCATGCCCACGAAAAATAGGCCACTTGCTCGATTCCACTGCCGATGTCATATGCATTTTATAATATACGCAGTGGTAACTTTTTTGAAAGAAAACACGTATTTGACATTCTTTCCGTGGGCCAAACCCTTTAACTGTATGAAATAATTGTCCTCTGGAATGCCCCATGATCAAATAGCTCCTAAATAAATTACGCAATGATGACGCCGGTTGTGGGCATTCCAGAAGACTATTATTTTTAAAGAAAATAAATCAATTAAAAATATACCGGAAATAACAAAAAAGTTTTCTTCAAATTGATTTTGTTGTGTAATAATTATAAGGTGTAACATAAAACCATTATCACTGAGTGTGTCTCACACCCTTTAATGTTGAATTATCATCTCTTTGTGTGACTGTTTTGTTAATTTTTATGCCGTGATAGTGAATGAACATTTTTAGAAGTGTAAATATACAATATTTCAACAAATGTTTTACACTTTTATCTTTTAGAGTGAAAGATGCTATTGCAGATGGATGTAAGCCACCTATTCCCAGGAGGGGCACAAAGTCATCTACAGGATGCAGTAAAGTAAGATATCCTGCAGCTGGCACAGGATGGACAAAATCTCTTGTTAATGTAAAGGTCACACTCAAGATGGTTGATGAGTTCATAGCACAGCATAATACCAGCACATTTCAACGTGAAGACCTTTCAGCACCGAGTGTTAAATTGAAGGCGTTTAAATTCGCTGCTGAAGGATACTGCATAAATATTCTCACATATCAGTCAGTGAATACCGTGTTTTGTACTGGTCGGTGTTTTCACTCATATAAAAAAAATGAGAAGCCACATGTAGTCAAATGTGCACTGAGCAACGGTCAGGTACAGCATGGGGAATGCACTTGCCGTGCTGGAGATGGTGGTCACTGCAACCATGTTCTGGCATTGTTATATTCTCTTTGTACATTCACAGAAAACAAACTGACTGTGGTGCCGGATGATATAACTTGTACTTCGATGCTTCAAAAATGGCATAAACCACGAGGAAAGAACATCTGCCCTGAACCTGTTGACCACGTTGTGCATAAGAAAATTCGAATGCAGGATGAGTCAGTGTCTACACGAGAAACCAGTGGCATTCATTCAACACTCTACAAAGCAGCAAGGGTACCACTTCTTCATGATCCCCAATTAATTAGACAATCAGTGCAAAACTTACAAAGGATCAACCCAAGGATTCCAGCAGCATATATGTTAAAGCCTTCTCAAGAGTCCACCATATACACCAGAACAATATTTGGACCTGTAGAGAAGGGTTCACTTCTGTCATACCAGTATAACATCGAAAATCCTATCAGGTTTCCCACGATCAGCAACATTCCTCCGTCTCACGGTTGTCCATCTCAAACTCTTGAATACCCCCAGTTTCCTTTGCATAAAGTCCCTCAATATTCTCCATCAAGCTTCCAGGTTCCAAGTGATAGCAACGAGTATCTCGACTTCCTACACAGCCTTGTTTTGACATCTATGGAGGCAACTGCACTAGAACAGGCTACACAAAAACAGTCAGAGAGTGACCTGTGGAAGTCTGCACGCAAACACAGACTGACTGCATCCACATTTGGTAAAGTTAAGCAAGCAATGGGCAAAAGGGGGACTAAAAGTAAAGAGAATATTGTCAGGGACAAACTTGATCCAAAACAACCATCTCAATATGTGCAAAATATGTTTAACCATGGTCTTAGGATGGAACCAATTATTGCTGATAAATATACAGCATATATGCATTCCATAGGTCATCCAGTGCAGGTGATGGATTCAGGCTTGGTGGTTAACGTGGATAATGCATGGCTTGCTGCAACACCCGACAAAAAAGTTGTGGACCCATGTGAGAAGTCACCCTTTGGAATAGTAGAAATGAAGGCCCCAGCCCATCCCAAGTACAGATATGTAACCCCATTAGAAACATGTAATTCCCCAACCTTCTACCTTTCAAATATAGATGGTTTCCCACAGCTAAATCATATGCATGAACGTGGGTACTATGAACAAGTACAAGGACAAATGGCTTTGACTGGGGCCAAGTGGTGTGATTTTGTTGTTTGCACAGAAAGGGGAATGTCAATAGAACGCATCAAATACGATCATCATTTCTGGATGCAAACTGTCAAACATTTGCATGAGTTTTACTTTCAATATTTTGTTCCAGCTGTCCTTGGGTTAAACAATGAGGAATAGTAAACTTGGGAGAATACAAACATAAAATTTGGTTGGATGAATAAAAAGTGGCAAATACTGGATGGGAGCATACTTTATACCAGACCTTTGCAATTTTTGGCAGTTTTTGTGCACATGTTCAGAATTAGAAAAGGATGATTAAGATTGCTCCCACCCATGTCTTAAAAGACAACAATTGAACTTTCAAGCTGGAGGATAGTGAATCTATATATATATATTTATTATCACCTACTGCATCCTGCTGATACCAATAAGCCATTTGCCAGTTAAATTTGAATGAAGTCTGGTGCAGTGACTTGCTTGGTCACAGGTGAATGCTCAATTTAAACTCCTCAGACTAAAACTACTGCTGCTATATCACATGGTTTGGGGCAAGCTTTTGCATAGCAACCTCCAGATTGGCAAATCCTCACTTCATTGTCATACACTACATTGGAAACTGTATGGATATCCCCCATCTCTTATGTATGTGTTACTATGCAAAAGCTTGCCAGAACCATATGACATAGCAACACTGGATTTAGTCTTAGAAATTCAAATTGATCGATGAGCAATCAATTGTAACCAAGAAAGGCAATGTACCAGACATCATTCAAATCTAACTCGCAAATGGCTTATTCCATTTTTGCAATGTATAGGTTTCTGTGCAATTAAAATTTTACAGTAATTCATTTATTATTTGAATATAATTTATTGTGAATACTAATTTATTTGTCATAGTATTTATTGTGCCAGTAACAAAGTGTAATAAAAATGAGTATGTATTACAAACACCATACATTCTTCAATTTCAGTTTATTTACATGTAGCGTGACATTACAGGGACAGTAGCATGACTACGGAATCATTGATAAAGACGATTGAATTATTCTAGGATTCTTAAAATACTTCAACCTGGAAATTTGGTTCCTTTATCAAAACAGAAAAATCACTTTGACAACATACATGTATGTGTTTATGTGTAAAAACCCCTCTAGTCTCTTTTTCCCCAGACCTTGGAAAACAGTGTGTATACAGTGCTTATATGTCAGTTATGGGCAACATTTAGCATAATTGTTCATTGTTCCTGATGAAAGAATTACATAATTATAAAATAACTGAACTACTGCAATATTGGGGGATTATCAAGGGGTTGTAGTGGAAACACATGGGGATAGTGTTGTACAAAAATGTAATTACTGGAAGGATTGTATCTCAAATCAATATTGTGCCTGAATAAATCTCTTCACATACATGACATATGTTTTACAACACTTGATTTACATTGTCTATTATAAACACTGGGTGGTCAGAGAGGAGGGGGTTTTGAAAGTTTGTAAGTAAAGCACACACAGACCAAATTTGATTGATGGAGCCGGCCATGTTTATAGGAATTGGTCTATCAAAAATATGAAAGTTCTTTATTTTGTTGATGGCACGTTCCACATGGATTCTTTCTGCAGCAATTTCTTGAGTTGCCAAAACTTCCTCTTCAGAAAATTGACCCCTTTTTTCCAAAAATGGAGGAATGTTCAGTCTCACATTTTTTGCATTCACTTTTTCAGATAAGAGATCATCGATAAGAAATCCCTTGTCGGCCATAACAACATCATTGTCATTAAATTCCATTTTCAAAAGACCACTTTCTTCTGTAATTTTTCGGTCTGATATGGAGCCTGTGTAAAGTTTACTTGTAAAAGTCACTGCTCCTGATGGGGATATTCCGACAAGTCCTTTCACTGTACATGCATTTTTATACTGTGAAAACATTTCACTATTAAGGACAAGTGTAGATGGGGTTTCAGTTTTGATTTCAGTACAGTCTATGATGACACGGGTGTTTGGAAACTTTTTCTGAAAGCTCTGGGGCATTGTTTTATCAACAGTTTCTCGATTTATCCATATGTTCAGGCTCCCAAGCTTAAGAAACATGAAATTCACCCATGAGATGATGTAACGTGACACAGTGCTGCATGAAATTCCAAACAGATGAGCTAAATGCAACTCAGAAAAACCTGTCCTCAAGCGAACAAGAGTCAAAAAGAATTGTTCTTGGAAAGGCAAAGCTGGAGATGGTCCCTTTTTTGGTGCCTGTGACAGATCAGAGTAGTTATGGCCTGTGTCATTGTTTGACGGGTGTACCTCAGCACATTTACTTCTTGCATATAAATCAATGTTCTCACCATTTGGTCCTGGGTCAAGCAAGCTGTAAATAATATTAAACGTTGCATATGTGAATCCTGTATAAAATTCCATTGATGCATCTTCATCTTTAAATGTGTTTAGTCTAAAGTTCAGACTACTTTCAGCTTTTTCTTTGGCCTGGTTGAGTTCTTCTTGTACATTTTCTAACTGTTCAAGTTGTTTTTTTGCTTCAGAAAGTGCACCATTTAACTTCAAGATTTGTTCTTTCAATTCATCATTTTCCTTCTGCAAAACAGTCTCTGTTGTTTCCTCTTCAGTTTCTTCATCATTTGATTCCTCTATGGTTGTGCTATCAGCAAAGTCAAGACAGTGTCTAGTAGGAGGTCTCCGCTTTGATTCCTTTGAAGCTGGTGTCTTGGTCCATGCAAAAATCGAGGGCACAGCATATGGTAGCAGTGTGTTTTTTGTTCTACATTTGTCTTTCACAAAGTCAGTTTCTTTAAAATGAAGAGAGCATACTTTTGTGTGCTCTGATATTTTGAAATGTTTACCTGGGTCGCGCTTAATTACATGCAACCACTGACTCCTGAGAGATTTTTGAGCTGGTAGTTTGTGAAAACTGATTTTTCTTCCATTAATTGTTCTGTAGCCTGATTTAGTACACAGAGGTACACAGCAGCTGTGAGGCATACCTGAAACAAAACAAACAAACAAAACAAAAAACTTAATTAATTACAATTAAAAACTGTTTGATATGGTACTTGAATATTGAACAACTAACATTAGGCCTATTTAAAAAAATTTATTTAAAAAATGTTTTTTGGGGGGGGATACTAAATAGTGCAGTATCACTATCAGACCGCTACTTTTCCATATTTCGGAAAGAATGTCGTATCCAGCCGCCACTTTTTAAGGGCTTTTTTGGATTTGTTTTGCAACCAGTAAAAAAAATCATTCTATCGATTTTTGGTGGTACAGAAAGCGAAAACTATCTTTAAAATCCACTTTTATGATGGTTTTCGGACTTGATTTCCCTTCTAAAAAAATCCTCCCCTTCAGAAAATAAAAGGATCCTATTATAGTTGCCACTACGCATGTACAATGACTGTGTTGGTCACTAATTGTGGAGTTTACAAGATCAGACTGACATGACTGAGGAAGTCATGATATACCAAAAATGCCTGATTTTTCATGAAATAAATATCCTGGAATAATTTGAAGTATATGTCCATCATCATCCATATGTTCTCCACCTTACCAGGTAGGTAAGATTACATTATTGGTTATATTTAATGAAAAATGGTGGCGGCCAGATACGACATTCTACCCCATATTGCTAATAATGACGTAATCTTATCTGTCACTAATTACTAAAAGAAAGGTAAGATGATATTTTGAGTAAAAATTATTGAAAAGTGGCAGTGGGATACTACATTCTTTAAACCATTGCATTTGTCTTCACTTGATTTGAGTTGTCTTGTTGACACTGAGTGATTAGTCACGCCAGTCATGTGAAGTGTTCTCACTCAGGCTAGTAGTAATAATAGTATCCAGAGCCAATAAATATTGACAGGTAGTATTGTTGTAGGCCTACATGACATTTCAGGAAGAATTCTCAACGTTTTTGTGAACAAATTGATTCTAAATTTGAGTTCAATGCATAAAATAAACGTTGGTGACTGTAAAAACAAAAACTTCTAAGTTACAATAAAGGCCTAAAGCCAAGGCTAAGTAAATGTTCGTTTGACGTTAGGCCATGTAGGCCTATCATTTTGTAAGCAAAATAGCACAATTTTGAAGACAAACACTAATGAAAAGTTGCCCATATACTTAAACAGGTATTCATCTTCCTACAGAATACACATTTTATTATTTATTAGGAAACATACCTATTGATTGAAGGCTAACTTCATATCCTGATTAACACTGTCACTGCACAGCTGTACTGTGTGCACACTTTCATGACTTGGTAGCCATGATGGATTTACTTTACCCAAACCGAATGGCGCCCTCTGTTGACAATGTCTATATCAGCCATACTTCATAAAGGCTTATTCAAAGCAGTGTAACCAAACTGAGGCTGGAAGGGCAAGTAGTCTGTGACTTTTCTGTGTTATGATAATTGGTGTTATCTTTTCCAATGGGTATACAGGGAAGGTGACCAAGATGGTTGTTGAGTGATAAAGGTCTATACCATCCTAGCCTTTATAGGGTTGGCCTAATCCAAAGAAAGAGTTGAGCCAACACATAGGGTTGAGGCAATACCTTGAAGGAGTAGAACCTACCCCTAGAATGTGTTCAAGTAGCCCTTGGAAGAGTTGAAACAACCCCTAGAATGTGTTGAATCAGCCCTCAGAAGTGTTGGAACTAACACTTGGGTAGTGTTGCAACAACCCCTGCCAAGAGTGGATCCTACCCTGAAAGTGTTGCAGCAACACTTTATAAAGGTTACATCTGTAACACTTCACAAGGTGTTAGGGGTGTAACACGTCATGGGGTGTTCGTATAACACTAGGAGTGTAGTCCCTCCTCGCACTCTTCGTAAGTGTTAAAAATGACACTTCAAGAGTTACTTTTAACACTTCAGTTTTTAGAGTGTAGGGCTACAGTACATGGAATAATATTTACAAGCAATATTGGATTCACTGTTCAGCATGCCACTCAGTAAAGCAACGTATTCTGCACAAGTTCACTGAACATGAAGAGCAGCCAAATGTTGTCTGGACTGATAGATTGCTTTGTGTCATCCTGCCATATTGTTTGCAGCACACACAGACTCGCTTTCGATCTCCAAACTGAACGAGAGAGTGGCCAGGGTAAGCATCGTTTGACAGTGTATGTAATATTGGCCGTTTGACAAGTCCCCCTGACGTCCTCTTGCGCGATGTGAAGCTATCCACCAACTGGTGAACTATTGCTGTCTTGAAGGCCTTCAGTGACCAGCTCCGCTTTTGTTTTTTATGTGGTCTTGTCGATAATTCCCATAGGATATAGGCATTCACAAGTGCCTGGTTGAACAATCCCCAAAACAAGTATTTCCACCAGCGTCTCCCTGTGCGCCCTACTTTATAGTATGCTCGATACTGGTCACAGTGATCGACTCCACCCATATACTTATTGTAGCTGGTGATGACGGAAGGAATTGTGATCATTTCTTCCTGACGAAATTTTGTGCGGGCCCTCAAGACATCTGCACCATCATTGTTTGTAGCAATAACATAGACATTTCTCTTGTCTTTCCAGTTTGTGACTATCACTTATGAGTTATCTTTCTGCCATTTGGCACTTTCGTATTTGTGTGTATATACAATACTAGGTGAAGAAAGTGTGACACACATGGTAAAAAATGAATAACTGTCAGGAATAATGCAGACACTTTTATTTCAATGTTTATCCCTCAAGCAAGCTACTTTAAAGGGGTAAAGATAGTTCGTTGTGAGGAAGTCCACTTTTTTAGCATTCAAACTTATGTACTTGCATCTCTAATACTATGGTCCCACAGGAATATTTCGATCTTTCTGTCGAAATATATTTCGATTCCTGTTTTTTTTGTTATTTTTAATAATTTCGTCAAAATCTCGTATAAATATCGACAAAATATCTGTTTTCCGTGTGGAAATTTTTATTTTTGTATTTTCTCGACAATTTCGATTCATTTTCGATTTTATTTCGACGACTTTCGACTGTTTAGATCATTTCGACTGGCATTTCGACAAAATTCAACTGTTTAGATTGATTTCGATTTTTGGGGGAATAATTTTCGATTGTTTTAAAAAATTTGGACAAATGTTCCGATTTATTTCGACTGTAACGATTGTTTAGACTATTTAGAGAGTTCAGATTTATTTCGACTGGTTTTCGAACTTTTAGACTGTTAAGACTATTTCGATTTCATTTTCGATAGTTTCGATAAAATGTCGACAAAATTTCGATAAATTTGATCGAAACTTTATCGAAAAATATTGGTCAGGTTTAATAATTTTCGATTAATGATTTTTTTTTCGACAAATCTACAAATATCGACAGTTTCGATTTTTTTAGACTCTTTAGACTTTTTCGACTTTTCTCGAGAAAATTTTGTAAAAAATCTAAAATCTTGACGAAACACGATCTAGAGAGTCGAAATCTCTGTGGGACCATAGCATTACGTAACATAGTGTCTTTCAGGTGTATGGTATCACACAAAGGGTAAGTTTCCTTTGACTTTGTATCATGTAGGTACATGTCTCACTATGAGCAGTCAAGGTACAAACAAGAGAAATATTATGATGTTTTTTTCAGTTTGAGTTACATGAGTGAGTAAAAAGGACACCGTTACATACGTTTACACCACATATTATAAATAACAAAAGTTTTTATCCAGATAGTTTTACAAGAGCAATCTTCTATATTTTAAAGGGAAAGTTTGTTTATGACAATCACAATGTTTAATGACTGTTATCCAAATCCAATTTTGATCCAAAAATGTTGTTAATCCTTTTATTTAACGTTTGTAACAAGGACACCGAACCGGAAAACAACAATGAAATTATCTAATCCATGGCATTTTTTTCATTTTACTATTCAATCTTATTCAGTTCAATAGCGGGGGGCCGTGCATGGGTATTTTTTTTTTTTCATTTCAAATTGATGCAAAAGTTTTGTTTTCAGTACCAATTTGAAGGTAAGGGTCTATGGAACAATTCTAGTTCGAGTGTCAAGCAGTCAGATAAGAAAAAAAAAATGGCCGCCAAAATCCAAGATGGCTGCCAATTTCCAGCTTTTTTTCGCATTACGCCTCATAACTTTTGTACTATTGAACCTAGAATGGTGATTTTGGTCTCTATATCTATGTTTTTATGTATGATTCATAACTTACTAACTGATCACTAATTGTGTTCTTCATTTACCATTTTATTGGTCTCTTTTCACAGGTGGAAAAACGTCTCCATTTGCATACCCACTTGTATTTCCAGATAATACCTTTCTTATAGTATTTCAGGTAATACCAAATTTTATTTGCGACGCCCCTTGTACAGACAGCAGTTATTTAATATTGTATTTTTCTTTGTTTCTTTCCAGGTTGTTTCTGAGATGGCTGAGGCAAGGATATGGCAGTTGTGTATTTTGTGCCAAAAGCAAACTGAGGAAGTGCTTGTTTGTCCTCTTGCGAATCCAGTCGCCAGTCGTAGAGAGGGAGCCTACACAGAAATCATCAGCCTCGCAAGTCAGTTCAGAGCAATTGGTGCTGCTCCCCACCCAGACGTAGAACTTCCAGATGAAGAATCCATGCAGAAGAATCGTGCATCCTGGCATAAATCTTGTCGTCAGCTTTACAGGGCATCAGCACTTGACCATGCAAAAAAACGTCATAACGAAGGATTGCCTCCTGCAAGAAAAAGATCCCGGCGGAGTCATGCAGCTGTTAATCGTAATGTGTGTATCTTCTGTGGTGATGAAACAAATGCAGCAGACCATTCTTTCCAGAAGGTTACACTCACCCAACAGATACATGACAAGGCAGTCGCGCTGGGGGAAGAGCGTATCGTGGCACTCCTTGCCGAAGGCGATGTGGTCGCCATTGAAGCCAAGTACCATCGGAATTGCTACACAGGGTTCAATCGCCGTTACGATGCGATTTGTAAACAAGACACAGCTAGCGAAAATCTCGAGGCCACAACAGAAAATGAACTGCTCCAATTTATAAAGGAAGAAGTCACTGGAGGTCGTAGAATTTTTGCATTGCAAGATCTGACAGATATGATGACCGAGATATTAGAACAACATGGAATCCAGAAGACCGTGAACCGGACACGACTAAAGGAAAGAGTCCTGGAACACTTCCCGAATTTGACAGAGGAGAAAGGTATCCGAGACCGAGTTTTCATCATTTGTTCGAAGACGGCTAGAAAGGTCATATCAGATGCAACTCAAACACCAGATGAGGAAGCACGTACATTACTAATGGCAGCATCGATTCTCCGTAAAGCTGTTTTGGATCACGACACTGCATTCAGGTTTGATGGCTCATTTCCCAATGGTTGCGAAGAATCATCTGTTCCACAACGTATAATGTATTTCTTCCGTCAACTCCTCGCAGGATCCAAATCATCGCCAGAACAAGAGAATTCCAGGAAGATCCTCTCTGTGAGTCAGTTGGCCATGCTAAATATGACTTCTCTTTCTGCGAACTTGAATTGTGAGCCTCCACTTGCAGTGTTCCTGGCCCTCAAATTGCATTCCCAAACAAGAAGCAAGAAGCTGGTAGAACTACTACACAAGTATGCTCTGAGCGTGTCATATAAGAAAGTCCTCAGCATTGAATCTAGATTTGCACAGGCTATTGCAGATCATGCAAGGAACAACGCTGATATAGTCTGTCCTACAAATTTGCATCAGGGCATTTTCACAGTTGCAGCCCTGGATAACCTGGATCACAATCCCACATCACGCACTGCAAGCTCATCCTTCCATGGAACTGGTATTTCAATATTTCAGTTTCCTTCATCACAGACGCCTGGGTTGGAGCAAGAATGTCTACGAATCAACTCACAGAAAACAGGAACACGCAGCAGTGAACCCATCCTGCCTCGTTCGTATACGTTTGTACCACCTGTGGGCCGAAATCTTGTCACCCAACCTCCGGTAAAAGATGTGCAACCAGTGGCAACGAGTTCATTCGATGAAGAGAAACAGCACGAACAGGCATGGATGGCTGCAGTAAATGATATCCTATATGTGGATTGTGATACAGAAAAACACACTCCAGCGATGTGGTCTTCCTACCATGCTGCTCGATCAGATACTGTTGGACAACCGAAAAAATGCATTGAAGCCCTCCTGCCACTTTTCCATGAAAAAGCCGCCACTCCAGAAATGATTCGACATGGAATGGAACTGGTGAAAAAGACAACTGAGCACCTCAACCCACACCAAGTCCCTGTGTTGGTAGTGGACCAACCACTCTATGACCTCGCCAAAAAAATGCAGTGGACCTTCCCTGACATTTACGGGGAAGACAAGTTTGTGGTTATGCTAGGTGGGCTCCACATTGAGATGGCTTTGTGGAGCACCATGGGAGATCTTCTGCGTGGGTCTGGATGGCCTGAAACCCTGAAAAAAGCTGGGCTAGTGAAGACAGAAGCAGCAGCCACAGCTTTTCTGAATGCATCCAATGTAATGAGAACAAGATATGCCCATCAAGTTACTGTTATGGTACTTGACAGCCTTCTGAAGCGAGCCTACGAAGACAGTGGAACCGAGATGGCTCTTGAGGATTGGGTTGTGGTAGCTTCCCAACAGAGTCCAACGTTCAAATTCTGGCTACTCGTACACAAGTACCAACAGATCATATTCATGTTCATCCGGGCACATCGGGAGCGGAAGTTAGAATTCATGGTTACTACCCTGCAGAAGCTTGTGCCTCTGTTCTTTGCTCTAGATCACCAGAATTACGCCAGGTGGATTCCAATCTTTATCCGAGACCTGGAAGGTCTACCAGATAGCATCCAGGAAGAGTTTAAGAAGGGACACTGGACAATAACTCGAAGCAATCGCCGTTTCTCATCCTTACCCATCGATCAAGCACACGAGCAAGCCAACAAAAGGGTGAAAGGAGTTGGTGGCATTATTGGTCTCACAGAGAACCGTGACATGCTGGAACGCTGGATCGTGACTGGCCCAGAAATCAGCCGTGTCGTTGAGGAGTTTACTGGTGCAAATGATAACGATGATGATGAAGAACTCCCTCATCATGAGGAAGGATATGCATCTCAGCACCGATTTCTACGCCATGCCAAAGATCTGATGGAGGTGTTGCTGAGCAATGGGAATCCTTTTGAGGAGCACAGTGGAGACCTGGTTACATTAGACAACAAGGTGTGTGAGTCTGCGGCTGCTGCCGTATCTGTCCATAAAGTCGAGTCTATGGGACAAGAGCAGTACAACAACTTCTGACAGAGTGTGCTTGACTTAAATGACACACCTCTGACAGCACCGATCAAGCGAAACAACTTACTGTTGTTCCATGAGAAGAAAACACAAAAGAAGTCAGCAATTAAGCTGAAAATGCAGCACTTCAAACGTCATGCAGAGCTTTTTGGTCAAGCTTTTCTTGTACTAGACAGCCGCGGGGGGGATTTGGGGGAGTTTTTTCAGCACGAATCTTCCCCATACCCACCTGCATTGTCATCCGAAGGGTCCCTGAACTCTTGTACCAAGTCAGATTTGTTGGTATATATCATGGAAGCCAGTACAAGTAGCGCCATTTCTGTCGACGAGGAGCTAGTTGCGCCAGATGTTTACGACTTCATTATTATTGACGGTGGAGTACTGATACACTCACTTCCTGGTACAACTGTCCAAGGCAAGACCTTTGATTCATATTTCGACAAGGTATTCTGCCCAAGAGTTCGCCACGACTTGAAGCGATCGACAAGAGTAGATATTGTCTAGGACCAGTATCGTGCACTGACGATCAAAGGAGGCACAAGGGAAAAACGAGGAACAGGCATCCGACAACGCATATCTGGTACTGCCAAAATTGATATTGTATGTTTTCTTCTTTATAATTTACTTATTTTTAGGACGCGTGGCAGATGGAAGACGCTCCACGTAATCTCGAAAGAGCAGGACTAAATCGCCTCGAAATTCTACAACAGGCAAGAGCTGTTGATGACTGTGTCTGTCAGGGCGAATGGCTAACATGTGCTGAAGAGGTTCTTCTTAACAACGGTGTGTGTAAAAAAACATTTTCTGATGCAGTTAAAACACTTCTTGTCGAGGGTAGGGGAAAATACCGTAACATCATGATTACTGGACCAGCAAATTGTGGGAAAACATTCCTTTTGAATCCACTTAACAAGATTTATAGAACTTTTACTAACCCGGCAACAACAACTTTTGCGTGGGTTGGTGCAGAGAAGGCTGAAGTCATCTTTTTAAATGACTTTCGCTGGACTTCGCAAATATTACCTTGGCAAGACATGTTATTGCTATTGGAAGGTCAACTCGTTCACCTCCCAGCCCCCAAATCTCACTTTGCACAAGATTTAATTCTAGACCACGACACCCAGTTTTTTGTTCAGTGTGGGATTGTCGACCAGAGGGAGACCGAAATGATGGCTGTGCGTTGGAAGCTTTTCCCATTCTATTACCAGATTCCCGAAGACAAACAGAAACGTGTACCGCCTTGTACACATTGCTTTACGTCTCTAATTTTAAATGATACATAATTATATTCTAAATAACTGTAACGGTTATAGTTATTAGTAATAGATGGCTTACTATATTTGTGACCAGTTCATTCATAATGATGACTATCCCATAGATTAGTTTCTGAGTAATCAACTCCAGTTTTTGAAAACTGATGCAAAAGGAGTTGTTCCTATGGCCAAATTTGGTGTAGAATCAGTTTGTGTAGAATAATGTATTTTTTGACCTATGACATTTGACTCCTTTGACTAATTGAACAAACAAAATGGCGACCACAATGATGTAATTTTACAGAATGTTCAATGTTTTTTTTTATCGGTAGAGGGTAAAACGTGAGCCGAGGTCAGAAATTCGGATGGATTCTGGTTCTATGCTAAATTTGGCCTCGGGAACAACTTGTTTTGCAATACAGGTGTACATAATGTACGTTGGCTATTCCACGAAAAACCAGACCTAAAAACCCCCCACTTAGGAATAATTAGACTTTGTTTGTTCTGCGAAATTATAATCTTGTAATTATCAATGTTTGAGTTGAGACTCTTGGTGTTTGTCGACCCCCACCCCTTTGTGCCAGGAAACAAAGTGGCCCAAAGTTAGTTCCCTAAGTTTGGTGGCCTGTGCTGTTCTTAGTTTCCTGTTTAAACTGTCATGTCTTTTAAGTTGCAAACATTTTTCGGAATGTAACGTCCCATGTCTTTTTAGTGTTTTGTTAAAGTGCACATATGGGAATATGAAATTTAATTACATACATTTGAAGCAACTTTCTACTTTGACTGTGTGAAGTTATTTATTTTTCAGAGAAGTATTGTACCCCCCCCCCCCTACAAACCTTGCCGAGTGAACCTAGGGTAAAGAATTGTTTTCCTTGGAGGTGGACTGTACCCCCCGCACCCCCCAGCTCAATGTTGAGTCATTGCATGCAGTCCCACTTTGTACGCACAGACCATGGAGGTAGGAATAGACAGCCTAACGTACACGCAACCCTCTACAACATTGAGCTGGGGGCGCGGGGGGTACGGTCGACCACCACCCACCCCTCTTGCATTTGGCTGAGCAAAAACTGGTTAGTAAAAAAACAATTAAAAAAATAATTCCGATGCCTGACACACCCACACACCCAGTCACCGTACGATTCAATGCAATGAGCTGTAATGATGCAGTCGTAGCTAGGATGTCCCCTTTTTAAAAGGCCTGACACAATGACTCTCCAATGCATGCCCCCTCTATCCAAATCATAACTAATATAAAATTCTCCTAAAAACATTAACTACCATCCTCATACTAAATACAATTGTGAAAAGTGTACTTTGTCCGGCCGTATTTTTTCCAATGTGTTATATCTTATTAATTGTGTAAAAATAGTGGCATGTGGTTATAATACATAAAGTTTTAGTTTATAGGGTTGGGCGATCATACAACAATTAACCCTAGGGGACCACAAGTAAAGTGACCACACCCGATACCTTCGAATGAATATGAGTTGATAAATAGTGGTGTTAAATCTTCTAGAATTCTTACGTTATCGTGCTACGCGTGTTTACCTCCCGTTGTAACTATTACCATTGTTTTATTTGACGATCGACCACTAAAGTAATATGTAAAGATAGAATCATAACTTCATTTCTAATTATAGGGGTCGACCGTGCATGTTTTCAGCAAATTGCGAAAACTTAACGCCATAGCCCCAATTTAAAATTAGATATCTCCAATTGCATATGTATACCTCTTAATTTGGGTATACCTTCATCATGAAGGCGCCTCATTGATAAATTTAGGGAAAAAAATGTTTAAATGTCGACCGTCGACGGTTGACCGCATGGCGGGAAAACATGATGCCGGCCGGGTGCCGGAATGTTTGGCAATCTTCCAACTTGGCACCCTGCCAAATTGAACATGGCCGGCTGCAGCAGGTGAGAGAAAAAAGAGTGTACTGGTAGTGATAAATGAAAAGAAAAAAACAAAACGAAATAATGGCATCTTTAGTATGGGTGTTATTCAGGTGAAAGTTGAAATCGGGTATATAAAAGTCACTGTTGGACTACGTATGGTGTCCATTTGCAGGAGTGGCACCATCATGGACGCTGTACATTTACAGTTATTGGGGGGCGCCGAGTCTGACAAGTGTACTTGATAACTTATAGTAGGGCTGACGAGAAAGTAGTTCGAGATCGCGCGGCCTTTGCCGACATAGTCCTGGATACGTTCGCAACTTTAGATCATCCTGTGACGGTGATGTGCTGGTGCTGTTGTAAGGAGAGGCAATTGAATGGTGAGTTCCATTACCACATGGCCATAAAACTGGAAGTCGCCAGGCGCTGGATGCAAGTGCGAAATTTAATAGCTACTAAGCACGGTGTAAACGTAAACTTTTCAGCCAATCACGATAACTATTTCACTCCATGGCAGTACGTCACGAAAGAAGACGAACATGCTATTGGGCCGGATAAATAAAAGTTAGCAATTGCTTATCTAGTAAAAGCTCAAGCAATAGCAATTGCTTAACAAGTAAAAGCTCAAGGTTAAGCAATTGCTTAAAAATGTATAAATAACCTTCTTCTTTGACTAGCACCTGTTGCTTGGGTGGGTTAGCAATTGCTTATGGGTATAACAATGATGGGAGGTCAGTTCCGATTAGCCTAGTGGTTGTATATGAGGCATGTGTTAGCAACATGGATGCTGCCGAAGAATTGGGGAGTGGTACAAATAGTGAGCAATCTTTGAACGAACTGTTCGTTAGTATAATCAAAGAGTACCCTGTTCTAATCGAGAAAAGTCAGTTGCCGGGGTAAAAGACATGAAGGCAAATGCACTTAAAAGCACAAATGTCAATTGCTACCAACACAGGTAAAGCCATGGATGAGAAGCAAATTTTGAAAAGATAGCAAACATGAAAAGTCAAGTGAAGAAGAAAACAGATGGAATGCAAACAGGAAATAGGAAGATTGTTTTGGTTCCATGGGAACAAGATCTGTACAACATCTTCAAAGGGGATGAAAACCCGACTATTACGAAGATGCCATGCGCCATTTCTGCTTGTTTCAAACCAAGTACTTCGACTGCTGCTAGCCACTCCAAATTTTCAAAATTGAACCGAAATAATTTCCGGTATCTGGTAGGATTGACTTCATCACGATTTATTATTTCATTGTACACCTTTTCATTTTCCCTTACATGCATAAACTCGGCCATGATGGCAGGAGTAATGCAACATGCAAGTGTTAGCAAATGCGTAAGCTCCTCATTTAGTATCTTGTAAAAATATTAGCAAGTGCTACAAGTCATTAGTAAAAGGTCTGGTTTATTTATATGCTTCCAAGCAAGTGCTAATCTCTCTAGTAATTGCTTAAAAATCATAGCAATTGCTTTTGCTAACTACTGGAAGCAATTACTTGCAAGTAATTGCTCACTTTTATTAATGAAGATTTAAGAAAATGACTAGTAAAAGCAATTGCTACTTTTTATTTATCCGGCCCATTAGGCCGTATTCATAAAAATAAGTAATTACTTACTAGTAAATGCTATAAGTAAAAGCAACAGCTAGGTAAGTAAAATGTCTAGTCTAAGCAATTGCTAAAAATCTTATTCATAACCATTTGCTAAATGATTACAGTTGTTACTTGCCTCGGCTAGTAAGTTCTCAAGTAGTTGCTATTGTACTACAGTACCATCCACGAGTCTCGGTATTTGGTGGTATGAAGGTGTTTGCAAGCCATTCCACATTTTCTTTGTCAAACCTAAATAAAGTTCTGTAAGTGGTAGGGTTGACTTCATCACGATTAAGCCTGATGTTATACACCTTAGGTTGTGGTCTAGGACGTAAAAACATGGCAGAAAATATGATATGTCTGTATTGGCTAAACAGCAAGCCAAAAATTAGGTGCTTGTACAATCACTAGTAAATGCTAGTCGAAGGTCATTTTTATGAATACAAATTGAAGTAGGTGCTAATTTCTTTAGCATTTACTTATAAGTAAAAAGCAATTACTAATGCTTAAAACTTGTAGCTTTTACTTGAAAGTCATTGCTTATTTCTATGAATACACATTTAAGTAAAAGGTTAGTAAAAGGGGGTTGTTACTTTAGTAAAAGCAATTACTTATTTTTATGAATACGGCCTGTTATGTCTGAGGGCCATTCCGATTTATTAAATGCACCCCCTCCGCGTACAGCTAGTGCTTCAAGTATACGTCACAGCCTCGTAGAACGCCCCGCCAAGAGAAAGAAAAGGTCCCGCCTGTCGGCCTTTGAGGTCGGCGAACTAGTTGTTTCTAAAAGATTCAAGACGCGTTTGCAGTTAATGGCGTTCGCCAAGAACCAAAAAACATTCGGTCAAACGGATTTAGCAGAATTCATAATGAACAGAGGCGAGAGAGTCGTCAACCAAGTCATAAAGGTATTTAAAGAAAACTAGTGTAACCAGTTGATGTAGGTCAATGGGCTAACACCAATTTGGTTAATAGTTCTCATTCCTTTTCATTGGGTTTGTGTTTAACCTACATCTAACAATGAAAGCATGGGCTGATTCTAGTGGCCATTGTTATGTTACAAATGTAGACAATAGAACCTTGGGTAGCCACTTTCGACTGTGTGTACTCGACCACGAATTTGGTATAAGAGACCCTGTAATGAATGGCCAGTGTCATTCCTTCCTGGTCTGTTTCTTGTACCAACTTGTCTTTGGCTTGCCATGGTGGTCTTCAATTGGGTGTGGCTTGGGCTGCTGATATATGACACCTATATGCAATTATCATGTTGTGCATGTATGGAATGACCAACGCTAAGGGAATGCCTTACTAAGGTATGTACAATTAACTAAATTGTTAAAGCAATTCAAACTTGTAAACAATTTATTTTATAAACATTGCCTTTTGCATTGATTAAGAAAAATGTGTCATTGCTTAAATGAATTAATACAACTTAAAATTTAGATAATAATAAACTTAATCTTTCATACAGGCTGACGCTTTTGTCCTACATGTTAAGGTTATTGATATTACCTCCTGGGTAGTCCTAGTCCTAGTTACTATTCCTTATTGTTTATTTAATTACAATTAAATCCAAAGTACAGTCCTTATTACAAATAAATGAAATTGTGGAACTCTCAAGTAAAAGTGTTTATGAGTTTTTCTTTAAGCCAGGACGAGTTTTGCCTGGCGGCCAGGGTTGATTCATTTGTTATTTTTGCTCTGGTTATACTAGTAAATAACAAAATGATTGCATATTGTACAGCTTATAACTTTAACAAATGAGCTATTCCACCATGTAAACACTCTACCCCCCCCCCCCCCCCCGCTGCCAAATTGTCTTTCTGCCCTTTTTTTTTTATTTATCATCATCCGGTGTATTGTTTCCTTTTGTTTTTGGGGGGTCACGGAGGGAGGCTGTTTGACCCTAAACCCCCTCCCCTTCCCCACCCACCCTGTCGTTACGCCAGATTTCTGAAGTCGCAGGCAACTGTTTTTTTAAATTTAATTCTAAATAATTGCCATTAAGTATACAGGAAATAATGACAAACGCACATGGTGGATGGAGAATTTGATGTCATTTGTGTTTGATATTAATAAGGTTCATTCATTCATTCATTCATTCATTCAAGAAACGTTTATTTCAATGTTGTCCTCGTGTTACATTCAATGTATAATACATTACACTATGACAATTAAAAAATATAAAAAAATCAGCAACATAAAGTAATTATAACACTGATTTCTAATTGATATTGTATGTTTTCTTCTTTATAATATACTTATTTTTAGGACGCGTGGCAGATGGAAGACGCTCCACGTAATCTCGAAAGAGCAGGACTAAATCGCCTCGAAATTCTACAACAGGCAAGAGCTGTTGATGACTGTGTCTGTCAGGGCGAATGGCTAACATGTGCTGAAGAGGTTCGTCTTAACAACGGTGTGTGTAAAAAAACGTTTTCTGATGCAGTTAAAACACTTCTTGTCGAGGGTAGGGGAAAATACCGTAACATCATGATTACTGGACCAGCAAATTGTGGGAAAACATTCCTTTTGAATCCACTTAACAATATTTATAGAACTTTTACTAACCCGGCAACAACAACTTTTGCGTGGGTTGGTGCAGAGAAGGCTGAAGTCATCTTTTTAAATGACTTTCGCTGGACTTCGCAAATATTACCTTGGCAAGACATGTTATTGCTATTGGAAGGTCAACTCGTTCACCTCCCAGCCCCCAAATCTCACTTTGCACAAGATTTAATTCTAGACCACGACACCCCAGTTTTTTGCACTGGAAAGCATCAATTAATTCTTGTTCAGCGTGGGATTGTCGACCAGAGGGAGACCGAAATGATGGCTGTGCGTTGGAAGCTTTTCCCATTCTACTACCAGATTCCCGAAGACAAACAGAAACGTGTACCGCCTTGTACACATTGCTTTACGTCTCTAATTTTAAATGATACATAATTATATTCTAAATAACTGTAACGGTTATAGTTATTAGTAATAGATGGCTTACTATATTTGTGACCAGTTCATTCATAATGATGACTATCCCATAGATTAGTTTCTGAGTAATCAACTCCAGTTTTTGAAAACTGATGCAAAAGGAGTTGTTCCTCTGGCCAAATTTGGTGTAGAATCAGTTTGTGTAGAATAATGTATTTTTTTACCTATGACATTTGACTCCTTTGACTAATTGAACAAACAAAATGGCGACCACAATGATGTAATTTTACAAAATTTTTCAATGTTTGTTTTTATCGGTAGAGGGTAAAACGTGAGCCGAGGTCAGAAATTCGGATGGATTCTGGTTCTATGCTAAATTTGGCCTCGGGAACAACTTGTTTTGCAATACAGGTGTACATAATGTACGTTGGCTATTCCACGAAAAACCAGACCTAAAAACCCCCCACTTAGGAATAATTAGACTTTGTTTGTTCTGCGAAATTATAATCTTGTAATTATCAATGTTTGAGTTGAGACTCTTGGTGTTTGTCGACCCCCACCCCTTTGTGCCAGGAAACAAAGTGGCCCAAAGTTAGTTCCCTAAGTTTGGTGGCCTGTGCTGTTCTTAGTTTCCTGTTTAAACTGTCATGTCTTTTAAGTTGCAAACATTTTTCGGAATGTAACGTCCCATGTCTTTTTAGTGTTTTGTTAAAGTGCACATATGGGAAGATGAAATTTAATTACATACATTTGAAGCAACTTTCTACTTTGACTGTGTGAAGTTATTTCTTTTTCAGAGAAGTATTGTGCCCCCCTACAAACCTTGCCGAGTGAACCTAGGGTAAGAATTGTTTTCCTTGGAGGTGGACTGTACCCCCCGCACCCCCCAGCTCAATGTTGAGTCATTGCATGCAGTCCCACTTTGTACGCACAGACCATGGAGGTAGGAATAGACAGCCTAACGTACACGCAACCCTCTACAACATTGAGCTGGGGGCGCGGGGGGTACGGTCGACCACCACCCACCCCTCTTGCATTTGGCTGAGCAAAAACTGGTTAGTGAAAAAACAATTAAAACAATAATTCCGATGCCTGACACACCCACCCACCCACCCACACACCCATACACGCAGTCACCGTACGATCCAATGCAATGAGCTGTAATGATGCAGTCGTAGCTAGGATGTCCCCTTTTTAAAAGGCCTGACACAATGACTCTCCAATGCATGCCCCCTCTATCCAAATCATAACTAATATAAAATTCTCCTAAAAACATTAACTACCATCCTCATACTAAATACAATTGTGAAAAGTGTACTTTGTCCGGCCGTATTTTTTCCAATGTGTTATATCTTATTAATTGTGTAAAAATAGTGGAATGTGGTTATAATACATAAAGTGTTAGTTTATAGGGTTGGGCGATCATACAACAATTAACCCTAGGGGACCACAAGTAAAGTGACCACACCCGATACCTTCGAATGAATATGAGTTGATCGTTCGTTCGTTCGTTCGTTCGTGTAGGGCTACACAGGCAGTTGGGACATCAGCCAAGGAGTGGTATCATCATCCAGTTCAATGAGGCCGCTGACTCCATGTGGTGATTTGAAGATTGGGCATTCATCGATAATATGAGTTGATAAATAGTGGTGTTAAATCTTATTGTAAGGAAATTTTGAAATGTTTTGACGCTCTAAGGAAATTTCTGAGGAAATAAAGAAATCTAAGGAAATGCCGTAAATTCTAAGGAATGTTCGTAAATATTCGAATTTTTTTTACGAAATGTTGCATACAAATTAACACTTATTATACCCTCGGTCAGTTTGCGCGCTGTATAGCATTGACGCAGATTTGACTAGGCACGGCACAACCAGCCTAGTTGCCGGCCGCATGTTAGGCACAGCCATGGGCTAGTCTAAGCATGACGTCAGATTTTCATGCTACCTAGGTATAGGCTGGCCTACGCACATGTATGTATGTCTCGTAAGTGACCACAGCGGGCTCGCATTTAAAGAATTAACGTTACACTAGGCTGCAGGGCACCAACTGATGGGGAAGGCGTGCAAAAACTGCCAACTGCAACTTTCACATAATATGACATAAAACACAATAAAGGGGGCCACTTTCCTACCGTCACGTTAGCAGTTTTTCTAATGGTTGTAATTTTTGTATTAATATCTGAAACCACCCAAAAAGAATTTCAACATTTGAATAGACATGCATGCTTATACTAAAGATAATTTGATTTGATTATTACTATTTTTTTTAATTACCCTAAAATTTCCATCAACAAATGAACGGAAAAGTGAGGTAACTTTTTCCGTTCAATTTTTATGGAAATTTGAGGTAAAAAATAAAAAAATAAAATAAAAAAATAAAATAAATCAACTCAAATTAGTTCTAGTGTAAGCCTGCATGTCCATTCGCATGTTGAAACACTTTTTGCTTGGTTTCAGGTACTTAAAAATAAATAACAACCATTGGAAAAACTGCTAACGTGACGGATGCAAAGTGGCCCCCCTTATTGTGTTTTATGTCATATGCAAACTGTGTATGCATACAGGGGCTAATACACTTTTGATGATTTAAGTAAAACTAAGGAAATGTTTCTGTAAATCTAAGGAAATGTAGATTTGAAAAGTGGAAGCACTGCATCTGTTGTAGGCCTACTTACTCACAGGACAAATTTTCCAATGATACCAATTCTGGGTTCGAATCCCGGCCGTGACACTTGTGTCCTTGAGCAAGACACTTAACCATAATTGCTTCTCTCCACCCAGGGATTAAATGGGTACCTGTGATGGCAGAGTTGGTTGATTAGCCCTATATGCGCTGTAATGGCAGCAATTGAGCTGTATACTCCCCAGGGAGCTGAGATGGTTTCAGGAATGATTTATGAGCCTTATGAGCAGGGGTAATACTATAATGCGCCTTGAGCACCACTCGGTTGGTGGATACGTGCGCTATATAAGTCCACACATTATTATTATTATTATTATTATTATTATTGTATAGTTGGAAATTATACATTTTCAGTTTGCTTTACAATGCAGTGGCTCAGCTATATTGACAATGTTAAACAGATAAACAACAGGTTTCCATCTGAAAATTATGTAAAGTTTTGTCTATGAATGAAGTAAGCATTTTTGTTTTCTGGAGAGTAAACTGTTTATTTTGAAGGAAAATGAATACAACAGTAATACTGCTAATTAAGACATTAAGTGTTTTTTTTTATTTGTAAGATTGCAATTAGCATTTTCATTTTCTGGAGACCCTAGATATATCTTTTACACTTTTTTGGTGGGGGTGGAGGGAGGCATTTAGTGTTTTTACTGTGAAGATATAGCAATGCAAATACTATTAAAATCACTCAGCTATGATGCAAAATAATTACAATATTTGCCCGTAATATTTGTACAAAAACAATTACAGAAACATTATAAATAAGGGAATACAAGTTTGAGTAAAAGATAAAAGGACATCGCCTTCATCTCAGTCCTTGATCAAACGTAGCCACGAACCCAGAGGTCTTTATCATTGTTGTCATTCATAAAGGCCCTCCTACGTGTAAATATGGTGTCGAAATGTTTTTAAAAAAAATGTTTTTGTTGTCGACAGAAACAGAAATAGTCAGAACCTGTTGAACTACCATGATTGTGCATGAGGACGCCAAGTTCGTGTACTTGTGAAGTAGCTTCTACACTCTAATTACAATGTAAATTAATATTGTAATCATCTAACTAATTAAGAAGTAAAATGTTTAATAGAAATACAAATAAATGTTGAAATTAATGTGATGCTCAACTTATATATACATGGTCTTATTTGAAATTGAATTAGATTAAGTCTATTTAACAATTATTAAAAATGTCCCCTCTACAACAAACAATTACAAAATAAGTCTTCAGTTTCACTTCATCAGAAATTATGTACATAAAATCGCAAAATAATATTTGTTGGAGGCGGAAAGGGACCATTGTCTGATACATACAAAAAAGCTACTGTTTTTTTCATTCAAATGAAAATGTTATTCAAGTACTTAATTTTTAGTGGGTATGCGAGTGGGTACTAGGACAAATTGAAGACACTGCAAGATTAAAAAAAAAATAGATGTCAAGTCATATTTTTCAGAATAAAGATTTAAAAATAAGGAAGAAATTTAACACCAATAAATTTTAACAGAACCTATGTGCGCAAATAAATTCATGACAGGACCCTCGTCATCCACAATAAATAAATTTTGGAACATAGTAGCTGTAAAAACATGCGCATTATTATTTTATGTACAAATTTTAAAGCAGGTGTTTTCCTTAAGTAAAATAACTATGACCACATGTTTATGTACATGTATGTGAAATATCTGATTTTTTTTTTTCAAATTTATCTTATATTTACTTCAAATAGATTTTTAAAATTGTCTTGGATGTTTTATAAATCGATTGTCATGCACAGGGTCGCTTATTAAAATATCAGTAATTACCCCATTAAAAAAAATCAATTCTAACCCGATGCTTTCTCAAAAGCACACGGCCTGCTGAATCGATGGCCTTACATCAGCAATATTAACTATTCTGTAGTTGTTGCGGATCTGTTGCAAGCGGAGAGCGTCAAATTGGCCGTGTCCTTCCACTCCAGGCCCGCCCCCTCTTCTCCCTCCATCAAATGTCTGATTATTAATTAATTTTTCATTAGGAAAACAAAACACTCCTAGCTAAGTTTACTGTAAAAGTATGATTGGAACTACTTTTCCTATGCATGACAATCAAATCCTCAATGTCAACCAGCCCTTCATCATCAACATTCTCAACTGGGCATTGGCTACTCTGTGATTCAACATCATTTCAATTCTTGTTATCCTACCATCTATTCTGGCCAACCCCTGCTGCTGTTCCCTCTGATTGTTCATTATTGTAACCATTAAATTGTAAATTTACCTGTTATTTCCTCCTCCCCCACATCTCACCCACTTCTCACCCACTACTCCGCCGACATCTTCCCTCTCCAGTAACCCCCATTTAAAATCTCTTCCCTTCTTACTTATATCAGTAATTACCCCATTAAAACCCTCCGACGAGTGTGACCACCACATCAATGTGGCAGAAGTTATTTATTTCATTGTTTTTCCCAGAAAAAAAAGCCACACATGCCTGGGAGTCATTGATATCCTAAAGTGGACCATTCCACATATCTTAGAAGGGGTGTCAGTTCCCAGAGCTGTGTAGTTTTTTTTTCCTGGGCCGGAAAAGAAATTGCTGCCATATGTATGTGCACAAAACCAACCATCCATTGTGTACACATAAAGACCTACCCAGATCTAACCCTCTGATAAGTGGAACCATCTGTTTGGCATCTGTATGTGTTCTTTGATGTCTTGTGGCGTGCCAGTGCCTGGCATAACCCATCCAACCCCCCCAGACAGAGTGTCTGCATTCTGTTACACCATGGTTACACACTGAAGAGATATGGCTGAGAGATATGCTGCATAAGTATATGGCTGTTTGGTGTTTGCCAGGTCATACAGGAGAGAGCCACACTACACAGCCGTCGTGTGTCATCTGGGGTTGTAAATAATACTAGACCATAGCAGGGCATGTGTGGAAGTCATTTGGATGTAACAAATTAATTGGGAATGTATAGATAATACTTTTAATATCATTAATAGGGGTGCCACAGCAAAGTGGCCAGGTACCACGTTCGAATAAAGTGGTAGGTACCTCCCTCGTCGGAGTGTTAAAAAAGTCAATTCTAACCCGATGCTTTCTCAAAAGCACACGGCCTGCTGAATCGATGGCCTTACATCAGCAATATTAACTATTCTATAGTTGTTGCGGATCTGTTGCAAGCGGATAGCGTCAAGTTGGCCGTGTGCTTCCACTCCAGATTGTTCATTATTGTAACCATTAAATTGTAAATTTAGCTGTTATTTCCCCCTCCCCCACATCTCACCCACTTCTCACCCACTACTCCGCCGACATCTTCCCTCTCCAGTAACCCCCATTTAAAATCTCTTCCCTTCTTACTACTTCCTGTATTTGTAAAAAATGAAACACCCAAATGAAACACCCAAATCTCCCACATTGCTTGAAACATCATTACTCCACTAATATGTACTTCATCATTACCACCATCAGTTCTCTCATTCTCATTATCATCAGTATTGTCATCAAATTTACCATTATCGTTACCGTCATCATCATCATCACGCACATTACTCTCTGACCCCCACCCTCCCTAAAAATGTAAACATCCCCTTCCCCATTCTCCTTATCACTTTCATCAGGCGGTGCAAAAATCCAAGTGTAACTGCCGGCTTTTTCTTTTTTGGTGCTGCTGGCATTATCTGGGGGAGAATTTAAAAAATAAAACAAAATGATTTACATTACAATGAAACACATGTGCTTTAGATACTTATGCTCTTTAGATAAAATGCTCTTGAAGCATGGACGCAAACTTCCACAACTCATTTTCTATTTTTATGTATAAAAAATAAATACAATTTAAAAATAAATACAACTAGAGATTCGAGTTTGTTTACACAAACTCTAGGTGTTCGGGAGGAAGTACAGGTCAAATTGGGGTCACCTTTGTGTAAAATTGTTTTGACAAATAACGATCTGTACAATGGTGCAAATATTGTGAATTTACCTCTTGTGGAAGATTTTGTTTTAAATATTAAACTTTGACTTACGGTTTAGACAGGAAGTAAAGGTCAAATTGGGGTCAAATTTGTGTAAGGAACTACAGACACTATAGTGTAGCTAAATTAACCTGTACTTCTACCAACTCGTACTCCACCGGATGTCAACCCGTACGCATGCCAGTAAATATTCAGTAATAAATATTTTTACAGGTCGAGTTGATTGTAGCTAAAATGTCTTGTCTAGGTGAGGTTTCAACAAAATTGTACTGTTACAAATAGTCGCATACAATGTGACGTATGTGATTGATAAAAACTTGTCAATTTAGTTTGATTTTGGTAAGGCTGCCTACATTCAGAAAAATAATAATTGTGTGTGAAAGAAACTAAGAAGTATTGAAAATGTATAACGTTAGTTGTTAGGTATGGTATGTCTTATTGTATTGGTAGGTCCCTACACACCCTTCCAATATAATGCATACCATGCCTAACGACTAACGTTAATGAGGAAAATATTTTCAATAATTTTTAGTTTTTTAAATTTACACAAATAATTAATGTAATGATGAAAGTTGCATACCAACAGCATCATGGACGTCTTTGCAAGGGATTAGATTAATATTTGTTTTTTAAATTAATGTTACTACACACAAGGTCAGTCACTAACACAAGTAACAGTCATAAGAATCTGACTTCCTTCCTCAATTATTAATAATATTGAAGTACATCATTCACTATGTGTATGTGTGGTACTGCCTACTGGTAAGCCTACATATTTGTACAAACTACGAAGTAAACTCGCCAAAAACTAACTAGCCCCACATCAAATTTTTCCAAATCAACATGTCATTTGTCAACAAACGCCGATTTGACTGTGAAGCAATGTCATCGGAAGGGTATACCGTCGCGTACATGTACGTAAGCTTGTTTACAAAAATCATCGACTTTGACCAATTTTTTAAAGTAATTTCCCGCTCTCTTCACCTTTTTACTTACACCATAGTAAGAAGCACTAATCAGGTGTCTGCAGATGACTTCGATGTTCTTGTGAAAACTTCGAATCAGTAGAAAAGTGGAATTTTTACAGCGATGCTCCACAAACGCGTTATAAGTTTATAAATATATGTGATGATGAGCGCCACCAAGTGACCACTAAAAGTTTTGAAATTCAACAAACTCAAATAAAATAATTATTAAAAGGCACACAAATCAGTAAAGCAGGTGCCCAGGTGGACATCTCTCGGTGAAACCCCCTCTTACATTCCATGTCCACTATTAAGCAATCCGATTAGCGTAACGGGAAACTTCACGCTAAACTTGGCATTGATAGGATAAGACGAATTAATTTCTTTTGCACCGATTGTGTAAAGACCACTAAAGTTGTATAGCGCCCTCTATAGTTAGAATTTCTAACGCACAATAACACACTGAATGTGGGTCAATACGTATGTGGGCTTGACGTCATCATGACGTCACTGTTGCGGTTTCCTGATTATCATGACGTCACTAGGTTTCATCTACAAGTTAAGGTCTAACTATGTGTGAAGTTTGAAGGTTTTTTAAACTTGGCAAGTATGTTTTTGTTAGCGGACAAGATTGGGGAGGAGAAGAAGTAAAAAAAATAAAACGTACAAAAACAATAGGTGTTTCGGGCACATACCCGAACACCTAATTACATTTTGGCAACGCCATCAGGATGGCATTTATGAGTGTGAATAACAGTTTGAGGCTTAGCCTTTACCATAGGATAATGGGTTGCGGCTATAGGCAAAAGAGGACCTCACTTTCAGCTTGGTCCTCGAACATCTGTGGCCACAACTCCTCTGTCTTTATTTTGAGGTAAAGTCATCTCAAATTAAAAAAAAGTGGCAAAAACACTGATATTTTTGGTGTTTAAAAATGTTTATGATTTTTGTCCACTGAAAGGTGTCTTTGCAAGCGTGATATCAGGAAGGTGATTTTTTTTAAAGTAAATTGACTGTTTTTTCCCAGTGTACATTGGGCTTTTCTGAATTTAAAACGAAAGGCTAGGAGAAAGTGACTTTCACTCTGGTGAACCCACAGTAACGTGTAATAAAATGTATGTTGGTTAAGTTTCCTTATGAAATAAGTTCAATTATTAATATTCGCTTAGAGCCCCATTTTTTCAAAGAAAAGACAGATAATCTGAAATGCTTTTTGTTACCAAAATAATGTACAAAAGTAATTTTGTTGGCAAAGAAAATAAAAACCAAAATCCCAACATTGTTTTTTTTCTTCTTTTCTTAATATACCTCGCTGCAAGTGGCCATTTTGGTCATTTACTTAGTACTTTAACATATGGTAACGTCATTACGGTAACCATGGTTACGGATTTGCACTTATCCTCAAGTTTGTTACTGTTACCATGACTTTTACTGTGACTTTTGACATCTTTTGTGACAAACTTTTGTTTAATGTTAATTACTAATTTATTTCAAAATATTCAAAAACACTGTTTCCTAAAAAAATATGACTCAATCTAGTTTGAATGCAAACAAGGGCCGGCCCGCCAGGTGTTCGAGTTTGTCAGACTAAATGTGTTAAATTTTATAGTAATGTCACGGACAGGGGTAGGGTGGTGTGACCCTGTGTAATGGTAGTAAGCCAACCTGTGAAAAGTTGGATGCCCTCTTACAGGAAACGATTAATTAATAAAAACCAATAGGCTACAATTTCCTTGATTAAGAATACACTGATCGAAATGGTTTATTCAAGGAATAATATTGATCCTCAACAATAATTACAGAGACAATATGAGCTTTGGGTTTCACTCCATGAACATATCAATATAAAATAATTCCAAGTGGTCGGGAGATATTCCAGTCTATAGACCTAGAGCAGATCCAGTCTATAAATCTTAAGTCTATATATTACATGAAAAATTAAGTATAGATGCCGATGTCTGAAATATCTGGAACCGATATCTGGAATATAAAATCGGAAATAAGTATTGAATATCAATATGAAATCTGAAATATTAAATCATATAATTTTAAATCCCCGAGCGCTACCGTACCATGAGCCGAAGACCAATCACTCTCCGGTTCTGTCAGTTAAAACAGAATATCCTACGTGAAAGCATTCAGTAAACAGCCGTCGCGTATGAACGTCACATTATCACGTCATGTAAAAGTGTTCTAACACAAAGCGTAGCCAAACCAAAAATGGCAATAAAATGACATTTTTAGTACCGCATGGCCCTACAATTACCCAAAACAATGTTCTATAAACAATATTAGAGTAATACAATGCGATCTTGGTGGGAAGTAGTTAATAATTCTGCAATAAAATGGGATTTTACTCACAAAGTTTCTCACGAAACCGGCAATTCTCGACCCAGCTAGAAGAGAGAGGGAGAGAGAGTTTGGTCACGTAAGCCACGGGCAAAGCGCTTCTAACAGAATTAATCCGCAGTCACTATTTAATTTTATATAAAATCCTAAACAAAGTGACAGCCTGATATTATCCACTAATTTTACTAATTGGTCCAACTAGCAAGTAGGATAATTAATACAGTTTAAATAAAGATATATTACTCCAAAGTAAATGAAAACTGGGACTACTTCTCATAGTCATGTGAGTACGACTTAATGCGTACCGCGGCAGAGCGTAGATACAGGCAAAATGAGTTTAAAGGAATTCACATAACTTAAAGTGACTACATGAAATGTCCATACCGCCACAGTAATACTATGTCGTATGTACATCGTGCACTTGCCTAAACCATGACCTTATTATCGTGATAGAAACGGCAAGTTTAATGCGCCGATTCACAATGCATAAAATGGTCTAGCCTTTTCAAGAAGTACGCCTCGGTTTAGCCTGAAGATCTGACGTCACGCTTTGAGCTAGCGTGAATAACGCCAGATCATGGCTGTGCAGCCGCCATCTTTTTCCCGATGCTGAACTTTGACCTGGGTTGGTAGCTAGCGCGCTGGTAGCCTAATGAAATTTAAAAACATGTACATGTACATGTAGTTCATCCCGGTATGTACAGTAAAATGTTATGTATCCGAACATCCCTCCATGTATCACGCACACGGTGTGTATGTACATGTACACATAATATATGTACAATGTAGTGCGGTATGTCCGTAGTCTGCCGTAGGCCTATCGTTACAGACGGTAAGAATAATAATGATCCGTGGTTATATCAAAATGTGAAAAGGTGAAGAATGCACAATATTGGAATGCAACGTTACATAATATTTACTGTTCATTATTTATTGAAAGAAGTTTTAACCCAACCGCCACAAACGTGTTTTAACGTTACTTTTAAGCTCTGTTATGTTTTAAGTTAACGTTAGCAGACGACAAACAAATGGCCAACATCTCACTCGAGTGGATGTGCATACAAATGTCAAATGACACATAATTCATTGATCAAAATCTTCCAAAATATCTTCCAAAGTATCCTGCTGATATTTTGGCTTTCATCAATAACGTCGTCACTGTCAGTGTCATTGCAATCTGCTAATATGACTCTCAAAGCATTGATCAATTGTTTATTCAGACGTTTCATTTGTTAGTGGATGTAGCAGTCGCAGTAACATGTATAGCGATAGTGATATCGATTTTGTTTTAACCCAGAATACGTTTAGGGAGTCTTACCAGGCAGCGGTGAATATTATGAGGGATGAGATTCTTACGACTTTTGTCGGAAATCCGACCTTACGATTTTGAAAATCCGACTTTAAATTCAGTTCCGACTTTCCGCCTTGGCCGTTTTATTTTTACAAATCGTTTTTTAAAATAATTTACACCAAAGTGTAATTTGTTAATAAATAGTTAAATAAAGAGATGAATTTGATTTAAAACAATTATATTTTCTGCTTACTTGTCATTTCATATGTCCGTGTTTTTAATATAAGTTCTGTTTTTAACAAAAACGTTCACCTCGACCGTGCGGTTTCTGGGCTGCGTTCGTGTTCGCTATCATGGCCCAATGCAATTTCATGGTCGGCTCTGCTTACTGCGTCATTCGGCACTAACGAGCACCATTCTACGCTTAATACGACTGATACGAGGACGGAGCCTGAAGCCGGAGCCTGAAGCCGGAGCCCAAGCCGAAGCCGTGGATTCGAAAAGGGCCTACGCGTGCTAGCTGCGTAAGCAAAAATATCCTTAGTTACGTGAAGTGCGCAAGCATACAAGCGAAATTCCTTGCTAACCTGTGAAATACCGCTAACGTTAAGCGCGAAAATTGAAATAGTATTTTGCACACTAGGAACCAGACAATAGTAGAGCGATCTGTATGGGCACTTCCCATTGGTGTATTTTTTTAGACTCGAGCAGTGTTGGACCAACGATCGTCACTGAACCACAACTCCATTGATTTTATTTTCTCTTGTGTATCGGTACGGTGTGGCGTGCGCACCCCACACAGCATGCATGCCATGCGGTGACTGAGTTTACCGTTGCAATTGATTCTGCTTTACGTGTTTTGAATAGGCCTAATACTCCTTCCTTCATTGGCAGTCATATTCCATTTACGTCTGCACTTGGCTATTTGTTACTCTTTAAGATTCGTTAATCATGTAATAATTACTACATTATTTCTAAATTAAAGTGTAAATACCATCACATAATGTAAAGAGTCAATCAGTGGTTATTTTAAACGTATTTTTTATTTAAATTTTTTTGAGGGAAGAATATGGATGAAACATTGTCTTTGGTTGGGCATCATTCTGAGTACATGGTCCATTCAGAAATTTATTCCAAGTTAATTGTGCTATGATGTGGGGATAAATTGCCACATAAACATAGATACACATAGGTACATGTACAGGGGCACCTAGATTTAATTTGTAGGCCCAACATTGACGTAGTCAAAAGTGAAGACTCCATTTTATTCTTCAGGCTGAAAACAGTGTTGCTATAAATGTCACATGAATTGATTTTTTTCCCCCTGAACACTTATTCTTCAATAATTTTTATTCTACTTTTCTTTGCAGCTGACATGATGACATGCTCTCAATCTCAGCAACAGACAAGGAAGGAACAGCCATAATGGTCTCCATCCATTCTTCAAGCGTTTCTCTGCCATCTCTACACCACCACCACCAACGCCAAAGTCTGCTGTACCATTAAAAGATCGAAAGACCAACTTTGAGGCCATGTTGCTTTGTTTCATCGCTGAAAACAATTTACCTTTTACTTTGGCACCCAAGGTCACCAATCTCGCAAAAGAGATCCAAAACCACTCAGCCAACTCTCCGTTGACCGCACTTCTGCTTCATATAAGATGAGACTTGGTGTTGGAAGATAATTCCAAGAAAAAGTTACTGCTGAGTTACAGACAAGTCCTTTCTCATTGAACATTAAGCTGTCTAATGTTGTCAGTGACTTGTGCAAGGAAGCGGGTATCGTACAAAACACTAACTTAGAGCTAGTGCAGCGACTAGGATGTACGACAACGAGGTCGACGAACAGATAATTTGTGTGGTGCAGGGTGATGCAAGTTAATTGTGTGGTGCAGGGTATGCCGATCGGAAAAGAAACATAACATTGACTCTTAATTTGAAGTTGTAGGGCAAGACCATAATTATGCTGATCTTGTAAAAATCTCGAGCAAGTGCGAAAAGAAATTTGTGTTTCGAAACAAAGTTTTCTTAGGTAAATCTTATATATACTGAACAGCAAAAGAAACGCAAATGTTTGTTCAGATCCAGTTTAATCAAATTAGACGAAAAATTCATTCATGATAACCGTTCAATGAATCGAAACAAAATTCGGGCAAAATGTTCTTTGGACATTTGTCTTTCAAACTGTACAGTCCAATGTTCAACAAAACGAACAAGTCACTTCCTGGCATCAATGACGGCCTAGCACCTTCATCTCATGGAGTGGACAACACGATTGACCGAGGCTCTGGGGATGTTGTTCCAGGACTGGGTAATGGCTTGCTGAAGCTGTGCGGCTGTCATTGGTCTGGGAAGGACTGAACTCTCTGTAGCATATCCCAAAAGTGTTCAATGGTGTTTAAGTCCGGACTCAGTGCGGGCCACACCATCGTCTGGATGTTCTGTTGATGCGGGAAGTCCTGTGTGACCCTTGCTGATCTAGCTGAATGTGCACTTGCATTATCCTGCTGAAAAATGTTGTTGTGGGCATGGAAAAATGGCGCCACATGAGGTCGAAGGATTTGTTCAATGTAACGCTGTGCAGTAACGCCGTTCCCCTGACCAGGACCCAGACATTGGAAGAAAACTGGCCCCAGCAGCTGGTTGAGGCCAATGCCACCCCAGATCATGACGTTCGGCCCTCCCCATGCGTTGTGTTCCATGACGCAGTTGTCCTGGAAACGTTCACCTCTCCTCCGCCACACTCTGACACGACCATCTGCATTGCTGATGCAAAACCGACTCTCATCTGTGAACAGTACAGTACGCCATTGCCTCCAGTTCCAGTTAGCGTGGTTTCTGGCTCAATGAAGGCGTGCCAGACGGTGTCGACGAGTGATGACTGGCACTCGAGCTGGACGGCAGTTCCGCATGTCTCGCTCACGAAGTCGGCGACGCACTGTGTCACTGCTGATTGGCCTCTGGTGAGGTCCAATGGTGATTCGGCCAGTTTCTGAGGCTGTCAGGAACCGGTCTCTCTGATTGCGAAAAATGTGCCTCGGGGTATAGTGACCCGAGGTCTTCCGCTTCTTGGTCGATCATCAGTCACTCCTCTGGCCGCGAAACGCTGCTGCAGACGGTAGACTGTAGTGAAGTGAACATTGAATGCTGCTGCAACAGCCCGAGGGTCGTCACCAGCTGTCAAACGCCCAATAGCTCGTTCACGCTGTGCTGATGTCAGTCTTGGCATGGTTGCTGCGTCCAAAACGGGAGTGACAGCAAGCGTGCAGTAGTTTCCTTTTATTGCAAATGAACCGTAGAAATCAACTGATGCATTACTTTCAAGCTGCACGTCTTGCACGTGCCGCTCGTGAGCATTCTGTGCCTTTGCAGATATCAACATGTCCCGAGCTCATGGCAAGCAGCAGCACCATAAAACTCATGCTGCGCACGCTTTACACTTCTCTGCACACTCCTCCAGTACTAGTAAGCAAAACAGCCAACGTCAAAATATGGTTAACTTTTATTCAATCAAACATTGCAAATTAAATTTGCGTTTCTTTTGCTGTTCAGTATATTTTAAATGTTAACTGCTGTTTACCCGTTTTAAAGATCTGATGTAGTCCTGACATCTGCTATGTAGACAATTTGAGAAGGGGAGCACAATTTGCGAGGGGAGCACAGTTATGGGGAATAAGAGGTAGAGATAGTTGGTTTGAACACAAATTAATGATTCAGATATCAGTGGTTAAAATTTGTATGTAAAAGATACTTGTTTATTGGCAACTTGATGGCAGTAAAACATGGAGGATATAGTTTAAAAAAGCATGTTATTTGTGAAAGAGTGACGATGGTAAATGTAGAAGCAGTTGTTTGTTTTGTTGGTTAAGTGAAAAGTGTTATCCGGAAAACTGAAATTGGAGGGGCTCTTTGTCTAGATGGGGGGGGGGGGCGAATCTGAGGTTGTTGATTTGTCAGGAAGGGGGAAGTTAGCCTACGAGATTTCAAGGTGTATGTTTTAGTATGCCTCAGTAAAGTGCTAAACGATCTATAAAATATAAGGGTTATTTTTTGAAACCGGATGTCGCCAAAATTAGGCTGTGTATGTTCTTTCTATTCTCAGTAAGCATGTGGCTATTCCAGAATTCACTCTGCAAGCTAAAATAATGAAAATGGACTGACTTACCTGGTGTGTGTTGTGTGTGGTTACGGCATACGTCTGTACTACGGTTACTGTAGCCAGGCACCGCTTGGTAGTATGCGTGTGCTTGTATGGCGCGTGTGTGGTACCATGTACACCGTAAGACACATATACAGATCTTTTTGTGCAGGATAAGAAAGGCCGCACGGAATTTCACTTTGCCATACTGGGAAACCCCACACATGCAGGATAAGAAAGGTTGCACAGCTTGCAACTCCTCCGTAACTGGGAAAACAACGCACCCGTGCATGGGCGTCACAGACAGACGGACAGAAAACACCGTCCTCTTTTTATAATACAGTATTGTATTTTAATTATGTCCGAAACAATTTTATCGAACTTGTAGTGAAATTTTACATTTTACAAACTTAGTTTCTGACATATTTGTTCAATATGTACATATGTACACTTGTTTTATTTATGCTTTGAATGTTTATTGAAGTAAAACGTTGCATTTCACTCCATTATGATGTAAATATTGTTTTGTTACACCTATTTTGTATGAATCTTTCCCTCCATTATTTTGCACGAATGGAGCGATAAGGGCAGTTTACTGTCCTCGTCACATTGGAGTCACATTGGAGTAATGTGTATATAAACAGTTTATACTACTGATTGATAAACTTTTAATTTTAATTTTATTTATGTTGCTTATATTTAAAGGAGTTAAATTTGACTGCACATAGTCGGTGATCTAACCCATTGCCCAAAACTATGTACATCATTTTGAAACTATATAAGTGGCATTTGATAAGCCTGCATTGACCGTTTATAAACTGATCGTGATTTTATGATTAGATAATTAAACATTGAAATATGTTTTTGACTCCACGGTTGACTGAATATTTGAACTTTGCAAATAGATGTTGGATATCATGATCTATAAAGAATTTGATATTTGTATACATGTACAATTTCTGTTTGATATTGGTCAATCAGATATAAGGATAATTCACCATGCTGAATCATATGCAATTTTTATTATTCGTTATTTTTCTTGCATCGCCTAGCAATGAGTTTGCCCTGCACTTCTGGTGTGGTGGCATCCCTCATTCCACACCCCACTCGTCTGGTCCACTCGTCCAGTCCTGTTAAATTCCAATTCTGTGTGAATTAATTCGCCCCCTCGCTCATTAAGCAAGCCAAAGCCTACACCAAACCGTGCCAACTGCTTGACAGCATAATTCTCCAACAAGTGCATCTTTGGGGAAATGGATAATTCAGGAAAGGTAAGCCTGAATGTCGTCATGAAGCTTTGTATACACATATCAGGCTTGTCATTTGACATGTATGTTGATATTAGCTTATAGTTCTACTAATAAATAACTAAACCTAACGGATATACTTACCGATGCGCAAACTTGAGGAATATGTTCTCAAATTGCTCCTTGACAATGTGAAGCTTCTCGAATAAGCTCATGGTGTCGCATTGCAGGTATCTTCACGGGCCATAAAACTTGTAAAACTTGGCGAGGAGCTGATGTCGGAGATGTACGGTGATAACTTGAACCTGTTGAAGCAGTAGCAGAAATAACCATAACAATAAGCTTACTTTACATTATTATTTAACAGATACGATTGTTTTGATTTTATATTTTTTCAGGAACAATGTGCAGTGATAATACAGATATTCAAAAAGGTGAACAGTAAATTCACCGTAAATTCTTCCTTGTAGATACAAAAGCATCCTCGTATGTCAATGATAGGCAATTTTTACAAATGTAAACAGTATACTAAATTTTCACCATAAACAAAATGGTGATACATCTAGACCTACATAATAGGTGTTTCATAGGTCCTTTAAACCCAGTTAAATAAACGCGCACATTTAAACAAACCAGTAGACATAACAAAATAAAACTAAAGAAAAACTGCTCAAAGACATGAAACAATTGAAGATATTGTCCACGCCTTACACGATAAATGACATCTCATCGTATGTCAATAACAGCAGATCCATCATGTATTTGGCCAGTACAGTCAATTATGTTGTCAGCTTGCCAATATTCAAAAATGTTAACAATTAGGCATACCCATGGGACAGACTTCATATTAAAATTAAAATGTAAAGTGTGATTTTTAAAATTTGTATTTGTTGTATGTGTTTTATTTTTCTCCAGATATAACATTAAGCTCTGAGAGAATACTTAGTTGCATCAAGCACGATCTTAATCAAGCACGAATTTAAGTTTAAATTGAATAAAGACACATTGTGGTCACCGAACAATGATCAAAGTAAAGTCTGTTTCGATCCTGTTTGCATTGTTATTGGAGGCCGCTATTTATGGGATGTAACCATCAGCCAAGGGGAAAAATAGCGCTAGCCTCAACAGCTTGAACAAAGTTGAAGTTAGCAATGTTATTAACAATGCAAAATGTATATCAACAAAACTTGTCAACTCAAATTACATTAGCAAACAATTCAATAAACTAAAAGCTATAACTTTAATAATATTGGATACATCAAGAGCCAGAAAATCTTATAAAGAGTGACACTTTTGGTTTTCATGTACACAACTTCATAGGCTTGTGTCGAAAATACAGTGGGCATTCGCATTTCATATAAATTAATTTTGTGTGTGTATTATTTCTTTTTAAGTTTGTTTAGACACTCCAATTTGATGCCAAGTAGTGGTATGCATCAAAATTAGTAACAAGTTTCCTAGTAAATAAAAATGGATACTAAAAATCGGAATGCATTCTCACTATTTTCTGGTTAGCAAAAATGTTGATTCACAGTGCATTTTTTTTTGCCAACAATTTCAATCTTGTTCCGGTTGACTTTAATAAATACATGCCATGTGAATACCCTCTTGTATAATACGGTAGTTTAGGGTACCGGTAGCTGCTCTGTGAAAATGTTGTAAAAATGCATTACATTGTATATACTGCCCTTTTCACTTATCTTGTCTAACCATGACCTTATCTCGTTACGAACGTCATTGTTTGAATCTCTGAACGCAAGGAAAGTTTAATACGTATATATCACTAATGAATATAAATGGCCAGTCTAACTGCAATAAGTACAGAATGCTGCATGTTGTTCTTATACATGTAATAGTAACTATGACTAGACTGTATGCAGTGCAAGCAATTTTCTTTTACATTACGGAATTGTTTCTCTAGTTTTTGGAATAGAAAATAATATAATAAAACTGATTGAGGGTGCCCTTATTTTTCGTTTTGTATTACCCTCGGAAACTTATTTTGCGGCGGTGATAGCTAACCGCACAACTAACGTTAGGACTTGGATTACTGTACATACACGATGTCGTCCATGTCTTGAGCGTATTAAATGTCAACAGATAGAAATGGGGCAAGACCATTAATACATTATGACTAAAACATTCAGGTGGGACAGGTAAATTATATTCATCAAGCATAGATAGCTGCTGCACTGTAAGGTAGTTTTGTCTTATTCTTTATGATTAGGAACTTGGCATGGTGTTGTGGAAAATAATGGAATTTGCGGGTACCACCGTGTGATCTCTTTTATGATATACTACGACTAGTAGTTGACACTACTTGAGCCGTACTCTACTGCGACTCGAGACGTTGTGCCAATGCCTTAATTCGTTTCTGCCACCCAGAAACGAAGATGTATGATATGAAGATGTGGTTCTGATAAGAACCTTTGGTGTGTCCAGATTTTCTCCTGAAGATCCACCGAGTGCACTATTCGAAACGTTAAGATATATACTCACCAACGGTTCTTATACATCAGAGCCAAACATAACATAGGCATATTCATGTAAAAGATCAATTGTTGTGAGAAAATGTGACAAACATATAGTATATATTCATTGTTTCGACTACTTAAATGAGTGTTGTAATTGCTAAAACATCTTGGAATGGCAGTTTCGTTTTCTGCTGTGTAAGACATTGTCATTTTTTCATTGAAACATTATTTAACAAAATTTGGATTAGCTATTTCGCTTTAACATAAAAATGCAACAACCTATAATTGCACTGTGCAATTATACCAACCTTTGACTGTGATGAGGCACATAATAAGAATCGGAATCTGAAATAAGGTCCTCTACATCGATGATCGAGCCACACCACAGTTTCTCTCCCATGGAATCGATACCGTAGACCCTTTGAATGGATAACAGGTCTGGCGCCATCTTCGCCCCACTTTACCAAGACATCAGCAGCAGGATTCTTCCTGAACAAAATAACCCAGTTTAACAATTAGTACTTTAAGAAAAGCCCCTTGCCATACTTGGTTAACTTCATGAATAAAACCCAATCATTTGTTGTATTTTGTAAGACGTGCAATTTTCTTTTAAGGTCAATACAGTAATTTTTGCGTTTCGATGTTTCTTAGTTTGGTATTGGCTTTGATGAGGGTGGGGTGTATTTGGTATAATCATCAGCCAAACCATCCTACCCCATACATTTGTTTCATTCAATATTACATCAGATATGAGTCATTCTTAATTCATCAAGGGATAGCAGACTTATTTATTTATTCCCTGTTGCTTGGGTAAACCAGTGTTAAACTTAAAATAAAGAATAAAATATGTGCCGAAATTACAAATTATTTTACCTTCACCGAGAGCCTTTTGATCGCATGTCCGTTGATCTTCCTTGGCATAGCCACAGCTTGAAAATCACAAATGAGACCTGAAAAAAAACAATACCATGAACACTGTCCCTATATTAAATCCACCACCTTTACCCTAAACATGGAAGTGTTTTTAATGAACTAGATAAATTAAACTATTCATTAATTAAGCCATCAAGGAGTAGCAGATTGTCAAGGGCCTGTTAATTTCGTGTTGCTTTAGTAACGTTTGAGTTTTATGTCATAAAAGAACACTGTAGAGAAATTACCAAAATAATTACCTTATGGCCTCAAATTAACTTTAAAGTTCCAATCTACTTGACTGTATTATTGTATATAACATTTAAATAAAATATTCCTATTAGAATTGAGAAGGCACTGATGAGTATACACCGAGTCGGTGTGAGGGCAAAATGAAATGATGTTGACTAATAGAATTACTTTGATTTCTTTCTATTAAGAGTGGTCAAGTGATTCTTCACCCAGTATTTAATTGTCCTCCAATTCCTACTCTGAAGGGCAGTTGGGTACTCTGCTAAAGCCCTCTCACAATCCGTTTTGCCTGGTAGCTTCTTTGCTCTGATAAATGAACCAAGTGTTGAGTAAACAGCACTCCTCTCTGACTTGTTCCATGGCCTGCGGCTAGTTAGGTGTTCGGGTATGTACCCGAAACACCTATTGTTTTTGTTCGTTTTTTTTTTTTTTTTTTTACTTCTTCTTCTCCCCATCGACTGTCTACAAAAAAACACATACTTGCAAACTTCACATGAACTTGAAACTTGGCATATACTTAGAACTTAACACGTAGGTGAAACAAAATTTGTGACGTCATGATTAGGTCATCAGATATCGAATTTTGATACCTCATTCTTTATTTGTTAAAACGTTTCGATTACGTTGGATAATCAAAGTCTACTGTGCGCCCTCTGTTGGTGAATCTAAATCAGCTCTGGTCGTGCTCATTATGTATGCATGTTTAAGGAATTGAGCGTTTACGCTTCGGAAATGCAATTGACTCGGCTATCGTGACCCCTGAAAAAATTGTGTTTCTGATCAATTCGTTTCGCAACATGTATTATGTGATTGACTAAAATCCTTTTTAGGTTCTTTTTTATGTCAGCATAATCTATTTATTCTGAAAAGGTCACTTAATAGCTCTTTTCGAGGTCGTTGAATCGATTAACTGCCACATGTTTCAACAGTTGGGTGCATGCAGACCTGCGGAGGAAACCTTCCACAAAAGCGAGTTTTTCACTATTTTTTGAATTTTTCCTATCACCAGTGGATGTTTCATCGTTGAAAACAGACATTATTATGCACACTTAATTGAAGGTGAGTCTGGGCAATGACAAAATTACGAGAATCTTTGATTTAAAAATAAGCATTTTAACAGGCTTCAGACATGTCAGATGTGTTGTAACGCATTGGTTGATGCATGCATGCAGATAGATTGATGACAGTGCAGTCGGTAATGTGTACGGTATGGGCGCCAGTGAATGGTACTAGTACTTTAAACGTTGGGACTAATTTAGCGGGTACCCGGTTTTATGTAAACAAAGTGTGCTTACGTGGGTTTTTCCTCCATGACTCTTTTGAAATACTAGTACTATAGTATTAGTGGTAAATAGTCTGTAACGTTAGGAGGGTGAAGCCTAGGCATGAGTATGTTAGCTCTGTGAAATTAAATAATTGATTTTTTAAATTTAAACAAACAAATGGTCTGAACAGTGAACAACAAAAGGGCTGAAAACATTAAAAACATTAGTACAGCTGGACATGTCTACCAATGTCATGCATGTATAATACATGGAGGTACTTTGTAAATCGTCCCCATCAGGATTTACTACTCAATAGAGAATTTCACATGGTGTCACCGTAATTAGTCTTACTTAATCATGAAATTTAAAGAATATCATTTATGATACTTTTCAGAATTTGTGATCACGTGAAATCATGAAATGGTTTTGAATACAACAAGATAAAACATGCTTATTTTCAGTTTAATTTTCTTTTCACGGCTGATCTTCCTAGATGGAACTCCCTCAATTCTGGTGTGGCGATGGTTTGATCACTTTATGGGAACATTGCAAACAGTAGGATTAGCTGCAAAGGTAAGAGTTATGTCATATTAGGAAACAGTCCGGCAGTGGGTTAGAAATGAACAGACTTTACATATATTTTTATTGTTTTAAGTAGTAAACTCTTTGTATGTGTAAAACTGTACCATGAAATTGCTGTAAAGGGAAGTTACAACAATGGTAAATCTAAAAACCTATAAATCAATCATCCTGAGAAATGATTTGGTTAGAGAAAAGAGGAATCGTTGTCAAAAACGGAAAAAACATGTAACAGTTTTTGTTTATATTTTTTACAAGGATGTGTTAGTACCATATACCAATGTACATGTACATTCCCTTTATTTTTATATTGCATTTTTAGATACATGGACCCCAAAATGTAAGTAAATAGGCCCTGAACTATTTGACCAATGAAAGATTTTCTAGAGATTTGATGTAACAATGAAAAACCACAAATAATACACGAGGTAGTGTATCCCATGTGTATGTATACATACATGTACATATGTGTAAAACAATGTTGTTTTTCTTATTTTTGACAGATCTTTATGCATGCCCTTATTCCTGGTATTGTGGTGGTGTGATGGCACTGCATGATGCTTAACAACTTTTGCAGAGGATCTTTCATTCCGTGAACTTCACGTCCTGCCATGTTGAATTCAGTATATACCAGCTTGCCACCTTATGGCACCTCCAATAGACCAATTTCTACTTTATACATACATGTAAATGTAGCTTTGGGCTGATGTTGATTCCAGAGAAACTTCAGTAAATTCAGTAAATCAGGAGTACAATGTCTGTGTCAAAACAGCATGGAGTCAAGGAGTTGAACAATTGTAATATCTTGAGTGTAGGAAAAACTGAACAATATCCATACTATTGCGCAGGATATCTGTGTAAAAAGAGGATGTGAATGATAAATCTGATGTCGCGAACATCTGCAAACATTTGAACTAAACCTGTCATAAATCAGTGCACTATGACGTTCAAGTTAATCATCATTGCCAAGGCCTGATTTGCATCTAGGGCTCTGCTCTCTTATTTTTCGTCCTTTTGGAGCTAAACACTATTCATCAGTACATCATTGTTATGATTCAAAATACTCTTGAAAATATTTTTCTGTGTACTCACCTAGGCCCAATATCAGTGCTGCTTAGTTTATAGTTCTGCCCATGAACTTGTTTTGTGTGGGCTGGGTGAAACAACTTTTGTGATATAAAAAACGTAAGCACTTAATGTGATTAAACTTGCATAGCCAGGTTAATTTATGATGTATTATTTGAAAATAAAGGGTTTTTATACACTGTTCAGTACCTGAAAGTTATGTTCGCATAAAGACTGCAGACTAGACTGAGGTAAACAAAGACAGATATGACATGTGAATATAAAGATTGTACCCATCTCTACCAAACATCTCAAAATTAACATGTGACAATGTTGCCAGAGAAAATATTATAGGGCTGTGATTCCTTTTTAAAAATTACTATTTTTGTGATAGTAAAAACAAAACAACTGAAAGTTAGGAAAAGAAAATTGAAATAAATGTAAGAAGATGTGAATCCAAAGTACTACCATGACTTATTTATTGTATGTGTAAAACTGTACCATGAAATTGCTGTAAAGGGAAGTTACAACAATGGTAAATCTAAAAACCTATAAAATCAATCATCCTGAGAAATGATTTGGTTTTCATGTTGGAGAGAAGAGGAATCGTTGTCAAAAACGGGGGAAAAACATGTAACAGTTTTTGTTTATATATTTTTTACAAGGATGTGTGTTAGTACCAAATACCAATGTTGTACATTCCCTTTATTTTTATATTGCATTTTTAGATACATGGACCCCAAAATGTAAGTAAATAGGCCCTGAACTACTTGACCAATGAAAGATTTTCTAGAGATTTGATGTAACAATGAAAAACTATTCATTAACGTGAATGTATTGTATGTAAAATACATGTACTCGACGTGTGTGTATTGTATGTACTGAGATTGTTACTGTGTTCAGTATTCGCGCGATTTGTATGTATGTGTACATGTACGGTACATACGTACACGCGCGCTATAATACGACTATGCACACACTGATGCAGACTAGTCGCGCACTGTGTAGATTCACGTAAGCACACGACCCGTATTTTAGGACTGAAAAAGTCGTTTATATTGAAAATTTCCGTCATTGCTCACGAATCAAACAAGCTAAAAGATATGAAATATGTAGTTTTCTAAATGAATGCTTCTTCATTTTCCATTTAAAAAATTCCAATCAATAAAAAAGTAATCATTTTTCAACGTTATATAATTCAAGTGATATACTTTTATTGACCATTTCGCGACGCTTTTTACACACACAAATCTCCTCAAATGTTTAATTGCATTGAAGAAAAAAAATCAACAACAGCAAAAAAATATATAACTTTTAATGGCTCATCGATATTTACTTTCAAAAATGATAGTCTTGGGTTGTAAGAGTGGAATTTTGGTCGGAAGTTGAGTTTGTTAACGTTCTTTTTTTTCTGAATGTGTGTCGCCATGTTAACGAAGCTAGCTAAGTGACGTCACGTTTCATTATTAGAGTGACGAAAAACCAACAACCGCACAGTGGACACTTTTTTACGCACGGCCTATGGGGCTGAAACAGCCAGCCGTGTATCCCGTGTTCCATGCACGCGAGTGGGATAACTAATAATAATTATAGTAAAGAAAAACTTTATTAAAAATGACAACAAACTGGAAGCCACATTTTTCTTTTATGGGTTCATAAAATTCAATTAAACTTCAGATGTTCACTTGTAACCAAGGTAACTGACCAATTTCCCTAAAAGGTTTGATTACCTGTGATGATGTATGGTCCATCTGCTCCATGATGCAATCTAGAAGTAAACAGGGCGGCGGGGGGTGTCTTGGGGTAGCACAGTCAAACCCTCATCCCCCGCCCATTGACTGAGAGCATACTTTTAATTCACATTTGATTCCCTTGAATTTAGATGATCGCACCATTCTAAACGATGCAGACAGGAATTATGGCACAACCTACGACAGGAAAAGGCAAAAGAAGACCAGTACCAAGGTAAGGAATTTGCTTAATGATATGACTGCACATTCTACCTGATTTCGAATGACCCCCATTTGACAAAATAAAACCAAAACAGTGACATGAAGCACATGAAGTGACAAGAACTTTGAAGTTGTGATTTTTTGAAGATAGCCTATTTGTTACATTTTATGTTTATTTGCTGCATCTTGCTAGCTCTACTAATCTATAGTATTGTGTGCCTTATATGCAGGTCAAAATAAGATGGGCAATTTTCAATTAAATTCAATAAACAACTTAAAGGCTTGGTAAAACCCAGCTTATACGTTATCACTGACCAGAGCCATAGCCATAAAAAATACAATGCAATACTAATACACAATAATGGATTTCTTTCCCTGGACAGGCTATCTTCACAAAATCATAACTTAAAAACTTTAAGAGTGCCCATCACAAATTTTTTGGTAAAGATTGTTGCTCACATCATAAACTAATATTTGAAAAAAAATACAAAATTTGAAGCATACTTATTTTTGTAAATCAAACATTTCAGTTTTTTGGGGTTTCTCATGTAGGTCAATTGACAAAGAATGCCCCTTTAGTACAATTACGTGAATGATCCTAGATAATAATTAGGAAACGTCACAAAATTTGGTTGCATCGTTTAGGTACATAAGAAAAAAATATCAAAGAGATCATGCCCCTCCTGATAGGGTCTATTCAAAAAGACAAAAATATATATAAATACTCACAGCAGCACCTCAATCTAATTGTTTTCAATTTTTTCCCCTTTTGTTGGCAGACGACAGCAGCAAAGAAACAAAAGACAAAGAAACAAAAGACCAAGAAGCAGATTGAGACGGGCAGGAAGACTGCAGAGATCATCGGCTTCTTTCCACCTGCTGATGAGCTGGAGGATATGATAAATTTTGATATAGAAATGGGGGTTGTGAATTTGGGAGCGACTAATGGGGTAGAGGAGAATTGGATTGATGAATGGCTGGGCAGGGATGTAGATGATGGTAATGGTGGGGTAGGTGTGTTGGTGGACGGTAATGAAGGGGATGGGCAGGATGCCGAGGGGGACAAGGAGGAGAGGCGAGATACTGAGGATGGGCAGGATGCCGAGGGGGACGAGGAGAGGCGAGATACTGAGGAGGATGGGCAGGATGCCGAGGGGGACGAGGAGGGGTGGGATGTTGAGGGGGAGGGAGCTAGAGGAGCGGGTGATATGGTGGCAGAGGGGGGTGAAGGGGTTCACCAAATAACAATAGTAAATTTTGATGGGGATTGGTTTTTTTTCCGAATCATATGGGGGATCAAATAATTAATAGGCTGGTTCAACTTCAGGAGGGGCAAGCCCAGTTAAACGGTAAGATCAGAAGACTCGAGAAAATTTTCCACAGACTAACCAACAACAACAACAACCAGCAAATAAACATTCAATACCTTACAAGACTTCACCAGCCAGTAGCTCGAACACCAACTTCGCCGTCGCTCTGGCCCGGTACTTTTTCACAGACAACGAGTTGAAATTAAATAGAACCTGGTTCAGTGGCATGAGACGGGGTGCCAATGGCAGACAAGTTCGTGGCATGGACAAATTCGTGCCCACTATTTTCGAATAATGGATATCCCGGATTTGTCCAAGCCGGACGAGTGGAAACGATGCTGTAAAAAGCATCGACGCAGCTGGCCGCGAACTTGTCCGAAAGGACATGGCACCCCGCTGTCAGTAAATGACGTATAAGAAAAAAAAAGATTAGTGTCCAGTTTTGTTTGTATAATAGTTTTCCCTCACTTTATAAGGATGTGACACTAATTTGTTTTTCTACAGGTCCTTACAGATGCATCGCCTGATCATTTGCCCTATACGGAGCTCAGGAAGTGCCATCTGACTTGTTGAGATCCTCAGATAATTTATCGCAGGATGATGACATCATAAATGTAAGATGACGTCATCCTGAGATAATTTATCTCGGGATGACGACATCTTGAAAGTAGGATGTCGCCTTCCCGAGATAATTTATCTAGAGATGACGACATCCTGAAAGTAGTATTTCGACTTCCCAAGATAATTTATCTCGGGATAATGACATCCTGAAAGTAGGATGTTGTCTTTCCTGTATAAAATATCTCAGGATGTCGTCATCTTACGTTTATGTCATCATACTGTGATACATTATCTGAGGATCTCAACAAGTTGGATGGCACTTCCAGAGCTCCGTAGCCCTAAATATAAAAATACATAATTTTTTAAGTTAACAGATTTTCGATGAATATGAGCTGCTTCAACAAAAATTATTTTTCCTTTTTTTTTTTTTTTTTTTTTTTTTCGGGGGGGGAACCATAAAAGCAATTTAAAACAATTCTTTTTGCAATTTTTTCAAGCACTGGCTCAAATGAAAGCTTGTAACATTCTTGACCTCATAAAAAGAACTACTTGAAATTTAAATTACAAATTTCTTAAATTTCTCTGTCCAAATCGGCCACGGATCAGGCGATGCGTCTTCTAAGGGATGGTACAACATTTATTGAGTGTTCAAATGTACAGTATACTTAACACAATTTTATTTCAATGACTTTTCCTGTGTGAAAAAATTTGAGCTGCCATTGTCTGAAATAGAATTTAATGGAGTACGGTATGTACATATAAGAAGTGTAAATATAATAAATTTGTAAATAATAATTGTAAATACAATTCACATTGTCCTGGCGTGTATAATTATCACAAGTCTGCATAGTTGAGTATCAGTCTTTCAGTCATGGCCCTGTTTTAGAGGTTTGCCATGACACTGGTATGTTAGTTGTTACCAAGCAGAGCCGTCGTCATATAAACCCCCAACCCCCACCAAAACCCCATTGAGGTTTATTTAATATCAATGCCCCCCCCCCCAAAAAAAACAACAACAACAACAACAACAACAACAACTCTATGGCTAATATTTGGGAATAGTACACTCTTACATTTTTTCAAAAGGTGGTAAATACTAAAGACATTAAAACATACTCAAACCCATTTCAAACCAACCAGTTAATCCATCAAAACTTTGTACTTCTAACTAAGAATAAGTGCAGGACATGATTGGAAATGTTATTGTTAAGAACAATACTACTTAGCACTTATTAATTGTAGTTCCTTAAGTTGGTAGCACCCACTGTCTTTCGTTCCAAATAATAAGTCTGTGCACTAAGTAGACTGGTTACGAATTTAGTGTGGAATTGTACTTCCAACTAACAACATGACTGATTTCTCTTTCCCCAAATTGAAATTTCACCTTCCTCCACCAAACGTATCCCGCTAGCACTTGTAAGCTAAGCGATCGCATTCAGCACACGTGTTTTGCGGCTAGTTGACGTGACCTAACTTGTTTAGTCTAGTCTGAACTGGAGCGGATCCAAGAATTTTAACAGAGGGGCGTCAAGGTCTTCAGATTTTGGTTATGTCCGATTGTTACGGAAAGGCGTAAATATAAGTAATCCCTACCCTAACCCTTACCCATGCAGAGCGTCATTAAACAAAATATTACTATAATTGTTGACTTTTTTTTTTTTTTTTTTTTGTGTGTCAGAGTGAGGGGAAAGGTGTTCGACGACCACCCCCTCCCCACCCCTGGATCCGTGCCTACTGGTATAGACCTTTTCTTTGTAGATAAACAAACTGCACTGGTTGGCATGGGTGGCCAAAAGTTACAAAATCTTTCAATTTGTTGATATAATTCGTCGCATTTTTCTCATAGTGACGAATCGGCATTTTTTGTGAAATCCGGGTTTTTGCAGTTCTGGGTTTTTTGCAGTTCTGAGTGTCTAATTTCATCTGTGAAGGTTTTAAACCATAATTATGCCTGGTTTTAGAGTTACAGAGATCCCCCATGCGGCGAATAAGCAAAATAGTCAAATACGTTTTTTCATAGTGACTAATCCGTTTAACCGGTTGGTAACCACTATATCTTTGTACGCATACAATATTACAGTGCGCGGACGGCCGGTACCAGCTATACCCACGGACAGACTGAGCAGCGTAATCTGTAGAAAACATCAAGTTTTTAGCTTATTTTGCAATGTAAGACAAAGAAAAACCATGGATCTAAGGTATTTACATCGTTAGGCAGTGTATTCGTTTGTCGGTACTTATTGTTAATATTGGCCTTATAGAGTATGTACACATACAAACATGTACAAATACATGGGTGGCAAATAAGCGCCGGCGGCACTTTTTTGTTTTTTACAATCATAGTGACGAATAAGTATAAGGCATATACGCTATGCGTGCGCTGAAGTGACGAATAGGCGACCACATTTTTTTTAATAGTGACGAATAAGTTCAAGCCATCATTACACATAGAAAATCAACATTTTAAACAAAGTAAACACAGTAAATTACCAACCAGGTACTTATTAACACTTGGATGATAAAACGAAATGTGTTTTTTGAAAAATAAAGCAAAAAAAACTGACAGCGAAAATGTGTCCGACTTAAAGCATGATTTACTCGTAACGCACCTTTTTTCCCGATTCGTCACTATGAGAAAAATGCGACGAATTTGTGATCCAAATCAAAATTGTTAGACATTTTTTTTAAAGAAAATACGTCCCGTTATTAATTTGTTTGTTCCTAATAGATTGATAATCCTAATAGATTTACAAAGTTGTGATATTTTGTTTTTGTTTTGCACTGATGGTTTCCCATACTCTGGTTGGCAAAAACTCGAGCTGTTATCGTGGCCGCGTCTCTAGCCCAGGTTGGACTCGTTGTGTGCAACGGAAGTCAGGCAAGCTAGGCTGTAGGCCGCGTCCTACCCGTAGAACTTGTTGCATGCCATAACTGTGGTTATTGCGAAGGTGGGCTGGATAAATGTCACAATGGCATCCAGCCGGACACCATACCCCCGTTAACAGGCAAGGTAAGTAAAATAAAATGTGTGTGGTTTTCATCACACCGGTATTAGCCTGTAAAGGGCGACTTTTTAGGCGACTGCTGGCGACCGTCATAGTCGTAGCAGGTCGCCGAAAAACCGGCGACTGGACCCCCTACGACAATGTCTACGACAAGCTACAACAACCTAGCACCTAGTCGACGTCAAGCTACCGACAACCGGCGACCCAATCGTCGCGACTAAGGACGACCACACCTACGACAACCTACGACCACACAGGCGACAACCGAAGTCAACCTACGTCCACCCGCGACAAGCTACGACCCTGTCGGCGACAACTGAAGACAAATGAAGAGAATTCACTTGACTTCTCTTGACGCCAGTACCTGTCGCGGGTTGACGTAGGTTGACGTGTTAGTCGACAATGGAATTCACCGAGGTTAGCACCGGCGACAACCTGCGTCACCTGGCGGCAACCTACGACAGCACCTACGTCAGTAGAAGTCAAGCTACGCTCATTGGCGTCAAACCCACTGTCGCCGAAAACTTATGATCATTTTGAAAATCCCGCGGCGACCAGAAAGAGGCTACGACTCTTTGGGCGACTGAGGAGACTACTCCCGACCATACAGGCGACACCCTGGCGACGATGTGGCGACAGCCTGGTCGCCTAAAAAATCGCCTAAGTGGGACAGGGGCATTAGTGTTTTATATCCACGCGTGTTATTGTAAAGATAGCGATTAGTTAATGTATTCCACGCGAAACACTAATGGATTCCACGCGAAAATGTTTTGTACATATTAATAGTATGTGCTCATTAACTTTTCGCGAAAAATGTTTACGGTACAAATGGTATGAAAAGGGAAAATTTCGCGGGCTTGGCTAGCTGTTCTCTTCGTCTAGCTACAAGCTTCATCATAACACGGTACAGCACATACACCCGACAACGTATCATATCTTTGAAGGGTCGAGGTTTCACTAACCGTGCCATCCGATCAGCTATTTCGAAGGAAGATGGCTTAACAGTTTCATTGAGTGGTATTTTCAAGTTCTTGAAGAAAGTGCGGAACGGATCATGTCTGGTAGACTTGCCGAAAGCCGGGCGCAGCAGCAAAATTACCGCGCAAATAAAGGACATCATTAACCGCGAATTAGAGCTTAACAGTGAGCAAAGCGCCGCAGACTTACGGGAGACTATTACCCGAGAAACGGGTAGTGCGATCCCACAGTCGACCATTCGCAGGGTCAGGAGGAAACTCGGATGGGTACACATCGGTACTCGTTACTGTCAACTCATTCGGGAGGCCAATCGACCCAAGCGTCTAGCGTTCGCACAGCGATGTCTTGCAAATAGAGACACATTCGATGATGTCATCTGGTCAGATGAGAGTTCAATGCAAACTGAGTGCCATGCTAAAAGAGCTTTCCGCAAAAAGTATATGCCAGTTCCCCTCAAAGGTAAACCAAAGCATCCGCTTAAAGACCATGTCTAGGCTGGGATTTCCATGCGAGGCGCAACTGGCATAGTCGTTTTTGATGGGATAATGAAAGCTGATTTTTATTCGGACACCATTTTGCGCGAATGGTTGAACCCCTTTCTGATCAGGTTTGGCAGGGCGCATCGCTTTCAGCAAGATAACGATCCCAAGCACACGAGTGGTCAAGCCCAAAGGACCATGCGCGAGCTCGGCATCAACTGGTGGCATACGCCACCAGAGTCTCCTGACATGAATCCTATCGAGAACCTATGGGCGGAACTGAAAGACCACTTGAGGAAACGGGTCAAGCCATCAACCAAGGCAGAGCTGATTCGTGGAATCCAAGAGTTCTGGGGCCAGAAAGTCAACGCAGCGAAGTGTGCCAAATACATCGGGCACCTTCACAAGGTCCTGCCAGTGGTCATCCAGCGAGAAGGTAACCAATAAACCCACCGGCTCTGATCAGAGCCACAAATAATTAAAAAAGAGATGTTATCTAATGTCTGTACTTTCACTGAAAATTACCAAACAAACTTAAGCGTGACACAGAATTTATTGTGTCTGTATCAGACTACCGTAAAACTTCAGCCTAGAAAAAAATAAGTTTAAAGTAATTGAGTTGTTACATGAGTTATATGGTTATAAAAGGGCGGGGATCAATGCTGTGTGAGAAGTTTCATAAAACATCCCTGATTTTGCTATGGAAAAGTCTCAAAAGTTTGACTTAAAGTTACATCATCACAATGCACAATAGGCCATTAGATTTAAAGACTTGTGCATCCTAGTAACCCTTTGTGAAGTGCAGCAAGCAGCTAGCGTCATTAGCAACCTTTTGTTAAATGCAGCGTGCAGCTAGTGTCTTCAGCAACTATCCTTGAGCGTTTCCCATGCTCACAGCACCGGACTTCAATCATCTTCACACCACCCCTGATCACTCCCACAAAGTCGGCACCCATCCCCAGATGGAACTTTAGGAAAGCGGACTGGGTTAAGTTCAGAGAAACAACTAACTCCCTTGCATCAGATCTCCCTGATCTACGTACCACCAATACCAATATCGATGAAGCCTACTCAATTGATTTAATTTTGCCCTACACCGACGTGTGTATAGCACTGTATGCTCAGTGCTTTCCGTGTGTCTGTGAAAAAACTACACAGGCGACTCGGGCGGGATTCGAACCCACGACCTCCTGCTTACTAGTGCAGACGCCTTAACCTCTCGACCACCGAGCTTGCCCGATGACGATTGGCCGGCTAGAATCCTATATAGCAGCGGGTTCCGCGATATATATAGATTGGTGAAATTCTTGCGTCGGGAGATAAACAGCCTACTCAAGCTTTACCAAAGCTCTGAAAAGCGCTGCAAAAGAATGCATACCAAGGGGATACCGCAAGTGCTACATACCAACATGGGACGAAGAATGTGACTTACTCTATACAAAATTCACTGAATCAGAACGCCCGGACGAAACCAACCAATCAGCAACAGACCTCATAGATCACTTGGACAACAAACCGTCAAGAACGCTGGATTGACACTGTCACCAATATTGATCTCAAACATTCCTCTAGGAAGGGGTGGAATACAATCAAGCGCCTCACTGGAAAATCGACAGCCAAGTCTAACTGCCCTATAGCACCAAACTCAATTGCTAAACAAATAGTAGCCAATGGTGTATACAAAAATCCTAACAAGGCCTTCAAGCGCAACATCACTAAGGAACTCAAAGAAACAAAACTGCTGCCATCGGACAACAACAACTTGGCAATAAGATTTTCCTTGGATGAACTGAATGCCGCCTTGCAAATAATTAAACTAGGAAAGGCTCCCGGTCCTGACGGCATTCATAATGAGTTTTTGAAGAATATCGGCGGGGTCATGATAGCCTGGCTCCTCAACTTGCTCAACACGTGCTTCTGCAACAGACTGATCCCAAAAATGTGGCGCAGAGCCTCCATTGTTGCTTTACTTAAACCAGGTAAACCAGACAACTCACCGTCAAGTTACCGGCCAATAGCACTGCTATGTACCACCTACAAACTAATGGAACGGTTAATCCTCACCAGGATCAATCCGATTGTGGACCCTCTTCTACCACATGAACAGGCAGGCTTTCGACAAGGCCGTTCAACAGTCGACCAAGTTGCACTGCTTACCGAAACTATTGAACAAGCCTTTGACAAGGGACACGTCACTGGTGCCATCTTCCTAGATCTCACCGCAGCATACGACACCGTGTGGCACCATGGCCTACACCTCAAACTCCAGAAGATGCTCAAGTGTACGTACATGGTGGACTTCATAATGGAACTTCTCTACAGCAGATCTTTTACCTTGTCCACCAGTGACGGCCAACGAAGTCGACCATTCAGACTAAAACATGGTGTTGTCCAGGGCTCTGTACTTGCTCCGACCATGTATGCAGATGATGCTGCTCTGACTGCTTCAGCCAAAACCTTTGAAGAAGTGGAAGAGTCACTCACTACTGACATGGCACTGGTGTGTAGATACCTGGAGAACTGGCGTCTAAAGCTGTCGATAAACAAAACAGTATGCTCCACCTTCCACATCCGCAACTACTGTGCTAACTACAGCTTAAAGGTCAAACTACCACAGTATACTCTTCTGAAATTTGAACGCCACCCGATATACCTGGGAGTATGCCTGGTTCGCAGCCTGACATAAAGAAGTATATCCAGAAACTGAAATAATAATAATAATGTGTGGACTTATATAGCGCACGTATCCACCAACTGAGTGGTGCTCAAGGCGCATTATATTATTACCCCTGCTCATAAATCATTCCTGAAACCATCTCAGCTCCCTGGGGAGTATACAGCTCAATTGCTGCCATTACAGCGCATATAGGGCTAATCAACCAACTCTGCCCTCACAGGTACCCATTTAACCCCTGGGTGGAGAGAAGCAATTATGGTAAAGTGTCTTGCTCAAGGACCCAAGCACCACGGTCACGGCTGGGATTGGAACCCACATTCTGACGACTCTGCCATCAGAACACAAATCCGAAATGCAATGTCTCTGCCAGGGTAGCCTCCTAAGAAGACTGGCCAGCCTATCCTGGGGTGGATCCTTCCAAGTCCTGCAAACCTCTACAATGGCTCTTGTTTACGCGCCTGCTGAGTACTGTGCTCCTGTCTGGTGTCGGAGTGCTCACACCCGCCTGGTTGACACGGCACTCAATGAAGCTATGCGAACGATAACTGGCTGTATTCGCAGTACCCCAGTAGCTTTCCTTCCACACTTGGCTGGTGTTGATCCTCCAGATATCCGTCGCAACAAACAGTCACTCCGACTCTACCGCCATGCTTCAGCTGAAAACCACCTGCTACACGAAGTGTTGTATGACTCACAAGCACCGACAAGGTTGAAATCTCGTTGCCCACTCCTTACATATCGTCGCAGTTTTCACGAAGTGACATATTCGTCCACGTCGTGGTAAAATCGCGTTGCGAGATATAAGCGATTGAAGTTGGTCAAGTTTTAAAACTGCGGTTTCGATGTCGTTTTAAATTAATCTCGAAGATCATTAATTTTTACTTTGTTAGAAAGCTGAAATCTCATATGATACGTAACTGTATTTGTTTTGTAGAGGAAAATAACTATAAACGAGTAATAAACTTATAAACCAAATAGTCACTTCGTGAAAACTGCACACGCTGTTGTCAAGTTTTCACGAACTGACGTTTCCCGTGCATTGGTATATGGACACGCGTCAACTTCGTGGAACACACGTGTGGCGTGATCGAATTGTGTCACTTCGTGAAAACTTAAAACATGCCGTTCGCATAAAATACATGCAGTAATACATGCACAAAGCTGCAATCGGTCACTTCGTGAAAACTTAAAACCACAGTATACTTCAATTTTACAAAAACGTCATTACTTTAATTAGAAAACTAGATAGTTTTGAGGATTAAAACTTGGTGAAATGAAAGATAACAGTATTTGAAGTCCAAATAGTCGTGAAAACTGCGACGATATGTGTCAGAACTGAACCAAAACCTACAAAGGACTACTGTCCCAGTCCCAGCTCATCTACAGTCCTATCTGCCAGTCCATTCTGCTCGACCACCAGGCTGTGAGCTTCCGAGAAAGGCCTGGGTCCAGCTTAACAGACTTCGTATCGGTACAGGCTGTTTTGCCGATACGATGAAGAAAATGGGTTTGAAGGACACAAACATGTGTGAGTGTGGTGCCGTGCAGACAGCAGACCACATCTTGACCAGCTGCCAGTCACATGGCCCTCCTTGCAACATCACGGAAACCGACAATCCTAGCCTCATAGACTACCTGATGATTACTAAATGGTGAACCACTGGATGATGGTGTATACGAAAGAAGAAGCAACCCTCTATGTGACAGTGCAGCTTGCAACAGCAGTTTGTATAGATTTATCATCCAAACCATAGTTGTGGTCAACATGTTAAAATGCACCCAGTTATTATTATTCACTACATTTCAAAAACTTCAGGTTGGTTGTCTGTTGAGGACTACGGGGGGGGGGGGGACTAAAGTTCTGGGCAAATTTTGCATCCCCACATTTCAAGCCATAAAATAAACAATTAAAACTTTAAATAATGTCTTCAAAATTATTGGAATTTTTTTGTACACGTTTTTTTTTCAGAAGGGAGGGGGCCCAACTGCACTAAGGAGCGTCTTGTGTCTTCCCCAAGAATAGTGTCCTCATCTGCCAACAGCATTTATTTCAACCTTCAACATTAATGTTGTTAAACCATAAAAATTATAGCAAGGTTAAACCTACATGTAATGTACATGTGCATGACAGCGCGTACTGCTCATCCATAGTACTAGTTGCCAGGCCTAGGCAAACGAAATACGCGCTACATACAATGTGATACTTTTGCCAACCAGAGCAACATGTATACAATGTGATACACTCTTGGCCTAACTTGGCATACAGTATGCAATGGGAATTAGTACAACGTTATACACACTGTGCTGTACACACACTAGATAGGCCAGGACAGCAACCTAAACATACAGTATACAGCATGTAGTCCTATATATTGTACATGTATACGTACGTATAAGTACGTTAACGACTGCAAACGGATTCGAATGTTTTTTCAGAAGTATTAAACATATAAAATATCTTCCTATAAATATGAAAGTTACACACGTATTTAATCAATTAATTGTTCATACATGTAGATGCATTGTCTCTGCTTCCATCAATCTGGTGGAAATCCTCAGAAACCCGAAATTCAAATTGACATGTCCGTATGTAGATTATACGCTCAGTCGTATAAGTCACGTATACAGCAGCTGCACCACTATTACACAAACTTACTGGAAATTGATTTTCGGTAAAACATATTAAAAATATTAATTGTCGTCCTATGTACCTGAAAGTTACATAAGTATTAATTAATAATTAATAACTTCATCGCTTTTAATGGAATCAATCCGTAAAATCATGCTATGTGTAGGAGATTGTCATGTCAGCCTTTTACCTTTTCACCTCCAAAACAATCCCAACTTTCCCCAAGGGCAACCCCCCACCCAAGTTACAAGTCCAAATGTCACTTCTGACTCAAGTTACGGTCCGGAAACTACAGTGCCCGAGGACGCCGTAGGCAATGACAATACCCCTTTAGCCTATGGGGCTGAGGGGTAATAAAAGGGAAGGGGATTGGATAGTTTTGTAATAAAAGGGAAGGGGATGGGAGGGATGGGGAAGGGTTGTGGTATAAGGGAAAGGAATTAAGGGGAGGGGGTTGGGTGGGGTTGTGGAATGAGGGAAGGGGAGGGGGTTGGGTGGGGCTGTGGAATGAGGGAAGAGGAGGGTAGGAAGATGGTGTCCTGATATGAATTATTTTTATTTATGAATTATTTTTATTTTTAACAGTAAACAATTTGTTTACCATTTATTGACTGATTGATTTATTAATGTTTTAAACGTAGTATGGTATTGGAGTTTACTAGAGTGTTAAACAGGTGTGATTTGTCCATGACATTAAAAAAATGATTATTAACATGTATTACAATGTAAATATAAAGGGTCAAAGTTGAAGTTGATGTGTTGTATACGCATTATTTTTAGGTTTTAAGTCTTGCCTAAACCTCTTGAAGGAATACATATTTTCTCACAAAAACCAAGCAGTAGCATGACAATAAACTATAAATAAAATGTTACTTTCATTAGCCAATGCCTGGCCATAGTCCTAGATCAACCCATTCCTACATTTAGCTATAATTCAGTACATACATATTTATAACATGAAACTATTTGAAAGGAAAATATGTTGGAGCAGAGCTTTGTAATTTGACAATAGCAATTGAAGAGTAAAGTATCATACAATCATGAGAGAGACCAACATTAAACACACACAAGCTAATGACTTAAACATACAATAAACAGTTCTAAATTTTTACAAATCAGCCACAAAAAATCATCTAAACTTCGCATATTTTAAATTCTAGTGATAAAGAGTAGTCACCAAAGTGTTTGGTCTGAGGTTAAGGCAATCTAGCCCGTAGCAACCATTTTGTCCATCTCAGAAATTGGTCATACTTTGTAAAGACTCAAACTTATTGTAAGTAGTCTGGTTATCTGCATATATGTTACATTCAAATTACAACATAGAGACAGGGCACCACACGCACTAAATCGTATGTGAAAAATGGAAATCCTAATATGGACACATACTTATTATACTGAAATATGGGCCTTCAGTTGGTAGGTAAAACATCCGAATAATTATTTATGGCTCCACGTCTGAAAGTACTTACATTATACTAAACATCTGTATCAAATTTGATGCTTTTATGAAAAGTGCACAATTGTTCTACATATTATCCGCTGGACTACCTGGTCCTGGCGCTGGCGTGTGAGCGAAGTTTGCAAGTTCCTAAACACACACGTAACAATTTTTTCTATTGGCTGATATGATAATCTCCTACACAGCGCGTAACGAGTCTTCCTATTGGCTGAAAAATGACGATTCTATACGTACGAGCCTGTGCAGGCCTACATACAATAACTATGTATACATAGTGAGTGATCCGACTGTGGGCAGAAATACGTCTTTTAATCAGTTGTTTAAAGCCTAACATTTAAAACAATAAATCTAGACCTACTTAAAAAAATTATGACTGGTTGGAGCAGAATGGTGATGGAGCAGAATGGTGACATCTATTTATTCGACTGAGAGCAAACTATTGGTGAATTTTTTACGTCAGAAAAGCTTCAGAAATCTTTGACATGTTTTGTTTTGTGGAATTAAATTCTATGGATTAATACCTGTGGCGGAGAATCTCAGCTCAGAAATAATGCTTTCGGCATTAAATAAATAGCGGTCGGGTATGTAAATTAAACAGAAAAACAGTTTTAAAAAGTGAGGCCTGTTTGCAGGGTGCATTTGTGCTATACGCCCGCCTACTGAACAAATTTCTAAAAATAAAACGGCCAAGGCGGAAAGTCGGAACTGAAATTTAATATCGGATTTTCAAAATCGTAAGGTCGGATTTTCGACAAAAGTCGGAAGAATCTCATCCCTGGTTTCGCGAGATGGCCAATCGAGTATATACCCTTCGACAAGAAATCAACGAGCTGGTAAGCATGACACTGTACAGGAAAAAATTAACCCATGTAAATAAACAAAACCAGTACCATCTTCAAATACATGTATAATTGTTTAAAACTTTTGGCTTATGTTTTAATCAAACTTCCAATAAGAAAAAGGAGAAGTGGGACTACCCTTTTGGAACAGGCCCAGTTGTAAGTTCTCTTGATGCTGCACTCAAGAGACACAAAGTTGAGCGTCAAGCTTACCATGGCAAAGCCTTTGTTGGCAACCATGTACATAAGTGTTGTCAGGTGAGTGAGCCGAAAATTATCTACTGTTCATGCGATGATTTCAATTTTTGTATTGGGAGGATACATGTAGTCATAAATGTTGTATAATTAAGGTTTAACTTTGATACAAATATTATTACCTCCTAAACAGAGTCATGTTATCACTTCTTCTTCTTTCGTATGATGATGAGCAGCTTAGAGTGCTAATAGCTGCATACATCGGTTTGATGACATTAGTTGAAACAGGGTGGACCACGTGAAGGTTGTCATCTCCCACCCCATGTTATCACTGATTTGACGTCGTAAAGCTCTTGAAAGTAAGGATTACGATGACATTCCTGTAATCTGCCATCAAGAGCTTATCCGGGAAACTGCACTTATGGGAAGCAAATTTGAAGAAATATTTCATAAATTTGCAGACACACACTACGCAATCAACCACGCAAAGGCTTTGACACAAGACAACCTAAAGTGTATTGTTAAGTACAAATAATTTGGTCCATTGTATTTTTAAAAAGCATATGTACCTGCACAAATAAATACACTCTCAAAACATTCTCAAAAACTTTTTACAGATGCATGCATCAAAACATTCCTGATGACGTACAGGAAACATTTTCCAAATGCATCAATCACACCAAAAATGCACTTACTAGAGGATCACGCAGTTGATCAGCTGACTCAATTTGGTGTGGGCTTCGGATTGATGAACGAGCAAGGTGGAGAGTTAATCCACACAGAATTCAACCGGACAGGCCGTGCAGTTGACGGAATGAGGGATGACGTCAAGCGTCTCATGACAGTGATGAGCCGCCATCACCTCTCCACAACCCCTGAAGTGCAAGCCAGGGTAATATCAAAACGAAGCAGAAAGAAATTGAAAGAATGATAAAAAAAAATATCCTGCTTGTGTTACAATGCACGTACGTCCCCAATAATAATTTTGGAAATATAATTAATATAGGCCCTACTTGTAATAAAATAATTAAATGTGGTGGCTTTTTTGTGCTGTTTCACCGGGGAACTCTTTGAAGGAAAAAAAAAATAGACACAAGTTGCTTAAAGTTTAATTATTATTTTAAAAGTGTGTTATTAATAAAAGTGTCTTGTTTAATTTCTTCAATACAATGTACATTGTTTAATTTTATAAATATTGGATGCTTATTGGATGGCAATTTCATAATTAGTTCAACCAAATTATCAGTTGATATCCTCATCATTCACAATCATACAATCATCAAGGAACTAATGTGAGTGTGTATACTGTGAAAATAGTCTGGTCCATCTGCGCCGTGGCCGTCAGATACGCTAATGTGACGGCGTGTGTCCGGACAAGACCAACATGGATGCACGCGTCCAAATGTAATTTCAACGAAAAACCATCCATTTCAATCACAATCAATCCATAAGTTTAAGAATCTACAATAGCCCCAATTGTATGTAATAGCTTTTCTTTTTTGTGATGGAAAGTGTATTTCCCAGTTGAAAGTGTTATAATCGTACCACAAGACATTATTTGTAACCACCCTGACAGTCGTAAAAAACGTTATCAGTGCTCCAGAAACCACAGTTACGCGTTGTAATACCATGATGAAAACACCCCAAATCTGGTATTATTGAACAATACTTACCGCTGTCCGAACATTGTTAGCCGGAGATGTGGTTTGGAAAGTCTTCATTTCTAGACTGCCGTGATAGTTTTTCATGGGAAAACTTGGATTTCCGAGAAAAAAAAATGTATAACTCGTTTTATGGTGTCTTTATTCGCCGCGCTTAGTACGGACGGCGATTTTACAGAAAGTCAATTGACCATAAAAAAATGTTTGCAAAAACATTAACCTGAACATATTTAAATCGGAGAAAATTATAAGTAAATAAATACATACTCAGACATTTAATAGCCTTTTAAGATCTTACCAATTTATTTTATAATTTTTAAAAATGAAAAAAAGACACCCGAAAACGACTGTAAATAGCTACGCCTAAACTCGCGTAAGTCTTTTCGCGTAATTTTAAATAACCGACACATAACGTTGAGGACGGGCTCTTTTTTCTAGATCGGGACAGCCGTGAATTGAATGAATTTTTTTTTTAATTCACCGGGAAAACAATTTTCATTAGTGAAGTGCACAGGATTGAACTAAAAGCTAAATTCTGGTTTAGATTATCAAGGAGTGATTTAAATCACTTAACATATATTCTCAAGAATACCACACATTGATGATGGGCAGACCCCACACTTAAGAAACTAACCTATAATTGAAGATACGTGAAGTGTTACTGAGCTGGCTTCCTGGATATGGCTTCATCAAGTAGGGCTTTAAGCCGAATGCATCGTCGGCAACAAACACATAGGGGATCGGTGTATTTCTTGACGGGAGTGGTTCAGCGTCAGGAAGATGGCCTTACATAGGGAGCACTTATTCCAAACTCCTCCGTCACTGCTTCTGCCGTTGGTACCAATGTCAATATACCGAAACATTAGATCAGCTTCAACGACTGCCATCATTACTATAGAATGGATCCCTTTGCAGGGGTTTCAAAACAAGCCGGCAACCGGCGAATTTGACCGGCTACTTCGGCGCCGGCGCCTTTGGGGGGCGGGGGGGGAATTGAAAAAAAATTGCAGGAGAAATAAATTATAATTCGTAATAATAATGATAATTTCATCAACTTAAATTTATATTTGGAGAATTAAAACAGTTATTTAGTTTGTCAAGAATAATGTGATTCTTTCATGACCGCTAACCCATGCGATCTCGCAATGAAAAACACGTTCCCTCGATCTTGTTGACAAGTCTTGTGTTCCTTATTCACTATACATCGCCAACAGAGGGCGCTTTCACACAAATCGCTCTCACTTGTAGTCTGGTTCCCTGACCAAAAATTGCCTTAAAAATCTGAATAAAATCGACAGAGAACAGTCAGAAATTTTAAAAACTTTCGGAAGACGTGGTGTTTATGTTTAATTTCTTAATTACGTGGTCCGTGTTTATTTATGTGAGGATTTTGTGCGTGCGTGATGGCGTCAAAACGCCAGTCACAGTCACTTCTGAGTTTTTTCGCAAAGAAAAGCAAGAACAGTGAAGGTATGTAGTTGGAGTGTATTTCGTTTTTATTATGAAAATGTAAAATGTCAATCAACAACGCTAAAATTAAAAAGCAGTGGGCATGACGAGTAAATCATTCCTTCCTCCATGGTTAGATCAAATGTGATCAGTGGTAATTCGGGGAGGGTTTAGTGTAAGTGTACTTAACGTGTTAAACATGAATTACGTTAGGAACTTTGGGGAAACTTTTGGAAATGCAGATTTTATTAATAAAGATTGCTCATTATAATCACAGCCGTTTTTTATAAAATGTTTACAAATATTATCAACTTATTATTATTTTATTATTAATTTATTTTATTTTTAAGGCCTACTTTTATTTCTATTTTATTTTTAATTTCATTTTCATTTATATTTTGTTAATTTTTTTTTATACAATTTGGTAAAAGATGATGGTGTATTCATTCTTAAAAATTACATGTTGGAAAATCCCCCGCCCCAATTAACCAGTGTTTTGACTGATAAATATTCTTTTTGCAGCGGTATTAAAATGGGTTCATACCACCCGTAGGCGAACCTCTGCCCAATTTTTAAATTACATTTGTTGCACTTTACCAAGCATCTTGAGACATTTTAATTTTATACTGACACGTTATATGTATTTCCAATGGTCCATTATTTTTAATTTATGATTAATTAATTTTCAACAATTCTTTTCATTCTCTAGATCCCGAAATTACGACAAGTAGGCCTACTACATGTGCTGCAGCCAGTTCAACTGATGATACTCTATTGTAGTTTAAACCTTAAATGACAGGATCTCCAGCTCCACCTGTACAAATGATTGATAGATTAATTTTACTTTGTACCAAATGATTTATGCACAACATACCTTTAACATAATAATTATCAATAAGAAAAACTGAAAAATAAAATCCTGAGCATTCATGTAAAAAGTAAAACATGAATTGACTAATTCTTTTTCAAAATCCCACATAGTTGTGTAACATTTTCAAATAATTATGGATGTCCTTCCCAGCCCCTGAAAAATGATGTGCAGGGAGTAACACAGAGAGCATCAATAAAACCCTAAAGCTTGAACCATAGACTAGAACCTGACCATGTGCGCACACTCTATTTTGAAATGCTGCACCATCATTTACCCTATGGTCTTATACTATTACTGACATCACTACATGTTTATGTTACATTTTATATTAACTTACAACAAAAATAATTCATAACCAAATTAGGTTTTTCATATCTTTAAAAAGGGTGAAAACTCTGATCAAATTAATTAACTTCTACCTGGAAAACAGGTACCAGGAATGCATCAGAGACCACCAGAGAGCATCTAAAAGAGCCAGAGCTTCCAGGGCCCGCTTAAGGGCCCTGGACCCCGGCACAATTTTTTTATTTCACTGCCGCCTACTTCAAGAAAACTGCCGGTTACTTTGAATCTTATTGAAACCCCTGCTTTGTTGTTATAGTAGTAGGAGCCGGCACTAGGAGGGGGTTGGATAACAATATGTTTGCCATCAATGGCTCCAAGACACATTGGGAAATTCAGAGGTCTCTCAAAATTGTTTTGAAATGATCTTCCATTCATTGGGCGACTTAGGGATGTTAATATATTCGTTCCCAAGAATATCGTACAGGGCCGTGCACCCCTCGATTATTATTTGGGAGATACTCTGCTGACTAATCCTAAACTGAATGATAATGATTGGAAAGTTTCACCAGTGGCAAGATACCAAAGTGTAACGGCAAGGCTGATGGACTCAAGCATCAAAGTATTTTGCTTTATTATGCGGGGAGTAACGAGGTTAATGAGTTCTTCGAAACTTTGACGGTCCATACGAATACATGATCTAAAAGAAAAAGAAAAAGAAAAAACCAACATAATTCATAAAGGACTACAGGATGCAACTTACAAATAGAGGTAAGCACGAAGATGAAAACGCCTCTCCAAATTTGAGAAGAGGCAGGATATTGGGATTTGATGTGTCGATTTGGAGCGGCAAAGGAATGGTATAAAGACGCCTCCCCCACGATAGACCGTACCTTACTCAAATACTGTATTTCGCATTATAAAACCAACATATTTTGGGAATTTTAAATATTGTCACACACAAATACAATTATACAAACATATAGCAATAAATTGTACGCTCTCAGCAGTTGGTGTTCGTTTTAGGATGAACGATACTTATTGGATATTGGCATAAAGTTTCAGTGTTGCCCTATATCCAGTGGCCGATCTAAAAATCCAGTGCCCCTCCCCTGTTCCTTTAACACTCAACTTTTTCACGGAGGCAAATATAAATATCAATAATTTAGCATGTTTTTAATCATTGTCTAGTTACCTACGTGTAGCTTTGTGTGTCCTCTTCAGATAGCTCATTCAGTAAATTAGAAAAACACCCCTGATCTTTTCTTCTCAGAAGCCAATTTCTAGACCACAATCTTTTCTTTATGTGCTGGGTTTCGTCTTCACAAATCCAAAGCAATGCCGCAGCAGCCTTTTTTCTTTTATTCAAGGACATTTCGGACAAAAAATGGGACGAGACGGACGAGGCAGCCCATAATAACATAGTAAAGACGGTATATATGCAATGGCTCCTTGAATAATTGCTATCGGTACCTGGTTTGATTGCCAGAATACGTGCAATTTTGATTGCGCGCGTGTTGCGTTGAAATTGCCGCGGGTGACATGGAAATTGCGTCAACAAAAGTTGCCCCGAAGTTGCCCGGCGAAAATTGCTAGCAATTTTGTTGCCCAAAAATTGCTCCGTGTGACAAGGCTTTTAAACTTTCTTGAGGAGCAATCTTGGGGAGCCACTAACTTGAGTTCGAAGAGCTGAACTCTGTGGAGCCATAAGGATAAGGATATTGCTGTACATTGGAGCAGAGGATCCAAATCGTAAAGTAGTTTCACACAAGTCAATTCAGGATAGAGAGATCTTGGAATATATTCTCCAGTCATAACGTTAGAAGTGGATATTGTAGGACGACAGGAGCCTACTATCACTTGTGGATTTTTGAGCAGTGGATATTGTTGTTAGCTTACGAAAGCGCAGTATCACTTGTTTATTATTTTTATAGTGGATTTGCAGGAGGCGAATGGCCTGGCATTAATTAAGGTTTATACGAGACTGGATTATATTAGTAGGAGTGTAAATTATTTCTCTGGCAGCATTAATTGAGATATTTATTATAGATTTAAGAATGTAAATACATGTGCAGTTCTTTGAGGAAGAAGTGGTTTATTTGTAAATAAAACAATTGTTCTCTTTTTGCTGAATTGAAACCGACTGTGTCTATTCTAAGTCATTCCTCTTTCGATTGATTTATTCTTAGTGAAGGATCTCCTTTCACCCGGTCATATATTTTGACAGCGGACCCTAGTCTACCAACTAGAGATACTAAACCGGTGAGGCGGAACTCCGGTGGTTTAGGCCTTTAAATTTTCCGCCTGGTGGCAGCGCTATCGACGACGAACTGTGAGGGAGTCGACCCGACCCCACCCCACCGCATTTTCGCCACAAGGGCAATGAAAGAATCTAAAGTGAACGGATTGGTGTTGATAACTTGGATTTTATTTCGATGGAAAATACATGTGTCGGACACAATACCACGTTTATGTGTGCGGCCATTTTGGTCATATTCTCTGTATGTACACGCTAGTGTAGAAATATCATGTCTGGCGCGGATGGGCCCAACTATTTTCTTACATCCCATAGACTCTGTGATAGATTTATTTTAAAAAATAAGAGGGTGAAAAGTGAAAACTAATCAATTGTTTTAACTGCATTTTAATTATCTGGTCTTGTATGACGAGACATTATTTACAAAATTACACCAAAAAATTCCATGTTTTTGACGGGACATTACTTCAGAAGTTCAGATGCGTGTTATTTTTTAAGCATCTTTTCAATGTGTCACCTTTTCATTGTACATATTGACATAACTAGGATGATCCTATCGTTATGTTATTCAAGACCGCCTTGATGGTACATACACCAGGCTTCTTATGAGGGTGCAGAACATATCATGGCGTGATCGCAAGACCAAAGAACAGATCTACGGAGATATCCCGTCTGTCTCTGCCATTGTCACTCAACGTAGAGTATAAAACCAGATCATATCTGATGTCATATGATGGAGACTTCCATGGGCATGGCCAAACAGGACGAAGACCACTCAACTACAGGGACACACACAACATCGAAACGAGGACCTGCCGGTCGCTATGACGGACAGAGAACACTGGGGTGGCATGGCGAATTGTATCTCGGCTGCGGCCGCTAGATAAGATAGATAGATAAGCGCTAGGATGCAGATAGCCCCGATTGGACCCTATCTACAGTGCAAAGTACACTTTCGATAGAAACGTAATTTGCATGTTTCACGAAAAAATATACACACTGCACTGTAATACCTTAAATATTATGTATCTATACTGTATTGTTATTACGTGTATGCCTTTGATAATAAAAGATATTGAAACTTACACTGTATTTTTGACCAATTCTTGCCTTGTTTTGGTCTTCTCTGCAGTTCGATTTTGCCCGCACGGTGTGATCAGTTCCATCTTGCGCGATCGGTGCAATTACTGGCCTGGATCGAGCGGAGCGGCAAACAGCGCCCCCGCCCGACTCAACATGTTAATTCGTGTTGAAAACTTTTGCAATACAAACCTACGGCTGTTTCAGTTTCATTTAATATGTTCCATATATCCATGCGCTCTTCAATTAATTGATGGAAATAAGATTTCCTTTGGAACCGTTATCATTTGTCATTCCACATATGGTCCTTTGAAGTGTCATGTAAAATTATCTGAGATTCCCTTAAAAATTTCTGGGGATAATGCAATAGCAAAATGGTATCATTAGGCGACCATGCGGCGCCGCTCCGTCTTTCTTCATTCAACATGGAGGAAAAATACCGTATACAGTGCGTATCAAAAAAAAGGTAATCCGAATTCAGGGCGTTAATATGCCAAGGTTATTTAGTTTGACAATTTAAATGTAGTGTACCAAAGAAGAGGAACTCCTCAGCTTTCCATCGATACCTGTATCGATCCATTGCTGTCACACATGGCCGAGTACATTGTTATTGAAAATGGCAAATTCAAATCGCATTTTTGCAAGTTTGGGTAATCAGTTCAAGGCAGTCTGAAATGGACGCATCACTTGACTGCCTAGATGATTATGTAAGATTGTTAAGCTGGTGCGGTAATCGTCTGTTACGACATCCTTTTCTTCAAGTTGGGTATTTAAGAAGGGCCTGGGTTTAGGGACAGGTAGTTGGAAAGATGGTACAACTAACGACTGAACAGCGAGTTTTCGTGATTACAACATTTCACCAAACTCACAGTTTGCAGCAAACTCGCGATGCTTTCAGGGAACGTTTCCCAGAACGGGAGCCCCCAGCAGCCAAAACCATCTGGGCGAATGTTAGAAAATATCAAGAGTATGGCACTAGCCTCAACCGCAACAAGGGGAATTCTGGCAGGAGGCGCACCGGGCGATCAGAAGGGAACATTGCAGCAGTAAGGCAGCAACTTTTGGAGCATCCTAGGGACACCAGCGCAAGGCGAAATGGGCTGAGATTGCCTTCGGCGACATTCAACAGAATCACGAGATTGGACCTCCACCAGCATCCATATCGGATTCACATCCGACATCAACTTACGCCAGGAGATTTTGCTAGAAGGCTGGCGTTTGCCAGATGGTTGATAGCCCGTACCGAGAGAGATGTCAATTTTCTGCGGAATCTCGTAATCGGCGACGAAGCTGCTTTCTCCATGAACGGCAAGGTCAATACGCATAATGTTCTTGAATATGCACCAGCAAGACACCCCCCAGAATTCAATGTTGAGGTTAACATGAGTCGACAAAAGTGGACTGTTTGGTTAGGACTTTGTGGAAGTGGTCAGCTGATCGGACCGTTTTTCTTTCAAAGGAATGTTAATGGTAACATGTATCTGCAGATGCTCAATGATAACGTTTTACCGCAGCTGCAGGAACACTTTGAGCGACAGGTTCGTGGGGTCTTCAGACAACTCTGGTGGGCCCAAGATGGCGCCCCAGCACATCGCCTTATCGCTGTCCGAGATCATCTGAGGGAACTCTTTGGCGAACGAGTCATCGCCGTCAACCATGAGGTGGAATGGCCACCAAGATCACCTGACCTCACACCATGTGACTATTTCCTTTGGGGACATTTGAAGAACAAGGTGTTTGCAACTCCTCCCCGTGATCTTGATGAATTGTAGGGCCGTATTCGAAATGAAGTGGATGCTTTACGCAATAATCCGGCTATGGTGAGACGAGCAGTGCAGGACATGCTCCGTCGCTGTCGGCTTTGTGTCGAAAGGGGAGGTGGACATGTTGAAGGTGTGGGTGCATAAAAGGGCAATGTTAGAAGAGATTCTTCTTGAATAATGTCCAGTCATTCCTAAAGAAAATCTGGTTTATCATACTGACTTTCACTAATTATCCTGCCTTGCACTGATTACCCAAACTTGCAAAATGCGATTTGAATTTGTCATTTCAATAACAATGTACTCGGTCATGTGTGACAGCAATGGGTCA
>CM055818.1:51348598-51368008 GCA_029582265.1 Zoroaster sp. YZ-2022 | reverse complement strand
GTTATTTGGAGGTCATACATCTGACTGACAAATAAAACTTCCGCATGTTCATGAAAAAATAACATTAGTTTCAACTTTATTGATTACATAATTACGAATTATCCGATCTTGGTTAAGTATATATGATCGAGCAGTTTAGTGCATCTGATATGTGTTCTGATGGATGAGTAGTCAGAATGTGGGTTCGAATCCCAGTCGCGACCGGGTGCTTGTGTCCTGAGCAGGACGCTACCATAATTGCTTCTCTCCACCCAGGGGTAAATGGGTACCTGTGGTTAGCCCATATGCGCTGAAATGGCAGCAATTGAGCTGTATACTCCACAGGGAGCTGAGATGACGTCAGGAATGATTTATGCGCCTGATGAGCAGGGGTAATAATGTAATGCGCCTTGAGCACCAGTTTGGTGGATACGTGCGCCATATAAGTCGTCACCATCCTTATCATCTGTGCATTATTTATATAAGCATTCATGAGCAGTGGGTACAAGGTTGCTCATAAGCCCTAGGAATGAGGATAATTCGTGTGGGGTGAAACATCATAATTTTACTAGGTATATTAAGGTGTTCTGTAAACATGGGAATTATGCAAACCTTTTTAAACGATGAAATATATGTCGCTCGTAAACGTACATGGTTGTAATTTGGATTTCAGAATTGCCTTTTCTTGAAGGATGCACAGATTTTCCAGAACTGAAACACGTTATTAATGAAACATCTTAATTTACTAGGTATTTTTAAAGTGCTTTGCAAACGTGCGAATTATGCAAGCTTGTTTGTTTTCGAAAAACCTTCTTTGTAGACGAGAGAACGTGTATTCACTCCGTATACTGTACATGCACAGTGCAATACGAGATAGGTGCACAGCACGCGTGTAGTACACGTACACGTGTGGCACATTGTGTACATGTATAACGTTCGTTGCAGTCTGAGGCATTGAGGGCTGAATCGGTATCTAATTACTAATAATTAATTATGTATAAAATCAATCAGTGCTGAAATTCTTACGTCGTCGCCGTTACAGAAATTTAGGAATTCCAAGGATTGTTAAGTGCAACATTTGAGGTCATTCTGAGCTTAGCAACTATGGTTTTTGTTCGACAAGTCTTATCGAGATGAATAAAAACAAAAACAAAACAACAACAAAACAAAAACAAAAACAAACAAAAAACGCGCTTTCGCTCGCGAACACCTAAAAAACTTAACAATTTCAAGAGGTGTTTGCGCTGTCGCACAAACACCTAAACAGGTTCTTTAATAATTAAATCACCAACAAATTCGACTGACATGGTAGTCTAATGGATAGAACGATCGCTTTGCAACTGGGATCAAGACTAGGTTTTTCAACATTTTCGTCAATTTATTCTTATTAATTTGTGTATACATTTTTTAACTACGAAATTAATTCATAAGCAAAGCTTTTCTATACAATAGTAATTCACCGTTGTGGAGTTCTTTTAAGAAAATAAAGTCAAACATTCATTTTTAGGACACAATTATATAGTTACTGCAGAAAGCACGCCCTTTTGTTAGTAACGGTTCAAGGTTCAAGGTTCATTTATTTTTCCACAGTATCAACATTCATCACAATAGAAAGTAGTGAAATAAGTAATGAAATAAAAATATTACAATAGGAAGTAAAAGTGAAAGATATGGGTGATACTGCAGAGGGACCCATTGAGAAGCAGAGCTTGTAAACATGGGTCCCTTAGCCTACATGTGCATTGAGTATTACAAGTATAGACACAATAGGAAGTAAAAGTGAAAGATATGGGTGATACTGCAGAGGGACCCATTGAGAAGCAGAGCTTGTAAACATGCACCCCCCCCCATAGCATACATGTGCATTGAGCCGGAAATAAGAAGATATAAAAAACTAGAGCTTAAGTGTTTGTTATAACAAACACACGGTGTTCGAGTCAACTTCCGGTTCAATCAAATTATCAACGATGATGTAAATATCATATTGTGCAAGGGTTTATCATCTTTTATAATAACAATATCAATTTCATATTCAAAAGATATATCAATTTTTGCGTTAGAATGTGTTGAATTTGAACTTCCTGTTTGGACAGGAAGTAAAGGTCAGATTAGGTGGTTTGAAGGTCATATATGACCTCATGATTATGAAAAAATAACAAATTTGTCAACTTATACATAAAATTGAAGCTATGAGATATGACCTTTTAAAATTTGTAAAATCGTTACTTCGTGTGTCACTAATTGGACCATAATATGGTAACTCATTCACAAGAATTACTAGCTATTAATGTAAGGAATTCAATTGTGTTTTTTGTTTTCTAATAGGTCATTTAGTTCTTGAGATATTGGCTGTTGAACTTGGAAAAGGTGTGAGATTTAAGCAATAAATTAGAAATTAACAAGTGTGACTTGGAACACTATGTTTTTTATTTTAAATACTGACACTAGCAAAACACATGCTTTTCAAAAAGCATGCTAGATGATAAATCAACATTAAAATCACTCATATGAAAATAGTTTGCCAGGGTTGTAGGCAGCCAGATCAACCAATTCAGCGTTATTATGGGCATAAAGTCACAAAGTTGATTTAGGGTAGAAGGGGACTACATGTATAGTAACTGGATTAAACTTGGCTGCAAATTCAAAGAGCAGGAAGTGTGGGTTAAATTGTTTGGGGAGCTGGGGTTATTGAAGACACTGAAGCATGGAAGAGCATATAAATATTTCCTTTCCTTTCCTTCAGCTAATTAGCCTTTCATTAGAAAACAAGCTTATAACTACTACATGATAAAGTTGGAAGAAAGCTGCATCCGTAAGCTTTCCATCTTCCCTGCCCCCACCGCAGAAGAGTTGTCAACAAGTAAATAATTCCCAATTCAAACAAAATTAAATGTAATTATATCCACTGGATCAAATCTGATAATTGCTTGCCCTTTTCATTTTGTTTATGGAAAAACCTTTCAATTCTAGATTTAAATGAAGCCAGCATTGGTATTTATGTTTTGGTATTAAGTCTTGTACAAAAATTAATTTAATTGATGGACTGCATGTTTATATACTGAGAGTGATCTTTATTTATAATATACTTCACTTTCAGGTTAAGTTTATAACAAAAATATAATGATAAATTGACAATGATAGTGACACTGTAATCAAGCATCTCCTTTATATTTTGACATGCTTATAAATTGTCTTTGTTTTCACCTAATCTGCAAATAATTAAAAAATAATTTATAAAATTTGAAAACAAATTCTACATTGATTTTTACATTTTCAAGGTTGTACACATGATTGGCAAAATGTCTGTAGCTGCATCCATACTACAGAATTACAACCTAAAGATCAGATGCCATTTTGTACATACATGTTTAGACATTGAAATAATCAAAGAGTTGTATGGGTGCTTGTAAATTGCTAATAAAACAATGAAATACACATTTATTGTAACTGTCTGTTGGGTTTCATGACTTGACTTTTGTGGTTCCACATTCCCCCACAATCAATTGAAACCACTTTGTTGACCTGTTTAACCTACTTGTAACCAATCTAGAAATGAGTGTTTATGGTCTTACACATGTAACAAGTGAAACGACTTCAGTGTAAATGAACCCAACCATGATCATCTGTTGACAAGAAAACAGAATCAATCTGCATTTATAATAAATGTACGCTCTGTATGTACGATGTAGTGACAGTTCAGGATGGGTGACATTCAGAGGTTGTCATTGGAATCGGTAATTTTGGAATAAAATTTCTGCCCCCTCCACCAAGTTTTTGGTGATGGCATGTACTGCCACTGGTGATGAACCAACACATTTGTTTTCTAAAATTCTTTGGTCTATCATTGCAGCACTATAGAATCCAAGAACTAGGGAAGGGGAGGGGCAAATAAGCAATAAAAGTATAAGGGGCCCAAATTACCAATTCCATTGACTGACGACTGGTGCTTCATTATGTCAAAAATCACACCCAGCATCAATTCTGCATAGCTGAAGTTGCAAGATATTTCTGTCCTCTTTCTAAAAAAGATTTAAGATTGAAAATAGGAGTAAGGGCTTAGATTTAAATAAATGTTGTTTAACTGACATGGATTGGAAAGGTGGTTATCAGATACACACCTTCTCTTGGACTGAAATGCCAGTACTCCTATAGCAAAAATAATAACAAATTATACTAAACCTTATTTTTTTTAAATAAACAACCATTAAAACTAAATGAAATGTTCATCATTGGTATGAAGACCCCCTTCTCAAACGATCTGTTAACGTAAGACGTTAAACCATACCATCGTGTAGCCTAGAAACTGAAGATTGTTGATGACTTGAACAGTTACGATACTGCATTTGAATGTGGTGTCAACGCTGTGTCAGGGTGTTGTAGGCTGGAACTCAGTCTGAGCCATGATACATCGGTGTCAACATGCTGTAAACAATAATAGCTAAGTTTTATAAGTACATGGACCAAGAATAAAGTATTTGAAATTTCAGAGAAGTTCTAATTTATGTGAATGAGGAAAATAATATGTCACAGTGAACATGCTGTAAAAATAATAGGAAAGTTTTATAAGTACATGGACCAAGAATAAAGTATTTGAAATTTCAGAGGTTTTATAAGTACATTGACCAAAAATAAAGTATTTGAAATTTCAGAGAAGTTCTAATTTATGTGAATGAGGAAAATAATATGTCACAGTGAACATGCTGTAAAAAATAATAGGAAGGTTTTATAAGTACATGGACCAAGAATAAAGTATTTGAAAATTCAAAGAAGTTCTAATTTCTGTGAATGGGGAAAATAGTGTATAATTTTGGAGTAGCTGGACCATTGAAATTGAAAAGGGCATTGGTTTGTTTTCAAAATTGCACACAATTATTCTTGACAATGTGTAATAAATTAAAGAAATGTTCTCGCACGAAACTCACATCAAAGAGAAAGGTATTTAAGGAAATTGCCGAGTCTCATATACTCATATAGTTTCATGTGATTGTGAGAGATGTCTGAGAGAGGCCTCCCCAGGGAGCACGACCTACAACAACAAGAAGTACATGTATTGTGTCATGAATATTGTGCATTTTTCCTGTGAAATAATTGTCTATGTAAGTTGATTTGTATCTGAGAAGGGTAAAAAATTAAGGAAAAGTGCAGTAAACAATCACTACTTAACGTTAATTTGTGCACAAACTGAAGATTTTTGGAGAAAACAAAAGTTACAAAATATGGTATAAAATTTCTACTGAAAAATTGCCATAACCTTAACAACTGAATTTTCCTATCCTTATTTAGATTCTAAATACATTTTGGTGACATCTGTTCATAGTTTGTTAGAAAAGTGGCGAGTTGTTTACTGTCTAAAGTATGTTCACGTACTGACGTAGGCCTAACTAATGTTAAGTTAAACAGGCACAATGCAACGACGAACTCTGTAGTCCCTCTAAAAATGGATTTTCTTGTATAAAAACACGAAGGTAAAATACAGGAAATCCTCTTAAAAATTAAATTCAAGATACCTACCCTTTATGACTGTGTCTGTGTTGGCGATCTATTTTTACACGAAATCCAAGACCTAACAGTAACAACTGCGCGCGTCGATTCGATTGTACATGGAGCTCCATTGTAACCAAAGATCGTTGGCGATCCATTTTTACACGAAATCCAAGACCTAACACTAACAGCGTCGATTGTACATGGAGCTCATTGCAATTCAAAGATCGTGTGGCGCCTCATATAGAGCCTTGCGGCGCTGTAGATCTTTGATTTGTAACGATTGCAACGTAATTGAAACGTTTTAGCTATTAAAGTTTGATTTATTGAAATTCGATATCTGATGACCTAATCATGACGTCACAACTCATGTTTCATCTACGTGTTAAGTTCTAAGTGTATGCCAAGTTTGAAGTTCATGTGAAGTTTGCAAGTATGTGTTTTTTGTAGACAATCGATCCGGATAAGAAGAAGAAGAAAGAGAAAAAAAAAATAGAGATTGGTGTTTGTATTGACAAACACTAGGTGTTCGGGAAGAGGTAAAGGTCAAATTGGGGTAAACTTTGTTGAAATAGTTTTGGACAATTAACGATCTGTACAATGGTTCAAAGATAGTGAATTTACCTCTTGTGGATGATTTTGTTTAAATATTAAACTTTGACTTCCGGTTTGGAAAGGAAGTAAAGGTCAAATTGGGGTCACCTTTTTAAAAATATTTTTTGAGAAGTAACGCTCTGTACAACGGTGCAAAAATTGTGAATTTATCTCTTGTAGTTGTTGAGACACGATTTTTGTTAATATTAAACTTTGACTTCCGGTTTGGACAGGAAGTAAAGGTCAAATTGGGGTCACATTTGTGTAAAGTTGTTTTGACAATTAACGATCTGTACAATGGTGCAAATATTGTGAATTTACCTCTGGTGGTTGTTGAGACACGATTTTTTTAAATATTAAGCTTTGGCTTCCGGTTTGGACAGGAAGTAAAGGTCAAATTGGGGTCACCATTCTGTAAATATTTTTTGACAATTAACGATCTGTACAACGGCTCAATTTTTTTTAATTTACCTCTTGTGGTTGTTGATATATGATTTTTTTAATATTAAACTTTGACTTCCGGTTTGGACAGGAAGTAAAGGTCAAATTGGGGTCACATTTGTGTACAATTGTTTTGACAATTAACGATCTGTACAATGGTGCAAATATTGTGAATTTACCTCTTGTGGTTGTTGAGACACGATTTTTGTTAATATTAAGCTTTGACTTCCGGTTTGGACAGGAAGTAAAGGTCAAATTGGGGTCACCATTCTGTAAATATTTTTTGACAATTAACGATCTGTACAACAGCTCAAAATTTTTTAATTTACCTCTTGTGGTTGTTGATATATGATTTTTTCAATATTAAACTTTGACTTCCGGTTTGGACAGGAAGTAAAGGCCAAATTGGGGTCACCTTTGTGTAAATTATTTGTTGACAATTGACGATCTGTACAATGGTGGAAATATTTTAAATTTACTCTTGGTTTGTTGAGATATGATTTTTTATAAATATTAAACTTTGAGTTCCGGTTTGGACAGGAAGTAAAGGTCAAATTGGGGTCACCTTTTTGTAAATATTTTTTGACAATTAACGATCTGTACAATGGTGAAAAAACTGTGAATTTACCTCTTGTGGTTGTTGTGATTTGATTTGTTTTAAATATTAAACTTTGACTTCCGGTATGGACAGGAAGTAAGGTCAAATTGGGGTCACCTTTGTGTAAATATTTTTCGACAATTAACAATCTATACAATGGTGCAAAAATGTCAATTTACCTGTTGTGGTTGTTGAGATATGATTTTTTTAAATATTAAACTTTGACTTCCGGTTTGGACAGGAAGCAAGGTCAAATTGGGGTCATCTTTTTGTAAATATATGTTGACAATTAACAATCTGCACAATGGTACAAATATTGTGAATTTACCTCTTGTGGTTATTGAGATATGATTTTTTTAATTATTAAATTTTGATTTATCGTAATTCGATATTTGATGACCTAATAATGACGTCACAAATTATGTTTCATCTACGTGTTAAGTTCTAAGTATATGCCAAGTTTCAAGTTCATGTGAAGTTTGCAAGTGTGTGTTTTTTTGTAGACAATCGATGGCGACAAAGAAGAAGAACAAACCGAACAAAAACAATATGTGTTTCGGGCACATACCCGAACACCTAAAAAAAAAAATTTTTTTTTAAATAATTAAATTAAAAAAAAATAGATATAAGTTTTTGTCACAACAAAAACTAGGTGTTCGGTTGAAGTTAAAATGGTTACGTCATCAATTCGAAGTGTTGGAGAAGTCAAATGTTAACGTCGAAGTTCTCGCGAGAAGTTTATTTGAATACAATACAATACTGAATTTAGAAATTATTTTAATATTAAACTTTGACTTCCGGTTTGGACAGGAAGTAAAGGTCAAATTGGGGTCATGTTTTTGTAAATACTTTTGACAATTAACTATCTGTACAATGGTGCAAAAACTGTGAATTTACCTCTTGTGGTTGTTGAGATATGATTTTTTTAAATATTAAACTTTGACTTCCGGTTTGGACAGGAAGTAAGGTCAAATTGGGGTCATCTTAGTAAACATGTTTCGATAATTAACAATCTATACAATGGCGCAAAAAATGTCAATTTACCTCTTGTGGTTGTTGAGATAGGATTTTTTTAAATATTAAAATTTTACTTCCGGTTTGGACAGGAAGTAAGGTCAAATTGGGGTCATCTTTTAGTAAATATTTTTTGACAATTAACGATCTGTACAATGGTGCAAAAATTGTGAATTTACCTCTTGTGGTTGTTCAGATATGATTTTTTTTAATATTTAAATTTGACTTCCGGTTTGGACAGGAAGTAAGGTCAAATTTGGGTCACCTTTGTGTAAATATGTTTCGACAATTAACAATCTATACAATGGTGCAAAAAATTTCAATTTACCTCTTGTGGTTGTTGAGATAGGATTTTTGTAAATATTAAACTTTGACTTCCTGTTTGTACAGGAAGTAAGGTCAAATTGGGGTCATCTTTTTGTAAATATTTTTTGACAATTAACGATCTGTACAATGGTACAACAATTGTGAATTTACCTCTTGTGGTTGTTGAGATATGATTTTTTTAAATATTAAAATTTGACTTCCGGTTTGGACAGGAAGTAAGTTCAAATTAGTCATCTTTCTGTAAATATTTTTGACAATTAACGATCTGTACAATGGTTAAAAAATTGTGAATTTCTCTCTTGTGGTTGTTGAGATATGATTTTTTAATATTAAACTTTCACTTCCGGTTTGGACAGGAAGTAGGTCAAATTAAATCACCTTTTGTAAATATTTTTGACAATTAACGATCTGTAACAATGGTGCAAAATTATGAATTTCCCTCTTGTGGTTGTTGAGATATGATTTTTTTTAATATTAAATTTTCACTTCCGGTTTGGACAGGAAGTAAGGTCAAAATGGGGTCACCTTTTTGTAAATATTTTTTGACAATTAACGATGTGTACAATGGTGCAAAAATTTTGAATTTACCTCCTGTGGTTGTTGATAAATATTAAACTTTGATTTATCGTAATTCGATATCTGATGACCTAATCATGACGTCACAAATTTTGTTTCATCTACGTGTTAAGTTCTAAGTATAAGTTTCAAGTTCATGTGAAGTTTGCAAGTATGTGTTTTTTGTAGACAATCGATGGGGAGAAGAAGAAGAAGAAAAAGGAGAAGAAAAAAACAAAAAAACGAACAAAAACAATAGGTGTTTCACATACCGAACACCTAAAAAAAACGAACAAAAACAATAGGTGTTCGCGCTGCGCGCTCGAACACCTAATAATGTCCATTGTACCATGGGCCCACTGCATAATGAGGTTCCATGGATATACCAACATGTAATAGGGCTCAATAGGGCTTGTTTGATACTGAAATTGTCTCGTGGGGACGAGATTGGTCTGACCCAATCTATGACAGGTCTGATACTTTTTGGGTGTCAATTCTAACCAGAGAGTTTTAAATAGTACGCATCACCAATTAAATAGATTTCCCAATATTGAATTTACTTTTTAAGTCTACTTTGTGTTATTACATCGTAAATGCATCGTCAAATCAGTATAGGCCAAGACTGAAGTTGTGGAGATAAAAGTCTAAACCCATGGTGTCTATGCGCATTACTATCATGCAGTCCGTTCATTTCTTGGTCACAGGTAAAGAAACCCTTTTTACCCCACATTATAATGGTCATGATTATACTCACTGGTTGGTAATAGACTTCTCTCACCAGATATCGTAATAGCTGTGGGCCCTTGTGTGAGCGTTGTCATGAAATTTTCACTGAGAAAAAAAAAATATTTTAGATACCGCGGAGAGTATCGTTTTCAAGCACATTCGCGCCGCTGAACCCCATGTAACGATTCACCGATGCACCGATTATCGCGATACAAAAATAATGATGATAGGCCTATGCATCACGATACAAAACCGCGTATCGGATACTGATTATTTTTGGGGTTCACACAAAATTTCATCAAATATACAAAAAACACTGAATTTTATCCAAACCAAAATTTGTTTTAAAAATATTAGCACTTCATACCTGACATTTAGCCCACAGAAGTCTTTGAAGTTTTCCCTGAAAAAAATGCCTGACCGCCGTCTTAACAAAAATAACGACGATAAAATCTGTTTTGCGGGTGGCAAAGAGTTAGTCAGAACGACTCTCCGTATTCCCCATAATTTATTTCAACAAGCATTATTATTGCATTATCTATTGACTTGATTTATTGAGTGCGCTATACTAGTTTTGAGGGCGCTTGAGGGAAATTTCATGGGTTTTCCCCAGATAATAGACTTCATTGTTGACATTTTGTCGTGGAAAAACTTCGGTGGGCTAAATATATATTTCGGATTTCTTTTATAAAGTAAGAATTTTCATTTTGTGAACCAGATTTGGTGTGCATTATAGTATTGTGTGTATTATTGATGAAATTGTTAAAATGTTTGACTCAACATTTTACACATGATTAAACTGTCGGTATCTTTATTTTTGCCGAAATTTTTGCTTATATTTTCTGGGGAAGGGGAATAACTTTGACAACAACTGTGTATATTTACAACATTGGGTAATTCACAACATTACTGACCTTTTTTAAAGCATCTTTGGTATTCACGATATCGTGACCAAGTATCACAATACTTATCGTATCGCGAAAAAGTGGTATCGTTACACCCTATCCATGGAAATAAGATTAAATTAATTCATATCAATCTGTTGTTTGTGTGTTTGTTTGTCCTTTATTTGGGCTGCCGATACTTCATAATTTGTTTTTAAACTTACCCATCAAATAATCTAATGTTTTCATCAAGCAGTTGTTCCGTTCTTCTGTTAATAATGTTGCTGTGCATCGCAAGTGTTCCAAGTTCATCACATTCAAATGTCTGAGGTTTTTGACAGTAAAGAGCCGTCAATCCCATAGCCTTCGGATTGTAATCGACCATACACAGCTCTGATGACGTCACATTTCTTAAAAGATAGCACACAGTACTTTCAGATAATACTTCTTTACCAAGAGTGCTCTTGCCAGGAAATTCTCCCTTCCAAAAAACACGTTTTTCTATTGGCCAATAGTTCTTGCGCAGCCATTTTGTAGCCTCGCTTGGAGCTGCTAGTGTCATGTGAACGTAAGCAGTCCCCTCCCATCCAGCGTAAATAAATACACTGTAAGTACCGTTATTATAGTCCACAATGCTTCCAGCAGTGCGCCCTCCCTTGGTCGGGTAAACACCAGTATCACTTGTTAAAACCGTAAACCAGAAATCACCACCACTCGTTTTATTTCTGCCTTGGGAATCTTTACCTTGGATGACAAAATGTGCGGTGTCACCGACTTGTATTTCCCTATTGAGGAGTCTGTATGTTGAGTTGAGGGCGCTCGTCAGACCAGTGTCTTCATTAACGTCAACTGTTAGTTGAAGTGATATCGGCTGCAGCACTGACAGCTAATACAAAATAATGAGAGAGACAATTAGACTTGTAATAGGCGAGTGTACGTTCAGTTCAAGAAAGTTCAAGAGAGCTGAAAGGAGCCGTATAAAATTAACTGTTTCAACGAAATCCAACGAAATGAAAGTTTGAGTAGGGGGTATTATTTCACTTGTTTGACTTTTTTATTTTCTGCCCCTAAATCATTAAAATACAAATTTGATATTTCTAACCCCCTGTATATGCCCCCTAAAAGTTTTGGTTGAAGGGCGCCCTCTATTGTCAGTTTAACGTAAAGGTTCCCTGACTCTGTATGCACTGAAGAGACATATATATATTATGGTTACCAGTCTGTGTATGTGATATGTACCACCAGTGCTTCCACTTTCAAATTTTGATATGTTTTGACGCTCTAAGGAAATTTCTGAGGAAATAAAGAAATCTAAGGAAATCTAAGGAAATGCCGTAAATTCTAAGGAATGTTCGTAAATATTCGATATTTTTTTACGAAATAATGTTGCATACAAATTAACACTTATTATACCCTCGGTCAGTTTGCGCGCTGTATAGCATTGACGCAGATTTGACTAGGCACGGCACAAACAGCCTATATAGTTGCCGGCCGCATGTTAGGCACAGCCATGGGCTAGTCTAAGCATGACGTCAGATTTTCATGCTACCTAGGCTGGCCTACGCACATGTATGTATGTCTGGTAAGTGACCACCGCGGGCTCGCATTTAAAGAATTAACGTTACACTAGGCTGCAGGGCACCAACTGATGGGGAAGGCGTGCAAAAATGCTTATTTTCCCATGAATTGACTTTCCATTTTGAAAGGTTTTGCGCTTTTTTTCAACAGCATGCACTTCTTATGGCCTACTGCAACTTCCACATATGCAAACTGTGTATGCATACAGGGGCTAATACACTTTTGATGATTTAAGTAAAACTAAGGAACATCGGGAAAAAAATCTAAGGAAATCTAAGGAAATGTTTCTGTAAATCTAAGGAAATGTAGATTTGAAAAGTGGAAGCACTGTGTACCACACATGCGCAAATGTATCGCAAACGTTCGCGCACGCACAGTTAAGCGGTCATCATTTCCTGGTATCCGACATATGTTGAATGTGAACAACCTCATGTGGAAGACCCCCGGCTCGGGGTGTGATATTAATTAAATGTCTGGTTTAATCAAATTATCACAGTGGGTTCGAGGTTGGCTGTTTAGGTGATTGATTTGACAGCACCAACAACGTGAGGCGAGCAGAACGATGTTTTTTATTTACACCAACAAGCATATCATATTAGGAGAGAAAAGAAAAAAAAAAAAAAAAATAAGTAAACCAATTTATACAAGAGGCAAGGCATAATTATACATGTCAAAGAGTATTAAATAATTCACCTGAAAGGACAGTGTTGTCAGAGTTTTAGGCTTACTTAATATTACTTTGCATTGCAACTTCAGCAGGACTAGGTCAAGTCTAGATTAAGTTCTGCTGAGATGAACTACTAATTTTACCTAACTACTAATTCCTTACAGGGTCAATATTAAATTTAACCTGCAGTTCAATAAACCTCAAACAATCCAGCATTACAGTACTCTGGTGTGGGGACATGAACCCAAAATACACAATCATACCATACAGCATCGCCACCAGAGGGCGCTAATCTAAGATACTTATAAACCCTGGCTACATAGCTGAAGAGTATATATATCTAAAATAACCATTGACCCAACAAGCGGCCACCTAATTATATCTCCAACTACCTAGGGTCTGGCATCCTGGGATTCTCACAGACTCAGGACAATAAAGAACCTTGATATTTTCATGAAAATGGAACCTTTCGTAACCACTGCATAATCACGTTACATGTGCATTTCAAGGCAGTCGCCATCTTGCATAAAAGTTCACAAAGTAAATAAACTTATTATACCACTTCTTCAAAACTGTCTCCTTACTTTAACCATACGGGCGACTAAATAATACAATAATTTACTATACACCTAGGTTTCAGGGCATGGTGTTCATAAAAAAGGAATGAAAATGGTACCTGTTTAGGTGATTGATTTGACAGCACCAGCAACTTGAGGCGAGCAGAACGATGTTTTGCCCACCGTCACGAGGTGGCGCTGTAACCAATCTGGGGCTGCGGCGTCAGCCGTCACTTACTCTACAACTCTCCCAAAGTTCTAAGTCGTCGCCCCGACGACTCATCAGGTGCTACAACATGCAGTAATCTGATAACAGTTAAAACTTTGGCTACAAGAAAAATGTAAACTAACAATAAAAATTAGCAAGGGTAGTATAGCAACAATAACTTTTGTCAAATAACCAACTGCGGCTATAGGGTAATCATCTCAATGCTTCAACACTAATACTGGTTGCAATAACAATAACTTCTCAGGTTCAATCAATGAACATCTGTCAGGATCTTCGGATGAAATCAATTTGAAAGAGACTACTTTAACTTTGACTTAATCACAAAGACTAAACTTCAAAATAATGTGATTGATATACAGTTCAGTGTTCTCATAGTGCCACAAATAGTCAATGGTGAGTTCAGCCAAACTTTCTTAGTTTTCCAAAGCTACTATCCAGAGTCAGTTTCAGAATCAGAGTCGGAGTTTGTTTGGGTGGCCAATTTGCTCACCTGTTTCAGTAGTCTGATCATACTGCTAAACTGGTATCGGCTAGGTGGCTTCCCCTTGGTAGTTCGTCTAGATCGACGAAGCCTTGTTCCACAACTAGCATCTGGGCATCCAGACTCAATAGTATCAGACGAAGTATGCATTTGAGAAGTGCTGGACATGGTAGTTTCATCGGGTAATCCGGCTGTATTGGATGGGGATCGTGTCACGGGGTATCCACAATGACATCTCTGTGAATGATAGTCTCCTGCGGTTCGTGTACCAACAACTCAGGAAAGGCTGGGGACTGCGCGGGCGGAGACATCATCACAAATTGTGGATGGTACCTTCTTCTCTGTCTGGGCCCCAGTTGCAGATTCATGGGGGGATGGAGCACCTTCACGATGGAGCCCAACATCACACAGACCATCATGGGCCGCTGCTGCAGTACCGGTGGTTGATTTCAACTCACTCATCGGGTCAAAGGTTGGGATTGTTGGAACGGTTGGTTTATGCTCGGTCATCATGTCAAGAGTTGGGGCAACTGGAATGGTTGGTTTCTGCTCGGTTGTTGGGATGAGTGTCGTTCCCATTCGGTCTCACTTCTGGTGGATGAAGTTTGGTCAGTATTGGTCGTATCCATAGTAGTTGTGTCAGCATCGGCTGGTTCTTCTGTGGGTGGGGCGACATTCCATGGACAGTGTTTCAGCTCGCTACGGTGCAGAACTTTCTATTGCCCGCTGCATTACGAACGGCATACACTGGTTGTCCCTGAAAAGGTTGCCCCACGACTAGATATGGAGTCCCCTTCCAGAAGTTCTGGATCTTAGCTCTGCCGTAATGGGTACGATCTCGGATCAGCACATACTCCCCAGTGTGTAAGGGCCGCTCAAATACGTCTTTTTCATGAGCAGTCTTTCTAGCCTCTGCCGCTTTGTCTAGGCTTTTCACTGCAACCTTGCGTGCTAAGTCCAGTTGCATACAGGGCCAGATTAGCCATTGGGCCGGTGGGGCCGGGGCCCAGGGGCCCTTGGCTCTCAGGGGCCCTTCGGGGAAACTGGACCGCGCGGCGCGGTACTGGGTTTGAGGCCCTGACAAGCGCTCCTGGGGCCCGGCCTTCAGGGCCCCCCCCCCCCCCCAGGCTGGAGGTCCCTGCTGGGGACCCCTTAAAGTGGGCCCTTTGAGGACCACTGCTCCACCTTACTGTTAAGCTGTGGTCCTAAAAGGCCCCACTTTGAGAGGTCCCATTGAGGAGGGGCCTCAGGGGGGCCTTGAAAAATGATCGGCCCAGGGGCCCTAGTGGGGGTTAATCCGTCCCTGGTTGCATACCATGTTTCCTTACATACTGGTGAACATTGAATCCCTCAACTTGGGGCGGGTCTACACCAAGGCTGAGATGTTGTGGTAAGCGGGCTGTTCTCCCAAACAGTAAGAAGAAAGGCTCGTACCCAGTACTGGAGTGGATTGTGTTGTTATACATGGATACCAACTGTGGAAGATATTCAGTCCATCTTGGCTTTTTGTCAGTTGGTAGGGTGACCAGTAGATTGTGCAATGTACGGTTAAACCGTTCACACTGGTTGCCTTGAGGGTGGTACGGGGTGGTGTGCGAACGACCAATGCCATAGAGGTTGCAAAGTTCTTGGATGACTTGGGCCTCAAAACACTTTCCGTTGTCCGAGTGTAACCTCAGTGGGGCTCCGAATGGTGTAATGATATGTTTAACCCTTTCAGTACCAGCCCATTTTTCACAGTGTGACTTTCCATACCAAGTAAATACTGGTGCAGATAATCCCTTGTTTACCATAGTAATTCTGGTGGCTTCTAATGAAGAGCGCCACCACTCTACAGTCTGTAGTTAATGTACCAGCACATGTGTGCAATTCCACTGTACAGCATGCAGCTTTAAGTATTACAAATAACATTTGGAAGATTTGAAACTTTGCATGATTTCATTCATTCATTGATGGTTTATTACACTAAAAATGTCACATGGCAGCCAAAGGCTGAATTGTGTGCACTTTTTACAATGTGTTACAATTAATACAATTAAAATAAAACAATTACAATTTCAAAATGTTAAATGTATATACATACAAACACGCTAAAACAGGTGTAATAAAATAATTAAGAAATTAAAAATGTGGCTAAATAATGTAATAATTTATGTGTGTTGTAGTGTTAATTAGATTAATAAAATACGGAATGGCACTGTTACGAAATCTCTGAGTTTTACAGAAACACTGTTGATATTTAACCTTTTGTCTCAAACAGTCAACAGGATTTTTCAAAGGGAGCCAATTTTGATACTGAGGATGGCTAGCTAAAACAGTGGCAAAATCAACACAGATATTGTGTCTTCTCACTTCCAGGGTTTGAAATTTACATACTGATAGGGATAATTCTACAGGATAATTCTACTTTCTATCAGATTAATCTGTTTCTGAGTAAGAGCCTTATTGAATACTGGGACACATTTACAATTTCTAACATAATGTTTACGCCATTCTGAACTATCTATCTATTGATTGAAGGACATTCAATCACGATGACCCCCCCCCAAGTCAATGTGGGGTGGGATTGGGGGCACTCGAACACCGTTGTTGACCAACATTGAATAGAGGAAGGGGAGGGGCGGGGAGGGGAGGGGGAGGGTGGGGGAGGGGAGCCAAGAGTGATGGAGATTCGAATGTGTACAAAGAGTGGCCAACAAAACTGATTAATTTACAATAACAAATCCACTTTTTGGTTATAATTTTTATGAAAATACATTCACCGGCGATTGCACTCTATTTTGAACAGTAAGGTTGAATAATTATGCTCGTTAATATAGTTTACACATAAATCTAAGGTGTCTGCTTACCACAACAATAATTAGTTGTTGGCAAGTCGGTTATCTCAAAATAGGTTGTTTGCAATTTATGCAAAGTGCAAAGTATGGTATTTCTCAAAGCAAGGAACTACGCACATCGGATATGTACATTGATTACATATCATTCTCGTTTGTTTTCTATTGTGAAATCGCCGGTTGCTACAAACAATGCAGTCACGTTTTCTTCCGGAAGGGTTTTTGCCAGGATAATGCATTTTCTCCATCAGCCGAACAGGAAGGTTATTCGCATTGGATCGTGTAAAACGCAGCATTGTATTACGTTCCCAACCTGTGAGTAGGCCGTCTATGACTTGAAGACGGAAGTCAAGATTACTGACATGCTTGTTTGTTGGTATGCTGTTGAAAATTACCGTGGCATTGAGCATGGATATGTTCAACATACTGAAAAACACTCGTTTCCACCATTTCAAACTTCTGTGTGTATGTGTGTAGTACTGAAAATTTGATTAGCGAGATCGGTTCCTCCCATGAATTTGTTGTAGTTATCTATAGATTTGGGCTTAGCAATTTCACGAAATCCACTTTCGCTCTTCTTACACCGATTTTGTTTTGTAATTACTTGGCAATCACCTACATTTGTTAGGAGTACAACATTTTTGTTATCATGCCAAACAATGCATAACTGACCAGCCTTCTCATAAAATTTTGGGTTATCTCCCTTTTTCATTCTATTTGTCTTTGGGTGGGCTGCATTCGGTATTCCCTGTGCAGTATAACGCACTGGACCACAACATCCAAATCCTAATTGAGACAGTTTGGATACCAGAGCTGGTCTGTTAAAGTAATTATCACAATAAATTACATGTCCTTTATGTTCAAGTCCATTTAGAAGTTCAACGACGACTTCTCCTGGGATGGTTAGGTCAGAGGGATGGCACTTTGAGGGGGATGATTCGGTATCTACATGTACATGTAGCCTTCTTGAAGTTGTTGTCTCCTTGGCAGCAGCTCCTGTGTACAGCATCCACGAATAGGTGTAACCCGTCTCTGACTCGTTCAAAGAGAATGCCTTAATTCCCCATTTGACCGGTTTTCTGGGCATGTACTGTAGAAACCCGATGCGTCCCTTAAATTTGAGCATACTCTCATCAGGAGATAGGTTCTGTCCAGGGTAATAGAGGCTGCGAAATTTGGGGAGGAGGACATTCAGCAAAGGCCTAACTTTCTTAAGCTTGTCACATCCAGAGGCTGGTTCAGGCAACCGGTTGTCGGAGAGGTGAAAAAAATCGCAGAATGGAAATAAATCTATTTCTTGACATTATGGATGGATAAAATGACATCCGTAGAACTTCATCTGTTGACCAGTACATACTGTACTGAGGCGACTTGTTGATGCCCATAGCAAGCAGTAGCGCTACAAATGCCATCATTTCATTCGAGTGAGTGGGGGTCCAGGAGGTTTCTGAAACAGTTTGCTCTGCGTAGCGGTTTGTTTCGTCTACAAGCAGATCCCAGACGGCACTGCAGAAGAACAACTGGAATACCTGTACTTCAGAAAGGCCTGAGAAGTCACCTGCAGGACCAGAGCTTCCGGTGAATTGCATCGGCTTCCTGTTGAGATGACTGATCTCTTTCCAACCCGATCTGAAGTCTGTTTTCTTCCATCTGGATTTGGCATTTTTCTGCGGAAGGGAAGAGACAAAATGCATGAGGGTGCTTTTCGTCTATCACACAGTATAATTTATGAAAAGTGTGCCTAAAATTGGCACTATTTCCGCTGTTTTTTGATGACCAGATTGATGAAATTTTGGGGACTTTTTTTATAATCTCGTAATACAATAATTTTAATTTGGGGGGAAGGTCCACAGTTATCATGGCAACAGTTGTAATGTAATTAAATATCCATTTGTTTTTTAGTGTCATGCAAAAATAATGCAATTGCATATATTTCGTCTTTAATAACATGTTACACGCCGTCTTCTATATTTTGAATACATAAATGAATAACATATTACATAATCACGTGATAAATCTTTTAATCCAACATGGCCCAATGGTGGCCATCTTGGCTTTTAAATTGGCGGCCATTTATTTAGAGTATAGATGTTTGGTGTGGTTTTTTTGTTGGGGGCAATAGTTTACTTCACGATCTCGTCAAACATGAAATTACGCGGAAAGAGCATACGTAAAATATAACTGGCATTTATCTACACTCAATGTTAAATTCGTTGCATACAGCTTAAAATGAAGCTATTCTCCAAAATCAAATTAAAAACTGATGTTAAAAGGGTAGTGCCTAACCATGCTAACTAATGTTATACGGTCATGACCTACAGTAATATAAATACCTGACCGTGCGGATCCACGTCGCTCGAATGTCCTTTTCGCCTTCGCTTGAGGATCATCATCACCCTGATCATCGGTGCTTTCATCATTCTCCGTGTCGATCTCCATTTCCGAGTCACTATCATCAAATTCTA